>JAHTLZ010000225.1:889483-920979 GCA_023846285.1 Phrynocephalus versicolor | reverse complement strand
TTTATTTATTTATTTATTTATTTATTTATTTATTTATTTATTTATTTATACAACTTATATGTCGCCCACTACCCAAAGGTCTCTGGGTGGCTTACAATTAAAATGAACAGTTAAAACACTTAAAATGCCAAAAAGGCAATGGACAATTAAAACAATAAAAACATTTAAACACAAAACACTGAAATTGTCACCAGGACCCACAGTCAATGGGTATTTGTACACGACCCCTAAAGTCCGCCGCAAATGGCTCCCAGCTCCGGAGCTTAAAATTGTTTCCCCACCAGCTCCGGACTTTACAGATAATTAAGTGCGACCACGCCCACCTAAGCGTGTCCCAGTGCCCTTTTCAGGTACCTGCTGTCCGGAGGTGAAAATTCCTGATGCGGATATAACGTAGTGACTGCCGGGCTCTCCTTGCTTCTGTTTGTTCTTTTTTTGCCCCCTTTAAGAGATCTGAATGCAGTGCCGGGACGGCAGAAAGGAGGTGAGCGGCATTCTTTTCTCCCTTTTTTTCTCCCTCCCCTCACGCAGCCAGCAGCCAGGAGTGCGGAGGGGGTGGGAACGCAGGAACAGCGACAAACCCCTAAAATCTCTGGTCCGAATTTAAGTGGCCAGCGGATCTTAGGGGTCGTGAGAAAAGACCCTATGTTAGTTTAAAAAATTCAGGAGAACTTCCGTTTGTATGTTTGGGAAGGGTTGCATGTGTGGAACTGCGCATGTGCATGCAATAGCCCTCTAAATCTCCATCTGGTGTTGACTGTGGCCACAGGAGCAAGGACATTTGCACTTCTGTTCTGTAACACATGGGGGTTTGGAAAAGCACCCGGCAGGTACCGTAATTGAAAAACTACAGGGCAAATTTCCATGACACAGCAAGTCCCAGTACGTGACCTTGGTCCTGATGTATGCTGCATGCTGGTTCCTGTATGGAGCCCGAGTTGCTAAACAAATACAGTGCCTGCCTTCTTGCATTATTCCACCCAGTGTGTTGCGAGGTGCTTTCTGGAGACTTTGCAGCAAGCTGACCTGAGCAAGAAGGGTCATAGATCTGTTCCCTGTTGCTGTGGTTGGGGTTGTTTGCCAAGTTGCCAGCAACCCATAGCGTTAGCAACCGCATGAAAGAGTGACTTATAGAATGTCCTCTGAATAACAGCCTTAGCTCAGCTCTTAGAAACACAAAGGTTGTGGCTTCATATCTTGAGTCAATCTATACCTTACCTGGGCTTCCTCTGTCCTGCTGCTGTTGTATATTTTCACACATCTCTCTCACACACATACCTGTTGCTTAGCCCAACATAGGAGGGGCAACAGCTCAGGGCCTATGAAGGACAAAGGGCGGTCATTCAAATATGAGGATATACACATATTAGACAGAGAGGATAGGTGGTTTGAGAGAGGGGTCAGGGAAGCCATTCATGTGAGCATTGAAAACCCCTCTCTCAACATAGGTGGGGGGCTCAGGCACAATCTGTCTGCTACTTATCAAACAGCCATTTCAACAATTCCCAGACAAATCAAGAATACTTCACACCTCCACCAACAAGGCCATGGCTAACAAATCATACTTTATGGGTGTTGGGAAGGTTGTAAATGTGGGCTATTGTCCACCTAATGAGCTGTTTGAGACTATTGTCCACCTAATGAGCCTATTCAGGCCATTGTTCATCTTATGAGCCTATTTCAGACCAGTGTGACATGAGGTCAAAGTGAACTAAAAATGGAGGACTCCCATCTAGCTTTCCTCAGACTTTCCTCAGACTGACAAAGCTGTTTGGATGAACAGCATTTCAATCTCGCAAGAAAATATGTCAAGCTGCCGTGACTCAACTTCCAGATACCTGTGTGTGTGTGTTGCGTCGTTACATTTGTGACTATGTCCATGGAGTTTTCTTGGCAGGAATACTGGAGTGGTTTGCCATTTCCTACTCCAGGCGCCTACAGCACCTGGTATTCCCTGGTGGTCTCCCATCCAAGTACTAGTCAGGGGCCAACCCTGCTTAGCTTACGAAATCAGGCGAGATCACACTAGAGTAAGCCTATTGAATAAGTGGAGATTTCATGTGTCAGTGCCTTCCCATTAATTCAAATGGATCTACTCCAGTATAGTAAGTCACAGTTAGAGTAGGGCTATTTCAGCCATAGCCTGCAGAAGCAATCTGGATCTAAATACTGTACATTTAGTGAACACGATAGCTAAAATAGTAGTTTTTAAAACAAGTTCAGGAAGTCGGGATTGTGTATGTTGCTATATGTTGCTCCTGCGATGTCACTTTTTTGTTTATAAAATATATAATTGGTTTCTGATACAGTATTGTGAATCTAACAGCTGTTGATTCTTCATGGTGATCCATGGACCATGAAACTAGACTGGCCAGTGCATAATTATGGATTTTTACGGACCTCTCTAGTATTTTGCATTAATGCATTTAAAGGGATTTATTGCAGATCTGAAGAACAGTTTGGTGGTCCTAATTGCCGAAGATTTACAATGCTCCTGCTAATGATGCGGCATTGTTTCATGAGAGATTGTATATAAAATAGCACCATGGGTTGCAGCAGTTATTTGGTGTGGGTTTTAAGTTCCCCCTTTTGCCCCATTTGCGTCTGCTATTGATTTTATTTCACTGTTCAGGCGGTAATGGATTTATAATTAGAATACAGTCACAGTAATCAATGATGAGATTATTAGGCATATAAATAGAACTTTTGAGACTAAAATGAGGTAATTTCCTGCTGGAGCTGAGGATCAATCTTAGTCTTGTTGTGAATTTTTAAGCAGTTGTAAGATTTAAGATGGAGGTGTCATTAAAGGAACCGGCTTACTCTTCCCCCACCTTTTAAAACCGAGCAGATAGCTTTATATACCCATAACAACTCAGGTTCATACATTGAGCTTTGCACCTCTTTCCCCTCTGAACGCACATTCACACGTGTCTCATTTTTTCTTGGACTGAACCTCTTGAAGGTATCCTGTCCTGCTTTCCAGCTCTTTAAAAAAAAGGCGTTCAGGTGTAACTCAGAACCCTACCACACTTAGGTTTTGAATTGCCTTTTGCTTAAAGTCAAATTGCCTTAAAAATCACTTACTGCATTTCCAGTCGCTTTTTCCTTGGAGCCCCCTTGGCCACACCCCTTTTCAGCGACTGTGTCGGGTTTTCTTACGACGGCCACCAGGGGAGGTGTTTTTTAAAACCGATTTCTAGACAGCTTTTTGAAGCAATTTGGCTCAAACTGCGGACACCACACACTGTTTTCCCCCACTTTTCCCCCTCTGTATGCCTTAACCTGCTGTTGGAAAAGCCAAAGAAGAAATCCTCCTGCAGTGTAATCATTTCCACTGACTCCTGCGGTCCTTCTACTTCCTCTTTTGGGTACAATTTTGCTTTTTCCAGTCACGGAAGTAGGCTATCAAAATCAATGCGCCACATTGTAAGCTGGGCCGGGGCTAGGGTTTTTAGCACCCTAGGCGAGAGGCGGGGTGGTGGGGTGGTGGCGGTGGGGCAGCGGGTGGCGCTGGGCGGGCGGTGGCGGTTGCGGTGGCAGGGGGGTCGGGTGGCGGCAGCGGCAACGGCAGGGGTGGGTGGGCGGCGGCGGGGGTGGCAGGGGGGTCAGGCGGTGGCGGTGGCAGGGGGCGGCGGCAGGGTGAGTTGGGCTGCTGCGGCGGCAAGGGGGGTCAAGTGGTGGTGGCGGCAGGGGGGATCGGGCCGCGGCGGTGGCGGCAGGCGCGTGGTAGCGGGGGGGGGTCAGGCGGCGGGGGGATTGGGTGGCGGCGGCAGGGGGGTCCTTCGGCGACAGCAGGGGGGTCGGGCGGCGGCGGGCGGCAGGTTGCAGACCCCCTGTCCATTTTGGTTCCCCCTGTCCATTTTGGTGCCCTAGGCAACTGCCTAGTTTGCCTTAATGGACGCGCTGGCCCTGATTGTAAGTAATCTAAAGGGAGAACAGGAAAATTAGCTACATTACTTTGAATGGAAGAACAACGGCATGACGTTATCCTTAAAAATAATTTCCGGAATTGAACCAGATAATGGGAAAATGTTGGATTAAATCAGAACAAAAAGTGGTTTAGCAAAGTGCGGACAGGGAAACCGGTTCTTGAGAAAATGCCCAAGTGCGGAATGCTGAATCGCTTCAGCAACCATGTGACCGGGGGAGGGCAAAAGGCAATTCAAAACAAAAAGCAGTTGCTGTTTGAAGTGCAGTAGCGGCCTCAGTTTAGCTGAGTGAGCATACAGTAAGCACAGAGCAAAGCTTAGACATAACATGTCGAGGGAAATGATGTTACCTGGACGGTGTTATTTTCGGGGGCAACAAACACTCCCACAGTTTGATTTAATGGTACTGAAATTACCTAAAGGCTAGTAAAGTCATGATTCCCCCTTTGTGAATGAGTCATGTTTACATGTTGTTCTTAAAACATTGTTTATGCATGCACAGAATGCATCCCAGGGGGAAACACTGAAGCCGCAAACTTTTCTCGTGGGAGGAAGTACGATTGTGTGGTTCCATGTTCTCCTATAGGAGCATAGGACAAGGGAGGATTTACTTACCATTAGAAGTAAGAGATTGTGAAAGCTGAGCTAATTAAGGACATTTAAGGGCCCTTGAGCTGTGCAATTTAATGGTTGGTGGTTCCCAACCTTGGGTAATCCAGATGGTTTTTGTACTAAAACTCCCAGAACATCTCTGGAGCCAAGGTTGGAAACCATTGGTTTTAAGGAATAGAAGGCATATATAATGGACTGCCATGTGTATTTTATTTGAATCTATAGGTTCATAGACTTTGTGTTTATAACTACTTATAACCATGTAGCTTTAATGTAATGTTGTCTATTAATACTGTAAGATGTCCGTCAGTTTCTTGTTTTCAAA
This sequence comes from Phrynocephalus versicolor, assembly GCA_023846285.1. Classification (NCBI taxonomy): domain Eukaryota; kingdom Metazoa; phylum Chordata; class Lepidosauria; order Squamata; family Agamidae; genus Phrynocephalus; species Phrynocephalus versicolor. Next base: position 916,110 of record JAHTLZ010000225.1, on the reverse strand, counting down.
TGCAGTACTTGAACATGTCTTAATTATACTGGACTGTATATTATCCCTCATTACTATGAGTCGCCTTGGGTCCTTTTCCAAGGAGAAAGGTGGGGTAAAAATACTCTAAAATAAATAAATATATCAACACAGATGTTGACAACTTCTTTGGACCATTATCATTTGTTAAGCTAAGAAGAAATTAAAGGTGTTCTTTCACAGTTATTGTGACCTTTCAGCTTGAAATGTTTGTACCACCCTTTGGATTAGTAATTCTTAAACAGTTACAGTTTACCCTAATGGTGGGCACAACAGTTTGTTTTAAACTGGTTTTGGTTTTGATGGTTTCTAAGATGTTGCTTTATAGTTTTAATATACTGTACTGTATAGTGCTACCTTGACTTATTACAATTCGACTTAAGAGCGAAAACTGTTGGCATTTTAACTGCCACCTTACATATTTTAGATGCACAGTCTGCTCTACTTAATTTTTTTCATTTTTTTCATTTTTTTAAATTTATTTTTTCGATTTTTAGATACAGTACCTCTACTTAAGAGCTGTTCGACTTAAGAGCATGAATTCAGAACAGAGGTACCACTGTATTGTTGTATGCCACCCAGAGACTACTTGGTAGTGGGCTGGCTAAAAATTATGTAAATAAATAAATAAATAAATAAATAAATAAATAAATAAATAAATAAAAGGAATTCAAGGGAGGTATGTGTACTGTGAGAAAATGTATTAATGTTACAGTTTTTAATTTAGAAAACAGGAAAACTCCAAATACACCTCTTCCTTTCTTATTCCATAGCTTACTTAGATTAGTAATGCAAACTTGTGATGGTCAGTAGTGGCTCCTCTTCCTTAACTGATATTTCTTTATGAGCTGCTGAGTAGAGGTATTTGCGTGTGGGTGGGGCATCTCTTTTAACTCCCCCTCCAATAAATCTGCCACTTTCTTAATCTTTCCTTCCAATTCTCTCCCAGCAGAGGTGGGCACTTGCCACTCTTCAGCCCTTTGGCGTGGCTGGGCGGATCATGCCCACAGGTGTGGTGGCATGGCCACCCTGGATTCTGTGTCCTGTCTCCTCCCGTGGGCACCTTGTCCAAAGCACCACTGCAGGCTTTCCTCCCCGTTACCTTCCCTCTGAGGGGGCACCCCAGGAGGAGGTGGAGCAATCTGTGCTGCCCATACAACACCTGTGGGCCTGATTCGCTGAACTTGGTCGAAGCGCGATCAGTGCCTGTGAGTTAACAAATGGCTATGATCTGTTTTCAGTTACAATACTTCTCTCCTCTTAATCCTCTTAACCCCCCTTTCCAATTCAAAATGGTTTTTTTCACCTGATGGAGCAAACTCTGAGCAGACAGACCCCTCAAGGGGCTTCCGAATGTTGTGTGTGTTAGTCACAGTGAACCTCTCTATCCTGTACATCAGGATGATATAAGCGGAGGAAGCATTGAACCGTCTGGACTCACGGCAAGGTTAATGCTGGAGTTCAGTAGGGAATGTAAACTTGAAGCAAACCAATTTCATTCACAGCCGTGGAAACATTTGCTTTGTCTTTTTTCCCCCTCCCATTTTCTCAGAGATCAATCTTTGTCAGTAGCCATGAGATGAGAAATCTGCACAGTAGTTGTATTTTTTTCCATGTCTTGGGTAAGTGCTTTGTTCCGATCAAAGTGGTGCCATGAAAGCTTATTGAACAGTGGCTGAAGTGGTCCTGTCTCAGCTCGGGAATAGCGAGTAATTCTAATTCAAGTGAGTAATTCTAAAATGTGTCAGCAAATAGATATCAGGCCAGGGCTTTTCTTCAGTGCCACCCTCCCTGCTGCCGCCACTGATGAACCTTAGGTGACTTTATTCTGGTGTAACCCTATTGCGTTGTCCCACATCAACAGCCAAGTAGCAATTCTAAACTAAAGAAACTGTGGTGTGTTTTCATTGCTTTAAAATCTTTTGCATCTTGCATCTCACTAGCCACTTTATCAATGATTTGGCTGCCACCATGATAAAAACAAAGAGATTGCCGCCACCACCATCATAATCTTTGAGAAGGAAGTCCATATGTTTACAGGCGTTTTGTTGCTAAATTCATTACTTTTGCTAACTTTTAAGGGCGGTGGGCCATCAAAAGTCGCAGCATAGTTGACAAATTAAATACAGTACAGGAAGTTGCAGTAAGTCAACCTGATTCTGAGAATTCCACAATTAGGGTGCTGGTAAATAAAAAAGTATTATATACTTTGCAGCCTAGCCACTGGGACACATCGGGGTATTTACTAGGGATTTCAAACTCCAAATGGAGAAGAACAGATGTTCTGGTATTATGGCTGCAGTTTGTTTAGGGCAGTGGTGGTGAACTTTTGGCACTCCAGATGTTTTAGACCAGTGGTTCTCAACCTTTGGGTCCCCAGGTGTTCCTGGACTGCAACTCCCAGAAATCCTGGCCAGCTCAGCTAGTGATGAAGACTTCTGGGATGTGCAGTCCAGGAACATCTGGGGACCCACAGGTTGAGAACCACTGTTTTAGACCATAACTCCCACAGTCCTTTGTCATTGGCAATACAGGCTTGGAATTCTGGGAGTTGTGGTCCAAGACGGGGCGCCGAAGGTTTGCCACCACTGGTTTAGGGTGTTGTGAATCCTTGTTTGATTGAGGGTGGAAACTAATTAGAAGCCAGTAGCAGTCATTTGCCTCTAAACTGTATGTCAGAGAACAATCTGGCAGCCTTGTGTGGTTGTTAAAAGACTTCTTAGAGGCAGCCCCAAGTAGAATGTAATACGGAGGTCTCATCAGGAGGTGGCTAAGGCATGGACCACTGTGACTGGAAGAGGCTGAAAAGTAATACATCAGTTTTTTTAAAACATTAATCCTGTCTGAAAATTCTCAATAGCTTGGAGATTGGCCAGGTTGTGGATAACACAGAAAGAGCTCTAGCTGTACTGCTGTCTTGTGGCAATAACACTTTCTTGTGCATGAATGGCATAGCGCTTGCCTTTTGTGCAAAGGGGCCTGGGATCAAATTCTGGCATCGCTACTTAAGGCGGGAAACCCTGGGACTTGCTGTCCATCAGTGTGGGTAATACAGTAATACCTTGGATAACGAATGCCCCTGATAACGAAGTTTTTGGATAACGAATCGCGATTTCCAGGTACAGGGCTGCCTCGGATAACGAATTTTCCCTATTGGCTGCCTCGGATAATGAATCACAATTACTAGGTATAGGTCTGCCTTGGATAATGAATTTTCTCTATGGGCTGCCTCGGATAACGAATTTCCAGCATGCACCAGTAAAAAAGAGTTATCCTGGGCTGCATCATACCTGTACCTTTAAAGTGCCCCTTTAAAAGAGTTTTGAGCAAAAAACCAGGTGTCTGTGACATTTAACTAGGCTCCAGAACACATTGATTGGTTTCCCATTCATTCCTATGGGAAACCGCATTTTGGATAACGAATTTTTTTCGGATAACGAATTGCCTCGGCGAACGAATTAAATTCGTTATCCGAGGTACCACTGGACTGTCCTAACCTGACACAATGTAAGTATATTCTCATTATAGGCAACTGATAACCAGAGTGAAGGGGAAAGCATTCTGGAACTCTCTCCATACCTGAGATGGCCCTCATCACTATGTCGGATGGTCAGCATGTAGCAGGATTTTGCAGGTCCTGTAGCATAGGAGACCCCCCCCCCACTTTCCTTCTAAATATGATAAGAACAAAAAGAAATCTCAATTCTTCTAATGGCAGCGGTAGTAATAGTGTTGAAAATAGGGTTGAAGAGGAAGGCGATAGTTATGAGTTACAGCGCAGAAGTCATGCTAGCGGCCAGGAACCTGAGTTGTGAGATGGAGAGGGGTGACTTCTGTAGCAGAACTCGGCTGTTTGAGATTCACCCAGGGCAAATAGTGTACATAAAAGCTGGGGAGGTACATGTTTAAACATAGACAACAAAGGCAGGGTTTTTGTTAGCAGGCCACAGCTGCAGGTACTAAAACAACTACAGAAGAGAGTTTTTTGGTCATAAAGTGCTTCTTACACTGTTTTATAAGAGCCCCGGTGGAAACATTGGCTAGGAGCTGTAAAAAAGAAATGATGTGGAATGTTTCCCCACAAAAAGGCACTCACAGTGTGCATGTTGTCAATTTTTTTTTTTTTGTGACGATTGGCCTTGGTTTCTGAGAGACATCTCAGCCAAGCGAGAGAGTGCCTCATAGGCACTTGCAGGGTGGGAGGGTTTATAGCCTTCAAAACTATCCACAGAGAGCTTGATTTACGTCACATATGTTCTGGATAATGGAGAGAGGTCATACAAGGTTTGAGGTGAGGCTGTTTTATTATTATTTCATAGGGAAACAGCTCCTTCTCCGTGTAACTGGCAGGTGATACTTCCAAACCATGGGAGGTGACGGCTGTGTAAAGTGTATAAGGCAAGAGCAAGCCGATGGATAATAAAAACCTGTTGTACTTCATGCTTCTGAGTAGAGAGGAACACGAAACGCCGAAATGGCGTTTTGTTTTCATTTTTCCTTTTGGTTTTTATTGTTTTGTTTCATTTAGAACAATTTTTTTTAATTTTTTTTTGTTTTTTGTTTCTTTTTTATTTTTAGGTGCTTTTTAAATTTATTTTTTTTACCTAGCATCGATCAGCTGGCCCTTGTATGAAGTCTTTGTTTTCCTTTCGATGACCATTCACAAAGCAACAGCATTATAATCCGTAATGTGCAGATTGACACAAATCGACATCCATTGAAGCAGATGCTTTTCTTTTACCCCACCTTTCTCCTTAGAAAAGACTCACGGTGGCTTACATTGTTGAAAGCTAATTTTTAAAAACCGAAAACAGGAAGTAGACATATATTTTAAAAGACTCAAATAAAGAACATGCTAAAAATTCAAGTAAGGCATGAACTCTATTGTGTGATTCTGTCTTGAAATATAGAAGGTACATTTCTCATTTACCTATATATACTCGAGTATAAGTCGACCCGAGAATAAGTTGAGGCCCCTAATTCTGGCTTTAAAAAGTGGGAAAATTAATTGACTCAAGCATAAACTCAGTCAATATTTCCCTCTGCTGCCTTCCCCAATGTGGTGCTGGTGGCGGCTGCTGCTGCTGCTGCAGCAGCAGCGGTTCCTCCTCCTCCTCCTCCTCCTCCTCCTCCGATGGGGGGATGGTTCAAGTTGGACTATTTGTACATGACCCCTAAACTCCGCCGCAAATGGCTGCCAGCTCCGGAGCTTACAATTGTTTCCCCACCAGCTCCGGAGTTTGCAGGAAATTAAGTGCGACCACGCCCACCTAAGCGCGTCCCAGCGCACTTTTCTTGTACCTGCTCTTGGAGGGTGAAAATCCCCAGGTCTGGATGTAATTTGGTGAGTGTGGGCTCTCCTTGCTTCTGTTTGGTTTTTTTTTTACCTCCTGCCCCTTTAAGAGAAGGGGTGGGAGGCAAAAAAAAAACCAGAAGAGAAGAGAAGGAATCAGGACGACGATGGGGCTCCGGGCGGCTTCGGAGGTGAACCTGCATTTTTTCCTCTCTTTTTTTCTCCCTCCCCTCACACAGGCAGGAGCAAGGAAGTTCGGAGGGGTGGGGACGCAGGAAGAGCAACGAACACCCAAAATCTCTGGTCCGGGTTTAAGTGTCCAGCGGATCTTAGGGGTCGTGTGAAAAGGCCCTTGGCGCTTGCTGAGAGAGAGAGAGAGAGAGAGAGAGAGAGAGAGAGAGAGTTTTAAAAACCCCACCACTTCTCCCTCTTATGCGCTCGATTGGGGGCGGGGGAGGAGAAGTGGCGGGTTTTTAAAACTTTTTCTCTCTCCTGAAGCAAGCGCCATGGTGGATGTCGTCGCTTGCTTCGGGAAAGGGAAAAACAGTGTTAAAAACCCACCACTTCTCTTTCGCCCAAATATAAGCCGAGGGCCTTTTTTTGCAGCCCAAAATAAGGGCTGAAAACTCAACTTATATTCGAGTATATACGGTACTTCATTTTCTCTGGCCTCCTGTACAGGTTTTCATGACCTCAGTTGGGAAATGTCCATACATGTGAGTATGCAGAAAAGCAAGTATTTATTTCAACATGTCGAGTTGTCCTGAGATGTTTCCGATTGAGTGGGAACTAGCTATAGCTCTGTAGGTTTACACTAAGATGGTAAATCTCCATTTGACCAAGGACCTATAGACCTCTTAATGGGAATACCACTATAACTCAATTAACACAATGGTGCAAAACCATATTTATTGTTTTTTTTTTTTTATCTTTGCACAAAATTGTATTGATCAGAACCACTGGAGATAGTCTTTGTGTCTTTTAATAAGTCAGCCATTCCTCCGTGCTTGCCTTACACATTTTCATTCTCAAGGGAACTTGGCACTACTTTTGCGCAGAGCCAATTTGTGCAAATGGAAACCTCGTGTTGGCTGAAGGTGGGGAATCTCAGAGGGCTTGAAGATCCCTTTTCATCCAGATGTCTCTTCAGTTTAACATATTCATATAGGGTATACTGTAGCTTCTCTTTATATTTATTTTATATACAATTTTTAGTGTAATATTTGTATATTGGGTTTCTTATTTTATTTAATCTCTATTAGCTATTTTTTCTCTCTCACACACACCTTACACTTTTTTTGCACCTAGCCATCTTTACTTGTTTTTTATATTGGGAGCTGTGTAACAAGTACATTTCCCCAGATGTGGGATCAATAAAGATTTATATATATGGGGACAGCCGAAATTGGTGATAATTAATTTAGTGAGGATTCACCATGTGTTTGTTTGTTATGCATATTAATCTCAGCTCCTGTTAGAACAGGTGAGGTGGTCTCTTGGTCATGGAAGATCTGGAGGAAGCTTCTCCACTCTCTAAAGCTTTATCCCTTTCCCTGCTTGGATTCTACCCCATTCTGCTTGCTTGCCGATTAGAGAAGATGAGCAGTGTGGATGGGGGTCCCCATGCTATATCTCAGGGCTGTTCATCTTCGAACAGGCTAAAGTCTACTTTTTCTAGCCCAAAGTGCCTGAGGGCTACTACACTAAAACTTCTACTTACGAATTTTGTCTGTTCCGAGCACGTGCTCATAACTAAAAACTTTTGTAAGCAGAGCAGCGGTTTCCCATACGAATGCGTTGAAAACCAATTAATCTGTTCTGGAGGGAACAGATTTCAATGAGCCATGGCCCTTGAACTGCCCCGCTTGGCTGAGACAGTGGGCTGGCAGACCTAGAACTTTGCTGAGGCAGTGGTGGTCCTTGGGATGGGGGAGGGAGAGGTGGAGAACTTATCCCCTCACTTTTTTAATTGATGGCCAGCGGACTACTTTTGAACCCTTCACGGGCTACCAGTAGCCCACGGTCTGCCTGTTGGGCAGGCCTTCTATATCTGATCAGAAGCATGGGTGATTCTCCTCCTGGAGGAGTCTCGTGACACAGTGGATAAACTGCAGTACTGCAGCCAAAATTCTGCTCACAACCCAGATCCATTCCAGTTCTTCCATCTGTCAGAGATTGATAAATTGAGCACCCACCTTGCTGGGCTGGCGGGGATATGTAGCTTAACACATTAAAATTGTAAACTGCCCAGGGGTGCTTTGAGCACTGTATATAAACAACATATACTGCTTTTTCTTGCTTTTTGATCATGCAACCTTTGGGGACCAGCCAGTTGACAGCCGGTAGGCAAAGGGGCTTTTTTTCTTGTCTTCACTACCTAGAATAATACAACCAGCATGGCTGATATCATGGTGGTTGTGATATTCCCGGAGCTATGTTCCAAAAATGTAAAACTTTCCACCTGTGGGAGAAAATGATTATGAGCTTGGGGGACAGGGTTGAGGGAGGTGATGTCAACCCATGGGTGTTGGCTTGTTGAGGCAAGCTTTCCCTGACCTAATCCAACTGAGCAGATTGGTCCTGGGCCAATGGGAGTGGACCAAGCCATCTTGGCTGCTTGAGAACCAACCTGGTAAGGCTGGTCCTTTCTGTTATCCATTTAGCATGGCTTCTAACCACCTAGGCAGCTCATGGCTATGGTTTCAAACTACAGGAAAAGAGATTCCATTTGAACCTTAGGAAGAACTTCATGAGGGTTAGAGCTGTTCGGCAGTGGAATGTGCTCCCACGGACGCTGGTGGCAACTCCTTCTTTGGAGGTTTTTAAGCAGAGGCTGTGAAGGGGGTTCCTGCACACCAGGGGGTTGGACTGGATGGCCCTTGAGGTCTCTTCCAACTCGATGATTCTATGATTCTGTGGCTGAGATGAGATGCCATTTGTCAGCCCTGATCCTTCTTCAGATGCCAATTTGCTTTGCATTCCTGTTCCACTGAGATTTGGCAGGCCTTGGGGCTCAGGAGCCATTGTCTCCTCACATTCTTACAAAATGGTCACAAAAGACAATTTTACTGGGGCAAAAAAAGGCTCTAATTTCCCTCCCACGCTGTCAGTACATGGGAAAACTTGTTTAACCTCTGACTTTCAGGGTGTTAATTGAGTAATTAAAGATTTAGTGGAGTGATATGGATCATCTGTAGATGTGTGATTTTGCTAATTAATTTATCTTGGCAGGCCTGATTCCATTCCCTGCTTCAAGCAGACACAGACACAGACACACACACACACATTGCCTTTTTGACAATCAATGCGCACTCTTGAAAAAATCTCCTCCCGTTGCTATGAATAATGTCTAGAGAGCATGGCTTTGTTTTCAGTGGCCTTGATGTACTTTTTATTTTTTTATTTCTTTTTCTTTTTTTTTTTTTTTTTTTGCTTTTTGAAAGGTTTATAGCAAGGGCTGTGAAAAGTTCATGTCCCCTGTAGTGAAAATAAAAATATGAACTTACAAAGCTTCTTTATGCCGTTGGACTGGTGGTCTGAATGATTCTGCATTGTGACAGGCAGTACTCTTCAGGGCATCTTTATAAAGGCCATCTTTCATGTCTTAGCTGAAAGCAGGGTGGATGAGAATCAATGATTTTTTTAAAAAACAAATCACCCAATTTAAATAAAAATGATTTTTTTAAAATTCAAATCATCAAAAGTATCTGATTTTTTTAAAAAATAAAATAAAATCAATTTTATTTAAATCAAATCCTTTCTGGCTGGAAGTATCCTGCATTGGATCTTGGGCCCCATAATTACAAAATAATTTATTTCATGTGATCCCAAGGTCTTTGTTTCCATCTTATTTTCCATGCAATTCCAATTATTATCCTGGAAAGCAGTTGCATGGATCAAAGCAGTGCTTTGCAACCTAGAACCTGGCTGCAAAGCATTCTGAGCTATGTTCTAAAGGCCAGGAAGCTGTTGCAATGGGGCTTACTCTTTAATAGATATGCATAAAATTGATATGCATAAAATTTTTAATAGATATGCATAACATTTTCATGCGAAAAGTAGCCAAATGGAATCTGGCCCCATTCACTTTGCTTCAGTCTGGTCCCATGGCTGGCACCCTTCTGGAGTTGGAACTCAGCCCACTGCACCTGCTATAAGCAGTACAAAGCTTGAAACTAACTAGTTATAAGTAATATATGTTATAGGTTATAAATAATGTAACTAGTAGTTACATTGTAACTTTTAGGTATAAAGAATACTTGGGAATGATCAATAACTGATAATTGCTTTCAAATTTAATTTTCAAAAGGTATTTCCAGGCTTTTAAAAAGATAAGTTGACATAATTTTTCAGGTTTTGGGCCCCTCTCTTATTAGTCCTAAGTGGTACTGAAATTAGCCTACTTTCGCCCTTTTAAAAGGGGTTTCAAGTGTCAATATGAGGCACTGCACTTTGCGACTTCTCAGTGTGCCAAACCTCACTTCTGTAACCATGCTAATAGAAGCCACTTGTGCCTAAAATGTACTTTTCTGACTCCTGAGACCTGACCACCGATGTCATGAAGCATGACAGTGGTACTCCGGGTTGAAGACACCAGGCAAAGGAGTGTCATCCAAAGGGTAGGAAAGCGCATGGAATGATATTGCAAGAGAGTAGACAAATCAGAAGCACTTCACACTAGAGATGGGCACAAAATGCCAAAATGGCATTTCATGCTCGTTATTCGGGCCCTGGGGCCCGCTTCGGGTTGTTTCTGTTTTTCGGGCCCCAGGGGCCCACTCCGTTTTTCAGGTGTTGTTTTTCGGCACCTGCCGGGAAAGCGTTCCCGCAGCCGCGGGGAGCTCTCCCAGGTCGGGCGCTACCGAGTTGACGGCAAGCCTCCTGGGAGAGCCGTCCCAGGATGGTTACCGACTCGAGGCTTTTTTTAAAAAGCCCCAACCAGCTCTAGCAAGTTGCCCGTTGCTTGGTGCTTTTTTAAAAAAATTATTTTTCTTTTTTTCTCCTAGAAGCCCAGCAGGGAGGGCACACTACAGCTGATCAGGGCTTTTTAAAAAAGCCCCGACCAGCTCTAGCGCGCGCCCCTTGCTCGGCGTAATGGCAGCGGTGGTGGCGGCGGGAACGGGCGCTCCCCCAGAATGGGAGGAGGAGGAGGAGGAGAAGAGAAGCACGGCGAGCCAGGCACCTGAGGCTCCGGCAGGCAGTAACAAAGTTCCCTTCCCTGTTCCCCCCTGCCACCCGGCAGCCCGCCTTGCCTCACTCAGTGCCGGTCCGGAGCTAGACTTGGAGCGAGGCAGCTATGGGCTGCGCCTGCATGGGTTTCTTTTCCTCGCCCCTAGGTCCACCTCACAGTTGCAGAGCCCCGCCCTGACCAGCTCTAGCACGCCCCATGCTCGGTACAACAGCGGGTGGGAACGGGCATGCCCCGGAATGGGAGGAGGAAGAGGAGGAAGAGGAGAGAAGTGCGGGGAGCCGCATGAGGCAGCAGTGGCAGGAGGATCCAATGGCAGCGGGTGGTGGAGTCATCCCTTCCCTGCTTCCCCCCCCCCCTTTGGCATGAGGTAGGGCACTTTGAACTCTCAGGCGTGGTGGGTTTCTTCTCCTCCCCCAGACACAGTTACCAACTCGCACCAGCAATTAGCCCAGCAGGGGACCCGCACTACAGCTGATCAGGGCTTTTTTTAAAAACAGCTCCATTTCAGCGTGCGCCATCATAAATGAAAACAAACAGTAATGAAGTTAATTTTCTTGTTTCTGTTCGGTTCCAGCCTGACCCGTTGCAGTGGTAGTTATTTGTACCGTTACATAACGGAACGAGTAACGGAGAACGGTAACGAAAAAATGGTCGTTTCGTGCCCATCTCTACTTCACACCTTCACTAGGAAGGCCACTGCTAGTCATATGTGAAGATTCTCAGTCATCCAGGTGAGTTTATCTGGAAGTTGAGTCATGGCTACTGGACTTACTGAGTACTGCAGGCCTGAGAGTACTGGATGTACTAGTGATCTATACTTAATGGATCTTGGGAAGGGTTGCATAGGTATGAATTTCACACACACCAGGCTAGTGTCCTTCAAAGAAGCCTATTCAGGCCATTGCCCACCTAACAAGCCTATATAGAGCAGGATGGGGTGAAACCATGGTGAACTAGAAACTGGAAGCCTCCCACCAACTTTTCTCAGACTGAAGAAGCTACTTAGAAGAGTAGCAAAATGTTTCAATCCCACAAAAAAGAAGTCCAGTTGCCATGACTCAGCTCCCAGATTTACCTGGATGACTGAGACTCTCCACAGATGACTAACTTTTAGAGCAGTATGGCAGTGGAGCCAATTACCTCAGTAGGAGGTGAGCGCTCCAAGAATAAGCTAAATAGCCATCTATTCCGATTCCTGCATTGAGCAGAGGGTTGAAACTCAGTGGCCTTATGTCCCACTTCCAACCTGGTTATTCTATGATTCCATTTCTACTAAGAACTCCGGCCCTGCTATTTCACAGTTAAATGTTGTCTCCTTAACATGAGTGACATGTCTATGAGCCTTATGGTTTGAGTAGTACATGCAGAGTTGTGAGTGCTACTGAATGTGGGAAAGCTTTAGCATATCACCTTAAGAGATGGTTGTAAAACATGATATATTGTCGCATGGAATTTAAAGTTTGGTTGGCATCCCAGGGAGTATGTAATTGCATTTTTGCTTCATTACAACACTGTCTATTTTTCCCTTAATTTATTTTAACTAATTAGTTTCAAATGTCATAGTAGTATTTCAGATGACAGAAACACCATACACTTGTATAGCCGTTAACCCTTAGGACAAATATGTATTATGGTATCTAATCTAATTAAGAATTTAAAAAGAATTCCTGGGCATTATTTGTAACAATGATTTCTCAAAGTGTCTCACAAAAATGTTTATTTTCCCTTATTACTATGTATTTATAAAATAAGGTACCCCTTGTGTTTTGGTTGTCTGAGCTGAGACTGGAGTTCATTAGTAACATGTGATGATGAAATCATCCTTTGAAACCACAGCACATAAGCAAACAAAGCTGCTTCATTCTAAAATAGAATTGGATGCATTTATGAAGAGTGACAAATGCAAAATCCCCAGGCAGTACAACCTTCTAGAATTGTGTATATGCACAAAGCAGTTACCGGTAGGTTTCTAACAAAGCTACTTTGATCATCTGTCAAAGTAACAATGGGTCCACGTTCTTCTCTGCTCTGTGTTTCTGTAGACCATTGGGAAGGAACTTTAATCTAAAGGTATGATTATACAGCAGGGAAATATACATAGATCTACAGTGATCCTGACTCCAATAGTTTCCATGGGTGAAACTGTTGTGGCCGTACTGACATTAAAATAAATGTCCCATGAAGGATAGAGACGAATATTTTACTATTCTGGTTGTGGATTTGCTAATACCACTTTTGATCTGATAAGGTGCTAATTCGCGTTTTCTACTTTGTTTTATTCATTTGTTCTTTTGATGTTCTTTTCTCCCCATCCTCTATGGGCCGTCATTGAGGATCTGGTCATACAAGGATTATAAACACAACTCCTGACATCATATGCTCTGTAGAAGTCTATAAGAGGAAATCTGTTTCCACAAAATGGCTCCTTACTCCTGCTTTCTACCTTTGGAGTCAGTTATCTGAAGGACTACCTGTCCCCACATGATTATTCCTGTGTTTGTGGTCCTCTCGAGATGCCCCTAGTTACAAAAATATTTCCCTCCCCAGTTTGGGATGTGATTTCATAAGCGACAGGGTGCCATATGATGTAGGGGAAAGAAGTAATCAGGAGAATATTTGATGGATTAGCTTTACATCTAAAGACTCAAGGTGAATGGTTGGAAAATTTCGATGCAAGACAATTCGAACCACCAAGCCCAGGGGTAAGACATTTACTTGGCAGCAGTAGAACTCATAAGACAGCTCAAGTAGCCTCAATTGATCTTTTAGACAAATGCCATCAAGAAACCCATTTAGAGACAGAGCTGACCACTTTAAGTATATATAATTACCAGTTGAGGAATCTATCATGTTTCTTCATTGGCCCTTTTGCAGCATCTGCATAATTTGATCAACATTAACCTTACTTGGGGAAGAGATGACACTCTCTAAAGAATATTCTTCTGCTAGACTGAAAGGAATTGTAGTTTAGAAATGTATAGATTTTAAAAGCTGCCAGGAAATGTGTGAAAAGTTGTGCTCCTTGGGAAATCATAGTTAACGTCCTGGAACTGGGGCCTTTGCCTTAAACATCTTTCTTTCTACAGTTTATCTTCACAAAAGTGTTACTGGAGGTTAGGTATCCCAAGCCGAGATACAGTCCTTTGAGATACTGCCTGTTGCACTCTGAACGTATTTACCTTGACAGGAAAAGTAGGTTTTTAGTGGTAGGTTAATCCTATTAGATTTCAATTGGCAGGCCGTACATTTTTCCCTTCCCCTTTCACTTTGTACTTCTCCAACCTGCCAGAAAGATATTGCCTGATGCCTCATTATGTCAGGCTCGTCCCAGCAGCTGCTTAACTTCCTCATGGCCAAAGACCCTGTAGCTTTGAGGGCTGGAAAGGTGAATGCACGCCGCAGGCGACATGTCTGCAGCACTGCTTTGGGTTAAATAGGGGCAGGCCTATGGAGGCTGCCTTCTCTTCTGTCTAACCTTAAAAGAACCATTACTCGTCTTCATAGCTAGCTGGGAGAATAAGACAGCCATGCACACAGCTTGCCATCATCATACAGGAGCACATGGTGGTGGTGTGGCAACAGGCTGACAGTGCTACTAGCCCAGAACATACAGTGTCTATGTGTGTGTATATACACACATGTCCCCATGTAATGTTCTGAAAATGTCCCAGTAGTTTTCACTTGTGCTGGTTGTTTGCATGCAGCAGATGTGCAGAAGCATCTTGCCTTCCAGATGGAGATGGGTTATAGCTCTCATGATTGTTCAGAATGGCAAAGTCAAATGACAAGTTGTAATCCAACCACATAAGGGGCGTGGTGGCTCAGTGGACTAAGGCTTCCGAAAACTGTCGGCTGCAAAGTTGGCAGCTCGGCAGTTCGAATCCCGGGTGCCACGCAGCGGAGCGAGCTTCCGCTGATCACTCCAGCTCCTGCCAACCTAGCCGTTCGAAAGCATGTCAATGCAAGTAGATAAATAGGTACTGCCTTAAAAAGCGGGAAGGCAAAACAGTGTATCCTTGCAGCCATGCCGGCCACGTGGCCATGGACTTGCAGAACACTGGCTCTTCGGCTTGAATACGGAGATGAGCACCGCCCCTAGAGTCGGACACGACTAGCATGCATGTGCGGAGGGGGAACCTTACCTTACCTTACCTAATCCAACCACATAGTAGGACTTTTGGGCTTTATGCTATCTGAGTCCCCCCCCACCCCCCGTATTCATAAAATGGTCCTTCATGCTGATGTTTTTGGTGCACAGCAATTTCAGTGAATGACTATACCGTAGAAGAATCTCAGTGATCATATGGTGGATTTATCCATACTTTATAATAGAATCATAGAGCTGAGAGGATCTGGTAGGTCATCTGTCCCCATCTTGGATTAGTGCAGGAGCCAAAACCAAGTCACCCTTTCATGGCCGCTTAGCTTCTTGAAGACTGTCAACAAGAGACTGACAGTCACATGCCTAGTATTGGTTTACTTTATTCTATTCTATTTTGCTTTTGTGCTGCTTTCTCCCCAGCGGTGGGACTCTTTAAGTGGTAACCGATTTCCATTATGAAATAGCCATTCCCATGAAAGTGTTCTCCTTGTTGGGAGATGGACCTGTTCATCTGAAGGTGTCTATACTAGAGATGTGGGACATACTGCCAAAAAGCACTAATGGAAACCAGGATGCCCTTTGCAAAGATGGCAGTAGCAGCTTCTGATAGGGCAAACAGAAGACACAGCTGCCATCTTTGCAAAGATGGCGGAAGTGGCAATAAAATCCAGACATCAGTAGTGGCAGCAGTGAACATAAGAACATAAGAAGAGCCATGCTGGATCAGGCCAAGGGCCCATCTAGTCCAGTTTCCTGTATCTCACAATGGCCCCAACAAATGCTTCTGGGAGCTCATAAGACTAGATATCTGCCTCCTGACACTACTGCCCTGCATCTGGCCTTTGAAGTACCCCAGTTTTAAGCCTGGAGATGACACATCCCCATCCTGACTAGTGATGGACTTTTCCTCCAGGAATTTGTCCAATCCCTTTTTGAATGCATCCATGCCAGATGCTATCATCACATCCTGTGGCAGGAGTTGAGGAAGAAGAAAGTAAGGAGGCAATGGGGACTTTTAAAAGGTGGTGGTGGGGAGGCTGTGGGACCTGGACAACAGCTGCTCAGAGGGCCCATAGGCAGGGACTGAGGGAAGGTCATAAGCAGAGAGGGAAGGTTAAGTCAGGATCCCTTCCCCATTTACTTTAGCTGAGTCCTCTTCACATGTAACAATATGGGAACTACTATGCCTTTTCAAAAGTTGGTATGCACTTGGGCAATATGGTTTAATATGTGGGCCTACTGTATAATCCTATCCAAAAACACCTGCTGTTATCTGATTTTGGTTGCTAAGCATGATCTGGCCTGGTTAGTACTTGAATAGGAATCACCATGTAGGTCCAGGAAAGAATCTTACCTGAAATACTGGACAACTGCTGCTAGTCAGAGCTGGCATCACTAAAGTAGAAGGACCCATAACTTGGCTCAGTACTATATGGCAACTTCTTATGTTTCTTTCATTATCTCCCCCACCTATACAGTCCTATGCTCTTGGGGAGCTGGTGTGAATGCCATGGCCATGTGGGTGAGGTCCTTCTCAAGGGTTGGTTGCAGCCACAAGGCTCATTTTGCAGATGCATAATGTTGCTTTCTTCGTACATACTTCCTGCTGGCATAAAGATGCCACTCTTTAAGAAGGTTGCCAACAGACTGGAACAAGTGCAGTAGACGTCAACATGGATGATCGGGAGACGGGGCCAAGCCCTCTGAAGAAAGACTGAAAGAACTTGATGTGTTTAGTCCTGGGGGGGGGGGGAACGAGTGAGAGGAGATACAATAGCAGTTTTCCGAGACTTGTAACCCCCCGCCTATCGTGGGGGTTAGGGACCCACTCAACCCACAATGTCTGAAAATCCACGCTATGCGGATGCAGGTTGGGTAGGACCTGGGGGAGCAGCAGCCGACATAAACGGTGGTGGTGGAACTGACCCACCACCATCGCTTGCCTGGGCTGCTGGAAGACTTTTTAAAAAGTCTTGGAGCAGCCCCGGCAAGTGGTGCTGGGGGATCAGATCTGCTGCTGCCGCTCGCCCGGTTTGCTCCAAGGCTTTTTGGAGCAGCCGCGGCGAGCGACGGAGGGGGATCGGGTCCACCTCCGCCGTTCGGCCAGGCGACTCAAAGAAGTCTTGTAGAAGCTGGGCAAGTGACGGTAGCAGATCAGATCCACTACTGAGCTGGAGCCCGGGTCTTGGGGAAGAAAAAAAAAAGGGTTTTAATAGAGATGGGCACAAATTTAAAAAAATGGCATTTCGTTTGTCATTTGTCGTTTGGAGGGTCTATTTCGGTTCGTTTCCGTTTTTCACGATTTTTTGCAAAAAATTCGTTTTCGTTCGTTTCGTTACCATTTCGTTACCATTTATTTCAATTTTTTTGTGATTTTTAAAAAGGATTTTAAGCAATTCACTCATATTGCAGTAATGGAAACGAAATGCACGACAAAATTTCTGGTGTTTCTGTGTGTTTCGTTTCATTTTAGAGACAAAATTCATTTGTCGTTTTGTTACGTAACGAAACAAAAAATGAAAACGGAAACGAAAAATTGTTCGTTTCGTGCCCATCTCTAGTTTTTAATAAGCCCAGGCTTTTAATACCTCCCCCCCTTCCCAACAACCCAGGCTCCAGCTCATTGGGGCTGGGGTGGGGAAATAAAGTTCCCCCACCCACCCCAGCTCTAACCAGCTGGAGCCCCAGCACGTACTGCGGTCAAGCGATGTTGCGGGACTGTAGTACATGAACCGCGAAATGGCGGGGTGTTACTGTAAAGAAATGGGGAGGTTCTGTCCTTGAACATCCCAGACTGCAGGGCATGTAATAATGGGCTAAAATTACAGTAAGCCAGATTTAGGCTGAAAACTTTCTTAAGTGTTAGACCAGTGGTTCTCAACCTGTGGGTCCCCAGATGTTCCTGAACTGCAATTCCCAGAAATTCCTTCTAGCACAGCGAGTGGTGGAGGCTTCTGGGAACTGCAGTCCAGGAACATCTGGGGACCCACGGGTTGAGAACCACTGTGTTAGACCAATTGAGCTTGGGAGGTGGTGAGTGCTTCAGCATTGGAGGCATTCAAGAGAAAATTGGACAACCGTTTGTCAGATTGACTTTGATTTACATTTCTGCATTGAGTAGGGGGTTGGACTTGAAGATCTTATAGGTCCTTCCCAATCCAGCTATTCTATGAAACTACAATTCTACGATCTCAGTGCGGGACTTCCATGGCTATTGTTGGTTCATGAGAAGTCGAAACACATTAAATATTTGACCAAGTGGCACACGCACAAAAAAACCCTTATACCGCCAGAGTGTATTTATGGCTTTGCAAGACGCGCTGTTGGTTTCTTGCTGCAGGAGGCTTATCCATCGACCTCTCTTGAGTAAAACACCCCATTGCTCAATAAAATGTGCGTGATTTCAGATTTCGAAAGGTGTGCTATGGTGGCACGTTTACCAGGTCACGATGCCAGAAGAGGTAAAGAAAGATGGATTTTTATACATTTCATTGTCCAAACACAATTTTCAGGAAGAAAAAAAACCCCTCTTAGTTGCTTTCTCTCTTGATGGCTGAGAAAGAAAACATTAGGAGAAACGTTAAGTTGTATAAAATGTGGTGCGTGGTGTGTATGGACTCTTAGATGCATTTTTGTCATTTTCCTTTTCCTTAAAAAGAAATCAATGTTTTAATTCAGTTCTTTGGGCGGCTCAGGTGGAAAGATGCCACTGATGCATTTTATTTGTTCAGTTCCACTTTAAAAAGACCAAGCCTGTAGTTGACACATGAATGAGAAATACCTGTAATTCCTGACAGTTATAACTGACACAGATAAACTGTGTTGTCGGCCACCAAATGCCACAAAACAAAAAGTATTCTGATTATCATTGCCTGTGTTTTTATGCTTTCCAGAAGGCTTAACAGCACATTACTTGTAACAAAGGCTCTCTGTATTATTCCTGTTGTCTGCTTCTGGTCATGCTTTTAACCTTGTTCTATGCCGGGACTTCCTTGACATGCTTTCCTTTTATTACTTATTACTCTCACCGTGTAGGGAATGCAGGAGGGGAAGTGTTGCGTTGCGTTGCGCTGAGTTAGGAAATGGCATGGGACAGTGGGTTAACAGAATCGGTGGAAAACATACACTGTGGTGGGTCTCCCAAGATCAGACAAGAATGGTTCTTGGTTAATTTTGCAAAACTGCCTCCCATTTAATGCTACAACATTGCAGATATATTTATTTATTTATTTTATTATTTTAGAGTATTCCCCCCACCCACCTTTCTCCTTGGAAAAGGACCCAAGGCGGCTTACAGTAATGAGGGATCATATACAGTCCAGTACAATTAAGACATGTTCAAGTATTTGAGAACAAGGAATTGAGGGACATCTTACAGCATTAATAGACAACATTACATTAAAGCTATAAGGTTATAAACACAAAGTCTATGTGAACCTATAGATTCATATAAAATACACATGGTACTCCATCATTCAGGGAAAGCTTGCCTGAAGAGAAAGGTCTTTGCCTGCTTCCGGAAGAATAACAGAGATGAGGCAGTCCTGGCCTCTAGTGGGAGGGAGTTCCAGAGTCTGGGCACAGCAGTCGAGAAGGGTTCCCATGAGATGTACCTGTGAAGGGTGGTGGGATGGAGAGAAGGGCCTCTCCTGATGACCTGAACACCCAAGTTGGTTTCATACAGTGAGATTCAATCTTTCAGGTAGCTAGGACCCAGGTCGTATAGTGCTTTGTAAGTCAAGGTTAGAGATGGGCACGACTCAGAAAAAAAACTTCGTTTTCGTTTTCGGTTTCGGCTAGGGTCCGATTCGTTTCGTTTCCGTTTTTCGCGAAAAATAAAAAAAAAATAGTCGTTTCGTTTTTCGTTTTTTCATTTTCGTTTCTACCGCGATTTCGCGCATTTTGACGTCCGACCGAGACTTGCGGCTTGCGGGCGTAGCGCGGGCGGCGGGGGCGCGGGGGTACATGCGTGGGCGGCGGCAGCGGCAACGGCAGGGGGATTGGCTGGCGGGCGGGCGGGCGCGCGGGCGCGGGTCCCGCAAACGAGCAGGCGAAATACAGTTGCCTGGGTGATGGACTTGCTGCTGCACAACAAGGCTAGAGTGCATCCTAAGCAAACCAAGTGGGGTAGAAACAAATTTGCATTTCTTTTTTTCCCCTCTTGGTCTGCTGTGCTGAATCTGCTGATGCTGAACCAGCCAGCAGCCACCTTACTTGGTCTGGCTGACGTGCCTGTTTGTTGTACTTTTTTGTTGTTTGGTTTTTTGATACCATCCCATCTCCCCTCCACCTCTCAGAGGCAGCAGGAGAAAGACATTCCGTTCCTCCCCAAATCTGGATGAGGGGTCTACAACTCTACTCCTCTCAAATTGCCCCCCCCATCTCCAAGGTCCTTCTGCCTTCACTTCACTTCACATTCACAGTCAAAGTCACACACACTTAAAGGACAAGCAATACAGCCAATGAGCCAAAGCCAATGCAACCCTGCTTTTGGTCATGGATTGGTCTGGTGGTCAGCATTCAGCAATGCATTAGACTACAGTTAGAGCCTGAGGTGGTTAAAGCTACGTTTTACGTTCGTACCTAGCTACTAGTAGCTAGTACAGCCGGAATAGCTTTGGTAGGGATGGGAATGGGATAGGGCTCTGGGTTGCTCTGACTTAAGTTTTACAGCCCACAGCCCAGCCCACTAGGCTATACAAGGAGGACTATCTATGGGCGACGCGTCCACTCCACAAGGCCAGAGTAAGGGCGGCCACTCCTGCCAGGCCACAAGGCAGAGTAGGAGACCACAGCACAGAGCCTGAGTACGGGAGGCTCACTGCCAGCTCCAGTATAAAAAGGAGCTGAATTGCCTGACTGGAAGTAAAATGCCATTGTCCTTGGGTCACAGTGTCTTGCAGCCCAGAGGAAAGAGTTGCGGAGGAGGCCAATCACCTTGAGTCTGGTCTGGCACCACACTGCCTGCGATGCAAACACTGTTCAAATCATTACCCCCCTTCTGTGTGAAACACGGCATCTCGCAGCCCAGAGGAAAGACTGGAGGAGGAGGAGGCCAATCACCTTGGGTTTGGCCTGGCACCACACTGCCTGTGATGCACCACCACATGTCACTTTTGGACTAAGTCTTGGTGGTGCTGTACGTACTCGAACGCTGTTCAAAATCAGGAACCCCCTTCAGTGTGAGACACAGCGTCTTGCAGCCCAGAGGAAAGAGTGGAGGAGGAGGCCAATTACCTTGGGTTTGGTCTGGCACCACACTTCTATGCGATGCACCACCACATGTCACTTTTGGACTAAGTCTTGGTGGTGCACTGCTGTACGTACTCGAACGCTGTTCAAATTCAGGAACCCCCTTCAGTGTGAGACACAGCGTCTTGTAGCCCAGAGGAAAGAGTGGCGGAGGCCACATAGCCTGAGTCTGAGGCCACAGGGCCGGACCGTAGGGGAGGATTATTGCCAGGAAGCTCCAGCTGCCTAGCATGGCTGAATGGCCTGAGGAGGACGCCAGGAAAATGCCCTTCTGTGAACCACAGTGGGTTGCAGGACATGGAAAGGAAACAACACTTCATTTATTTGGGTGGGTGGGTGGCCACAAAGACTAGTGGCCTTACCCTAAAGTATAATCGTTCTGCAAGGGAAACCCTTTGTTTCAATGGCCAGGAAAATGCCCTTCCTTGTGAGACACAGTGGGTTGCAGGAGATGGAAAGGAAACAGAACCCCAAAACCTACACCTTCCACTCCACAAGGATAACACTTTCTTGTCAACAGCAGCAGTGCCAATTGCCAAGCTGCCTCCAAACTCAGTCCTTCTCCGAGGCAAACACTTCATTTATTTGGGTGGGTGGGTGGGTGGCCAAAAAGACTAGTGGCCTTACCCTAAAGTATAATCCTTCTGCAAGGGAAACCCTTTGTTTCAACGGCCAGGAAAATGCCCTTCCTTGTGAGACACAGTTGGCAGCCAAGTGAGAGTGGGGGAGGAAACTCACACAGTCCGTGTGCGTCAGGAGAGTCTCCAAACATGGAGTGCATTGCAGCCCAGCCCAGTGGCATGCCCTTCGTGGTGGTGAATCACAACTTCCGCAATTCGAACAGCCAAGCCTGCAACTTTGTGATAAACTATTTGTCAATGGTGACACCATCACAACAGTAAGTTGTCCTTCTTAGTGAGCCAGAGTGTATGGCAGCCCAGTGAAGACTAAATAGCGGTCCGGAGGCTGACAACACTCCCACACAGCGGCACTACTTCCTGCAGAGGCCTGGACCCAGGCAGAGTCCAAGGGTGCTTTCGCATGAGGTGGCTCCGCAAGCCACTTGAGGAGAGCAATCACGGGCCCACGGCTGTTTTCTAGCACACAAGCCAGCACCATGCCCTTCTCTGTGAGCCACAGTGGGTGCAGCCCGGAGTGAAGGTTAGTGGAGGCCAGAAGGCAAGACTAGAGGGGGTAGAAGGAGAGGCACCGAATCTTCCCTCCTTCTGTCAAGGGATTTCCCAACCTGGACTGCGTAAAGAACCCCCCCCCCCCGGGGGATTACAGAGTCCCCCAGTTCGAAACAAATTGGACTGCACTGCACTGTTACAGTTGGTCTTCTTCTCCTCAAGTGATTTTCTGCCTAGAGGCGGAAGCAGCCGTGGTTGCTGCATGGGCAACTTGAGGGGAGTAGCGACAGGGCTGAACTTGAAGCACTAACTGGACCGTGCTGTTAGGGTGAAGAAGAAGCGGCTGGAAGGCCTCTCCGCTAAGCCAGAAGTGGGGGGGGGGCTGACAGGCAGGCAGCGAGAAGACACAGAGCTAGAGCCACACAGGCTTCCAAAAGGACAGCAAGCCAAGCTTTCTGACTTTCTTTCCCAGCTGTGTGCTGGTAGACTTGCTCCTAACTGCCGGCATTCCATCTCCATGCCCTTCGTTGTGAAACACAGCGTTGTGCAGCCCAGAGGGCAGAGTAGCGGAGGCCGAAACATACCCCCTAACCCTAACCCTAAGCCCACCACCACTGCTGTTCCTGATGAGTGTTCCCGTAACTCAATCACAACCTAGATTTGCAGCCGGTATTTTTTCTTTTCCGGTTACACAGCATCAGCATCAGCAGCACAGCATCAAGAACCCACACATGGTTCTTTCTGAATGGAGTACGCTACGCACACAACAAGTACGTTTCCCTTCTTTGTGAGGCACCGCTGGCAGCCCAGTGGAAAGAGTGGCGGCGGAGGAAACGGAATCACACATTCCTAGTGGGTCATAGTATCCACGAGGAACCAAGACTGGAAGGTTCCTGGTCCCTCCATTCACTGTGCAATGCAGCTGTGAGTGAAGAGGAGCAGCAGAGGAGGAGGACAAAAAAACACACACACCGGCAGCACTTCCTGCAGAGAGACATGTATCATCCAAAAAACTCCCAATCCCAAATTCCAATAGAAGCAGAGCAGCTGTCTTTCCCTTTCCACAGCCGTTCTTTGTGGATCACGTGAATCACAGACCAGCCCAGATGACAAAGTATGGGACTTGGAAGCCAGAAGTGCAGATTGGAGGAGGTTGAATGATAAGCAACTGGAAGGCATGCTCAGTGCCGGGACTGGTGGAGTCTGACAGGCAGGCATGTGGGCAGAGGGCACGGCAGGCAGGGAAGCATCTAGTCTGGCTTACAGGTAAGGGTTGCCTAGACGCAGGCTTAGAGGATACCAGCCAACAAGGCAAGGGATTGGGAAGGCACTAAGGCACAGTGCCCGTAGGGAGGATTGATTGTGCTTTGGGAGGCAGAGTTTCTATTGCCACCCCAGGAGAACGGGAGTTGCCAAACAGGGAGACAGAGTTGAAGCAGGAGAACTGGGTGGGTCTATTTCTCTAAGGCTGTAAGGAGGAGAGCTAGCCCCCTGATAATCAGTCTTTGAGGTAGGTTGTTGTAAAGTGCTTCCTCACCACTTTGTTAGCAGTTTGGCGCCGAAACCCCAGGGTACGGTGTGAAGCACCAAGGAAGGCAGGTATTAGGGTCTCACTCAGACCAGCCAAGGCCAACGGGGAAACATTGGGCCAATACGGACCCTTTCCAAGGAAGCTGGAGTGGCCCT
Organism: Phrynocephalus versicolor; assembly: GCA_023846285.1. Lineage (NCBI taxonomy): Eukaryota > Metazoa > Chordata > Lepidosauria > Squamata > Agamidae > Phrynocephalus > Phrynocephalus versicolor. The sequence goes on along the minus strand of JAHTLZ010000225.1, from coordinate 892,438 downwards.
GCCTGGATTAGGAGACAGAGGCCAGGGCTAGAAACCTTGGGCCAATACGGACCCTTTCCAAGGAAGCTGGAGTGGCCCTGCCTGGATTAGGAGACAGAGGCCAGGGCTAGAAACATTGGGCCAATACGGACCCTTTCCAAGGAAGCTGGTGTGGCCCTGCCTGGATTAGGAGACAGAGGCCAGGGCTAGAAACATTGGGCCACTAATAGTACCCTTCAGTTGTGTGTGAGAGACAATACAGGTAGGCAGGCAGGCAGGCAGTCCAGCAGGCAGTTTTGCAGGCATTAAGCACTGGAGTCGGCAGGTAGTCACAGGGCCAGGCGGGCAGGCAGGCTCGTACGGCCAAGGGGAGGCAGGCAGGCTTGCGGGCGGGCATGGAGGATTGCAGACAGGAGGTTAGGTTACAGGCAGCAACTTAGTTCTTGGAGTGGTGGGGTAATCCCAAGGTGGAAAGGTTGAAGCGGATGAAAGTCAACCTTTCCACCGTCTCCGGGTCCAGGCGACAGCGGCGCGGCCTCAGGACATCACCCATGTGGGAGAAGACACGCTCACTCTGGACACTGGTGGGTGGGATGGACAAGAGGTCCAACGCCAGAGTTGAAAGAGCGGGCCAGAGGTCTGCCTTTCTGGCCCAGTAGTGCAGTGGGTCTGAGGTGAGGGGTTGGAGGGGCTCGGCCATGTACTCCTTCACCATGGTCTGAGCGGGCTCCGCTACTTCTTCCTCTCTTGGCTCCACTGAGGAGGAAACTGCCATGGCTAGGGCAGAGGCCAGGTAGTTGGCTGCTGGAACGGAACCTGGTCTCTGGGTGTACGCTCCTGGAGTTGTGGATCCTTGCGAGGAGTCCTCCTCAGCATCGCTCTGGCTTCCGTGCGCCCTCTGAGACGCCTGGCTCTGATCGGAGAGAGCCCTGACTTGACGGCATAGCTCCGTCTTCCAGGATTTCAGTTCGGCACTGCTGGCCGCCAGGGAACCCTTGACGCGAGGGTCGCACAGGCAGGCCATCTGGTACACGTTTTCCCTCCTTAGTGGGCCAAGGCGGGTATCCACGCCGGTCAACAGCCTCTCTGCCAATGCCCTGCTTCTAGGGAGAAGATTGCCTTCTTCCCGGATACTGGCCTCTAGGCGTTGGCGAAGGGCATTGACTAGGGGGAGAACGTGGCCCAGGCTGGCGTTGTAGCTGCTGAGGACGTGGGTGGTCTCCTCAAAAGGCTGCAGGATACCCGCCATCTGGGTGAGGGCGAGCCACTCGGTAGCACCAAGGTCCAATTCCCTCCCATCATGCAGGACCGGGGTGGTTGACATGATGTATTCCACCACCTCCTTCTGCTCCACCAGACGCCTGACCATTTCGTGGGTGGAGTTCCACCGGGTGGTCACGTCCTGGATCAGGACGTGCTCCGGTCGGCTCGTCTCTGCCTGCCTCTCACGCATCATCCTGGCTGCCTTGACGCTGCGAGCGAAGTGCCCCACGATCTTACAACACTTGTCCAGCAAGGCCCTGGTCTCCCTGGTCCCCTCACCCCAGGAGTCCTTTGGTGCACCCAGGCCAATGGCATCGCCCACCACTAGATGCAGTTTGTGTGCTGCACACACGATGCCCTGGAACCCTGCCCCAAGAACCGCGTTGGTCATGTTACGGCCCGCGTCTGTAACCATGACTCCACGATTGACCTGTCCCTCTGTCCCCAATCCCCACTCTCGCATTGCTGTCTTGAGAACGTCAGCAATGTTGATGCCTGTGGCGTTGTCCTCCATGCTTTGGGCCTGGAGAAGCACCACCCTATACCCTCTTGGGGTGCTGCCTTGTGCCTCCCCCTGCAGCTGCTCATGGGCTGATCGGGGCTCCAGGACCTCCTTGGGTTGCCACCAGTGAGCCGTCAGAGAGAGGTATCCGTGGTGCCCACCGGTCCAGAGGTCGGAAGTGAAGTGGATCTTCCTCCCTCTGGCCGCCTGCAGCAGGGCCCGGATCCTGTCCCTGACAGACTCATAAAGGGAGGGAATCACCCTCCTGCTGAAGGTACGCCGGGATGGAGGCTCGTACCATGGTGCCACGTGCTTCATCAGGTGCCTGAAGCCTGATGAATCCACAAAGGAGAGGGGCAACCCGTTCAAAGCCACCATTTCACCCACCACTCGAGTGGTGGTCTCCTGTGCTTTGGCCCTATTTCGCGGGCTGACAAAAGTCCCACCCAACAGACCCACTTCCTGCAGAGTGGCCTGCCTCTTCCCACTCTCACTAGCGGAGCTGTGTTTTTCTTTCTCTAACCCTTCTTCCCCTCTCTTCCTCCCTGAAGAGCAAGGGCCTGACAGGGTTCCAGGCAGAGTCCCAGGGTGCTTCCTCATCAGGTGGCTGCGCAACCCACTTGAGGAGAGGTGTTTGGGGTCATTCCCCCTGCGCAAGACCACCCCGCATATCTTGCACACCGCCATCTTTGGGTCTTGGGGGCTGTTCTCAAAATGCTCCCAGAGACACCCTCGTGGCTTACAGAAAGTAACGCCCCCTCTGTTATTGCCTGCCGGCGCTGCTGTGGTGCTGGTGTGGCCTGTGCCCTGCTGGGAAAGTAGAGTAGTACTACTGCTCTCACTGGTGGTACTCTGGGTGGAAAGAGGGCTGCTCCTTCCCTCACTGCTTGGAGCCTGACATAAGTCTGTCCCTGCCAACAGGTCCTCAGAATCTTGCAGGTTTAGATAAAGGGATCCCGATTCTGATTCTGATGCCATTTCGGAATCAGAGCCCTCGTCTTCTTCCTGCTTAAGGGTGATGCTGTCAGGTATCGGAGATGGGAGTTGGTATGCCTCATCCATGCTTCCCTCGGTGACAGACGATGATGGCACGGTGCTGCTTGTGCCACTGGCACTGCTACTTGGGGAGGGAGTTGCACCAGTATCACTTTCTGCACTACTAGTCCCTGTCCCTTCCCTCAGAAACGTGGCCCGGTTTATCTTAGTAGGAG
>JAHTLZ010000225.1:864629-887983 GCA_023846285.1 Phrynocephalus versicolor | reverse complement strand
AGTCGAAACACATTAAATATTTGACCAAGTGGCACACGCACAAAAAACCCCTTATACCGCCAGAGTGTATTTATGGCTTTGCAAGACGCGCTGTTGGTTTCTTGCTGCAGGAGGCTTATCCATCGACCTCTCTTGAGTAAAACACCCCATTGCTCAATAAAATGTGCGTGATTTCAGATTTCGAAAGGTGTGCTATGGTGGCACGTTTACCAGGTCACGATGCCAGAAGAGGTAAAGAAAGATGGATTTTTATACATTTCATTGTCCAAACACAATTTTCAGGAAGAAAAAAAAAACCCCTCTTAGTTGCTTTCTCTCTTAATGGCTGAGAAAGAAAACATTAGGAGAAACGTTAAGTTGTATAAAATGTGGTGCATGGTGTGTATGGACACTTAGATGCATTTTTGTCATTTTCCTTTTCCTTAAAAAGAAATCAATGTTTTAATTCAGTTCTTTGGGCGGCTCAGGTGGAAAGATGCCACTGATGCATCTTATTTGTTCAGTTCCACTTTAAAAAGACCAAGCCTGTAGTTGACACATGAATGAGAAATACCTGTAATTCCTGACAGTTATAACTGAAACAGATAAACTATGTTGTCGGCCACCAAATGCCACAAAACAAAAAGTATTCTGATTATCATTGCCTGTGTTTTTATGCTTTCCAGAAGGCTTAACAGCACATTACTTGTAACAAAGACTCTCTGTATTATTCCTGTTGTCTGCTTCTGGTCATGCTTTTAACCTTGTTCTGTGCCAGGCCTTCCTTGACATGCTTTCCTTTTATTACTTATTACTCTCACCGTGTAGGGAATGCAGGAGGGGAAGTGTTGTGTTACGTTGCGCTGAGTTAGGAAATGGCATGGGACAGTGAGTTAACAGAATCGGTGGAAAACATACACTGTGGTGGGTCTCCCAAGATCAGACAAGAATGGTTCTTGGTTAATTTTGCAAAACTGCCTCCCATTTAATGCTATAACATTGCAGATATATTTATTTATTTATTTTATTATTTTAGAATATCCCCCACACCCTTCTCCTTGGAAAAGGACCCAAGGCGGCTTACAGTAATGAGGGATTATATACAGTCCAGTACAATTAAGACATGTTCAAGTATTTGAGAACAAGGAATTGAGGGACATCTTACAGCATTAATAGACAACATTACATAAAAGCTACAGTCATACCTCGTATAACGTAACACTTGTATAACGAAAAATCCGTACAACAGAATTTTTTTTGCCCCCCCCTCCTTCCCCCTTCCCTGTTTTCTCCTCCTCCAGGGGCCGGGGCGCCTCCTCCGGAGGGGTGTGTGTGTGTGTGTGTGTGTGTGTGTGTGTGTGTGTGTGTGTGTGTGTGTGTGTGTGTGTGTGTGTGTGTGTGTGTGTGTGTGTATGCGCGCACAGCTTGGAGGAGAGTCACTGCCAGGAAAGGGGGGGTGCCAGAGCTGGAGGGGGCCAGAAGAAAAGGAGGAGAGGAGGGTAGGGGGGCGCCTTGGTCCCCCCTGGGAGAAGCGGTCCCTTCAGGTGGGCTCCCTGCCCAGCCTCCCCTCCCCTCACCTGAGGTCCTTGAAGGGCTGGTCCTCCGTCTGGTCGCGCCGTGGGCTGGGACGGGATGGGACGGAGCCGCGGCAGCGCGGCCAGGCTCCCCCGACCATCAGCTGCTCTGCGCGGTAGCGCAGCAGCAGAGGCCGGGAGCCTGGCGGAACAGGCCGGGAGCCTGGCGGAACAGAGCCGCAGAAGCGCGGCAAAGCTCCCCCGACCGTCAGCTGTGCCGCGCGGTAGCGCAGCAGCAGTGGTCGGGGGGAGGCGGTTGGGCAACGTCCACGTGGCGCGCCGGGCTCCCGCTGGTCCGGGCCAAGCCGAACTGCTCCGGCTAGGCCCCGACCAGGGAGCGGAGCCTCGGTGCTGGTTCTGCCGCCGCTGCGGCCTTCAAGATGGCGCCCGCCTCGTGGCGCCCGACGCTCAGCCGGCGTTCGGAGGTCTTCCCCACTCAGTGCCGTCGTTGGTGAGCCGGCTGGACGGCTGCGGCTCCCGAAGGTCGGATTCCCTGCGCCGCCTGGTGGTGGGGGGGAGGGAATTCCCCGCGCCCGGTGGGGGGGGGGAGGGAATTCCCTGTGCCGGGTGGGGGGGGGGAGGGAATTCCCTGCGCCATTGGAATGCATTGGAACGGATTAAATCCACTTCCAATGCATTCCTATGGGAAATTAGGGTTTGTATAACGTAAACCTTGTATAACGTAATTTAATTTGGAACGAATTAATTACGTTATACAAGGTACCACTGTATAAGGTTATAAACACAAAGTCTATGTGAACCTATAGATTCATATAAAATACACATGGTGCTCCATCATTCAGGGAAAGCTTGCCTGAAGAGAAAGGTCTTTGCCTGCTTCCGGAAGGATAACAGAGATGAGGCGGTCCTGGCCTCTAGTGGGAGGGAGTTCCAGAGTCTGGGCACAGCAGTCGAGAAGGGTTCCCATGAGATGTACCTGTGAAGGGTGGTGGGATGAAGAGAAGGGCCTCTCCTGATGACCTCAACACCCAAGTTGGTTTCATACAGTGAGATTCAATCTTTCAGGTAGCTAGGACCCAGGTCGTATAGTGCTTTGTAAGTCAAGGTCAGCACCTTGAATTGTGCCCAATAGCTGATTGGCAGCCAGTGGAGCTTCTTTAATAAGGGTGTAATGTGATCTCTGTACCCCGCCACAGTCAGCAGTCTGCCTGCTCCATTTTGGACCCGTTGAAGTTTCCTGAGACTTTTCATTGGTAGCCCCACATAGAGCGCATTACAGTAGTCCAGCCGGGATGTCACTAGGGCATGTGTCACCATGGCTAGTTGGTGGCTGACCTTCTGATATCCCAGGACAAGCACAGATCTTCTGCTTTTACTCCATCCCAAACACTTCTCGTTCCCATATCTCTTTTGATTAGTTGGGATGTGCTGAAGGATCAGGCTTGACTGCCTTTTCAGTTCCTCACAAGAATATGGACTATTCTGAATGAAATTTGATTCTGTGACAGCTGATGAAATGCGGCAGACCTGCCCTCCTCCCTTATATCTTAAAACATCATGTCAACGGTAGAGCTTTATGTTCCAACTCTCTTCCCCCTTATCTATGTTGTGCTGTTCTTTTAGCTGGACAGGTAGTTCAGTGCTTTAGGGCCGTTGGACTCAATGGTCTTATTATTCCCTTTCAAGTCAATTATTCTATGATTCTATCTTGTTTGAAGAGCCAATCTGGAGTCCCGATAGCTTCCACACTTATTTTCCTACCTCTTTGACTGTCCAAATAAAGATGTTGACCCAGTATGGGTTTTTGTTTTGTGGCTAGTATAGCTTATCACTGTTTTTGTTTATTTTTGTCCATGCCTTTGAGAGACATAAAACTGAAGTCACCTTTGATTCCTCCTCGTTGTCATCAAGGTGTCTTTCCCTTTTCATCCCGGTGTCTTCCATTCCTCTTTCAAGCCTCTTGTCAAAACCTGAGTAGTGTTTTCCTCGACAATCGCCATCTCCTGCATGGGTGTTTGATGTGTTGCCACTTCCTTTCATCACCTCCGTTCTCTGACATCCTGCCCTCCTTCCAGTTGCCTTGATGTAAAATAGCTTGTTCCCTCAATCCCCTGGGCAGAAGTTGCCTCATATCTGTGTCTCCATACAAGATGTACTGGCTTTCTCTACAGATGTGTGACTAGAGCTTGGTTCACCCACCCAGCATAACAATTGGCCATGTAATCTGCAGTCATGTAATCATACCTGAAAAATAACATGTGGCATTATTAACATTAAATAAATCGGACCTTAACGATACTAAAATATAAGAGATTTGAAGCCTGTTAATCAGTGGTTCCCACACTTAGGTCCCCAGATATAAACCCTCACCACTAGCTGTGCTGGCCAGAAATTCTGGGATTTGTAGTCCAAGAAGATCAGGGGACCCATAGTTGGGAACCACTGTGTTAAATAAAGAGTGGGAAACTGTGGCTCCTCACATGGACTACAGCTCCCATCAGTCTTGATTGCTGTGTACCACCCGGAATTCCGTTGTAAGATGGGCAGTATAAAATATTTAAATAAATATATAATAAATAAATAATGCTTCTGGTAAATAATACTCTGGTGTGTGGATGATGACACTATGGATACTTAAGAACTGAACATTTGGAGAATGAATTTGCCATTGAATATGTGAGCATCAGCAGTTCCCACTGTCTAGCACAGTGGTGCCTCTTAAAACGAATTTAATCCGTTCTATGGGTCAATCCATTTTATGAAAAATTCATCCTACAAAACGTGGTTTAACATGGTTTCCCACAGGAATGCATTGAATCCGTCTTGCGAGGCATCCCAGAGGCAAAAGTCGTCTTACGAGGTTTTCCTATACCCAGAAATTTCATTCATCTTACGGTTATCCCCCGCCCTTTCGCGGTTCATGTACTGCGGTCCTGGTATATCGCGGGTCCGCTGTATATGAAAAAAGGCCCCCTGGGGTAAGGAGGAAAGGCCTTCCCAGGCTCGTCGGAGGCCCCAAAAGTGCTTCCTCGCAAACCGGAAGTGACTTCCGGTAAACCAGAAGTGACCTCCAGATCACTAGAAAGCACTTTCGGGGCATCTGGGGGATGAGAAAGCCCCTTGCAGGCCCGTTTGGGGCAGCGCCAGGCCTGGGGTAAATACAAGAGCCCCCCAGAGAGCCCGCCCAGTCCCAACCTGACCCAGCCTCCGCCTATTGCGGATTTTCAATTATTGCGGGTCGGGTAGGGCCCTAACCCCTGCGATAGGTGGGGGGGGTTACTGTACGAGTTTTTTATATTAAGGGGCATTCGTCCTACAAGGTACTACTGTTTTGTTACCTCTGGTACAGTCTCAAGGTTACTCAATCATGTCCCCTCCATTATATTTGCCATCCCTCCCAGATTCGTGTCATTCTGAGCACATACGAATATATCCGTCTTGGTAAATATATTTCTGAACACCTGTTTTTAATGTTGCTTTTCCCATAGGAGGCAACAATGGGAGAGTGTGGAAAAGAAGGCTCTAATATCCAAGTTACCTCAGGACAGAACAACTGTGACCAAAGTGGGTCTGGCATTTCCCAGAGTTTGGTCACTCCGGCTGGCGTCCCCGCAGGTACTTCAGCAGCGGCTTCTTTCTTCATAAGGTACTTTTCCTCTTTACAGTTTGTAGCTTTCTGTTATTTTATGACTAACTGGCTGGATATTGCTGTTTATGTGTTTGGCTATAGCAGTTGGGAGTTTGAATCCTCAATGTGCCTCCGACATGTAGAGGCAGCCTGTGTGACCTTGGGCAAGCTGCTCAGTCCCAGGTTGCCCCTAAAAGATGGGAAATGGCAAACCACTTCTGAGCATTGTCTGTCCTTAAGAACCTTGAAAAGGGTCACCATGAGTCAGAATTGACTTGACAGGACATGATGATAGCGGTGGATTTCTATGACATGTCGTATTTTTTCTGCAGCCTAGGTTTGGATTTAGAAGTGGGTGTGGATATGTTTATGGGTTATCAGGTGAGAAAGACCAGGTTACTCATAAACATGTTTAAATTCACTCGGGAGTTCAAGTGTAGGTTTCAGAGAAAGTGTGACATGTCGTAAGGACGCAAGAAGAGCCATACTGGATCAGGTCAAGGGCCCACCTAGCCCAGTTTCCTGTATCTGACAGTGGCCCCAACAAATGCCTCTGGGAGTGCACGAGACTAGATATCTGTCTCCTGATACCACTCCCCTGCATCTGGCCTTTGAAGTACCCTGTTTTTAAGCCTGGAGACGACACATCCCCATCATGGCTTGTAACCTGTGATGGACTTTTCCTCCAGGAATCTGTCCAATCCCCTTTTGAAGGCATCCAGGCCAGATGCCATCAACACATCCTGTGGCAGGAAGTTCCACAGACTAACAACATGCTGTCATAGAAATAATCCCACTAATTGATGATTCCATGACAATAAGCTGCCGGGGTTTTGAACAGTTGAGTGCAATTAAACTGTTTGGATGAAAGAATCACAATATTGTGAAAACACAGTTCTGGGGGTCATTCCAAGGAATGGTCAGAGGACTGAGCTGTAGGGGTAAAGTAAAGCGCTAGGTGAAGAAACAGTTAGTCACCTCCTTCCACCTGCTGGATATCCAAGCCTTCTTGGACCATCTGTGAAAAATGAAGTGGCACCTCCGCTTCCCATAATCACAGAAAGTAAGAAAATGTGGCCAAAAAGATCTAAATCCTTGTTGTGGAATTCAGAAATAATCTATAGCACATTGTGGGCAGAAATGCCCAGGTTTTACTTCTGGTTGTGTAGAGCAGGGCTGTTCAACTTTGAACAGGCCAAGGTCTACTTTTTCTGTCCCAAAATGCCTGAGGGCTACTACACTAAAACCTCTACTTATGAATTTTATCTGTTCCAAGCACATGCTCATAAGTAAAAACTTTTAAGTAAAGCAGCGGTTTCCCATAGGAATGCATCGAAAACCAATTAATCTGTTCTGGAGGGAACAGATTTCAATGCGCCATGGCCCTTGAACTGCCCCACTCGGCTGAGATAGTGGGCTGGCAGAACCAGAACTTTGCTGGGGCAGTGGTGGTCCTTGGGATGGGGGAGGGAGGGGTGGAGAACTTATCGTCTCACTTTTTTATTGATGGCTGGTGGGCTACTTTTGAGCCCTTCGTGGGCTACTAGTAGCCCCCGGTTTACCTGTTGGGCAGGCCTGGTGTAGAGGAATATACAAAAAGCAAAAAAACTGGTGGATCCAAAGGACTATAAATGAAGAAGAAACGAACGTCTCTGGATGCTGAAGAGAGTGGCCCTTTCTGGCTGGACGATTCCAAGAGGAAAAGTAACTTTTCCAAGCTCTGTCAGCTTTGGTGGGTCTCGGCTCAGGAGAGGCCATGCCTAAGCATAACAGGGCAACTGTAGCCATGAAACAGCTGGGTCTCCTTGTTGTTTCCAGAACTCCCTCTATCTTGTTTTCTCACACTGATTCCGTCTTCTTTTAAGACAGAACCAACAAGCTGTTGTATAATTTGGACAGAATTTGCTTTGTGATAAAATGCAATGTACTCTCCTTTTTCATTTTGAATTGGGAATTCTCATTTTAAAACCATGGCTCAACTTCAAATGTAATTATCTACTACTCTTAGCCTCAAGGAGACGTAGGTAGAATGTTTTATGTTGGTGTTTTTTTTTCTTTTTTTGGCATACACAAATAAAACTGGCACCAGGATGAAATGTGAAACAGATGTAAATTCCCCCACTCTTTATTGCCCTTGAAATGAAAGGAGCACCTAGACTGGTGTCAGACTTAGCAGAATGAAATGCTGGAGCAGCGGTCCTTAATCATTGAAAGGTTTCCGTCTAAGTGTAGACCTCAGGGTTTGGCAGAATGAATTGTTCCCTGTCTGGGAGTGGGCGAAAGAAGAAAACTTTCAACATCATTTAAATGGTTGGCAGCTCGGCGGTTCAAATCCCCGGTGCCACGCAGTGGAGCGAGCTCCCGCTGATCACCCCAGCTCCTGCCAACCTAGCAGTTCGGAAGCATGTAAATGCAAGTAAGTAAATAGGTTCTGCCGTAAAAAGCGGGAAGGTAAAGCAGTGTTTCCTTGCAGCCATGCCGGCCACATGGCCATGGACTTGCACAACACTGGCTCTTTGGCTTGAATACGGAGATGAGCATCGCCCCTAGAGTGGGACATTACTAGCACGCATGTGCGGGGGGAACCTTTACCTTTACCTTTACCTTTAAATGGTTAGATAGAGACCAATATGCAACTAAGGATTTTCCTGGCTATACGGTACAGGCAAGCCTACAGTGAAAGAGAAAAAAGACACCTCCTCAGAGTTGGCAAGTAATATGTTAAATATAATGCTTGCAACTCTTCTTTCCTTTTAATATACCACCACTGGAGACCCAAGGCAGCTCACAAGAATGGGCGGGGGGGCTGGGTGATGGCGGGGCAGCGGGGCGGTGGATGGCAGGGGACGGCGACGGGCGTGGGGGTAGCGGCGAGCAGCAGTGGGCATACGGCGATGGGCGGGTGGTGGGCGGGGGGGATGGACGGCGGGGGGTGGGGGTGGAGGCTGTCCAGCACCCTCTCTCCATTTTGGCGCCCTTGGCAACTGCCTAGTTCACCTTAATGGAAGCGCCGGCCCTGCATGTCACATCTTAAAAACCTGCCAGAGAATTCTGGAATTGGAGTCTCAGAGGAGTTACAGGTTCCGTGAATGTCTCTTAGGTAGGTTTGTATATGTAGTACTTTTACATCGTTACTCATGAGCACTTTTGTTTATAGCAATCCAAAGTCAAGGAGGGGGAGGTATTCCTTAGAAGTCACAAATTTTAGATTTTGTCCTAGTCTGCAGCAGTGGCTGAAATCTTGTTGCATAGTTGCAGCTGGAGTAGGTCCAATGAATTGGGGAGGGGGTTGATTAGGGGTTAACTTCTCTGCAAGATCTGCCAATTAAATTGGCATACTTTAATTAGTAGCATACCAAAGCAACGAGGCTTCAGCTTTTCTTTTATAAAGGAAATATACACTATATAGTGGATTTCTCTCTCTCTTTTGCCTTAGCTGTGACTGTTCTTTCATGACTTGGAAGATTAAGAAAACTGCAGGATTGTTATTTTTTTTTCCTGGCTAGGAAAAAGCTCCCTGAATCCATCAGTCCCCTTGCACATTTTATGCTTTGCGTGGTCGTAGATGCTCAAAACAACCCTCGGATGTTTTATCTTCAAAGGAAGCCTGTTGTAGACTTATTTCTCGAATTGGGATGCTCCGTCATATTTGTATCGCTCCTGAGTTTGGGGATTAAAGAATCTAATTATTCGCTAATGAGCATTAATGGTACATATAAACGGAGGGTCACTCTCCTATTACCGGCACCTGATGGTTTTGCTGATAAGCATTTGGCCATTAGATTGACCATAAAATACAGTCAATAATTGAGGTGACAGAAAGAGCAGACACCTTATCAGCTGTAAGCCTGGCAGGACAGCTTGACAAGACTCGGGATACTGATTGAGCAGTGACTGAGCATACGATTAGGCTGTTCAAGCAGGGAGCCTCTAATGAAATGGTGGGGCTCCCATTGCAATATTAGCACAACTGCTAAATGGCTAATGTGTTTCCTCCCCCCCCCTTGCATCTCAGATGTATGAGTCACTTCCAAGAAATTGTTCATTGGGTTCTCATTGTGAGCCAGCTTGGATGACCGGGGGGGTGGGGGGGTGGGGAGCACGGCAGGCAGCGTATTCCAAGGGGCCAGAATACCTGCTTTGCCCTTTAAGGAGATGGCAACAGGACCCACCTAAGACAACCCGCTGTTTACGTCGCAGCACCAAATGGCGCTCGCACCACTCGCCAAAGCTTAAAGTGCACGGTAGGCCAATGCTGACCAACCTGTTTTCCCTATGTGAGGCAGACAATCTCATGGCTATTCCCCATTAAGGGTGCTTCGTGCTTCTGCCCACCACTGGCAGTCAGAAGACAGCAGTAAAAAAATGCAGTAACTCACAATGTGCTTCCTCTTCATGACGCCCCCCCCCCCACCACAATCTTCAGCAGAAGTCTTGAGTGGTCACGAGGATAATAGTTTGCTCTCTGTGTGGCTGCTTCCAGAGGGAATGGGATTGTACATTTATTTATTTATTCATTTATTTATTTACCGCCCATCTGGCACCAGTGCCACTCTGGGCGGTTTATAATAATAATTCAACGTACAGTGTTTCAATCTTGGGTTCCTTAACCTCATAAAAAATAAGAAAAGGGATTTAGGCAGCAGAAGTTGCTCAAAGCGGTCGTCGTGTTTTGTTTTTGACAATAGGAACCTCTGGACTTCAAGGTGCGTACAATTCTCTTTAGCCACCCTGCTTTCCCCGACCACACGAGCGCCTTAACATTCATACATTATTTAATGCAGCAGAGGATGTGCGCGGCCTTTTGTCTTTCTAAACCGCTTGCTGTCCAGGCTTCTGTGATGTGACCTTGGGTAGTAACCATAGAAACCTCTTAAAAGCATCAGCAAAGAAAGAAAGAAAGACAGAAAGAAAGAAAGAAAGAAAGAAAGAAAGAAAGAAAGAAAGAAAGAAAGAAAGAAAGAAAGAAAGAAAGAACCAATACCGTTACTTTAGAATGACAGGGATTCAAATTCCTTGAAAGATGGGCGTGATGTCTTAAGAATTCTAGAAGCATATATTACTTCTGTCCTGTTGAACCTGATTATTTTAGGATTATCAGCATTTTCAGAATGTTCACAAGTGACGTGGGAAGGGAAGCGAATCAGCACAGAAGTGTGCCATACAGTTCAGCGGCCGCCTGCTTTGAAATATTTGCAAGCAAATCCGTGGAAGCTGTCACTCCAACTCTTTCTTTAGCCATGAAACACGGGCATGCTTTCCCTACCGAGTTGACGGTCTAGTCCTACAGTGTTTTATTTTAATATATATATTTAATAGCTAGAAACATTTACTCAGCACCCCCCATCCCTCTGGGAGTAACTGGCACTGCAGCTTTAGGTAGAGCTGGCATGATTTAAAACCTGTCTTGACAGATGGAGAGTAAATAACTGGGTTAGTAGTTAAGTAGGTCAGTAGAAGCAAATGGATTCTGTGACTCATCAGATATGGAGCTAGCCCGTTCACAGGGCTGCATGTAGCCTTCCTGGAGGCGATGGACTGAGCTTGTAGACTCCCCTGGAGAAGTTTATATGCTTGTCCTTGAGTGTTAGTAAGGGTGACAGTGGAGGTGTCCCTTTCGATGAAGAGTGGTTTTTTAAACCTGGGCAGATTTTACTATTTTCAGAGCCTGGAATATTTTTCAAAAGCCGTTATGCTTTGTATTAACATTACTTTGCTTTTTTAGAATAGGTAATTCCTACTCATCAGATGTTGGCTATAAAGGAGTGCTTCATATTATTAATTAGTAGCATGTTGCTAATGTATTATTTTAAATGACTTTAAAAATCAGACATTTACACTTGGCCTAAATCTATTTATTAGGCCCAACTGCAGGTGACGACATATTGGATCAACTGAATGTATATAAGTGTTGAAATACAGTGCTACCTTGTATAAAGGAATTAATTCGTTCCAAATGAAATTCTGTTAAGCAAAATTTCCTTTATACAGATTTCCCATAGGAATGCATTGGAAACAGAGTAATCCCTAATCGTGACCATTTTTATGTTGTACGCATTTGCCCCATAGGCAATTCTGTTAAGCAAATTTCCCCTATCTCCAGAATTTTTATGTTGTACAGATTTTATGTTATGCAAACCGTTTGTTATACAAGGGTCTACTGTGTTCCCATTTTAGCTGAGAATAACAGTTGGGTTTAGGTCATCGAAAATGCCAAAGTGCATCATAATTGTCCCAAAAGATTCAAAAAGTAATGTTTAATAGTCTTGTGTAACTATTACTCACTAGGCAAATAAGATAATTCATTTCTGCTCATCTTAAAATGTTAAAAACTGAGTATTGCTTTACTCACCACAATAGCCAAAGGGGTTACTTGTTATAGCAATTGGGGGCTGTGCTTTTGACCTACAAGACCCATCAGCTCTACTTGGCATAGCCCGTGGTGATAGATTATGGGAGCAAAAAAATCAATTCTAAAGTATTTGCCTATTCTTCCATATTACTTCCAATATCTGTTTGTGTAGTCCAGACTCACTTTTTACCTGCTGGGCTATCCGAGCAATTTAGGCATCTGGCTGTGGAGTCAGAGGTTTTGGAGTTCACGTCCCCACTCTGCATCTCAGAAGACCCAGTCTGTGTGGCCTTGGGCAAGCTGGACAGCCCAAGGGTGCCCATCAGAAGAAGGGAACCACAAACCATTTCTGAATACTCCCTACCTAGAAAACCCTGAAAAGGGTCATTCTCAGTCGTAGTTGACTTGACAGCACATCATCATCATCATCATCACTACTACCACCACCACCACCACCACCACACCTGGCCGTTGTTTATACATTCACTTGCAATAAGCTTCACTACCAAACCGAAACTGCACTTTATATTGGCATTGTTTACATTTGGCCTAGCTAGAGAAAGGCTTCCCTACTTCTAAAACCCGTTACAATCATCGTCATCATCAGTTGTATACCTCATATTCCAAAGATGAACATTTCTTCAGCATTTCTTCTAAAGGCGGTACCCATGAGATGTTTTTTCCGGATGTATCATGTTTTGGAATACTGAAAATTCTAGAGGAAGTGTCAAATTTCAGGTTTTATTGTGTGGAAGAGGCAAGTTGCATTTAGATCAGGGGTGTCCAAACTTTTCGTAAGGAGGGCCAGATTGGATGAGGTGAAAATGTGTGGGGGACGGCCATTCAGCCACATTTGGCCTCCAGGCTGGACTTTGGACAGGTCTCTATAACATACAAGGAGGCAGGAAGGACGCTGCAGCAACGGAGCCAGGGGCAGGTTGCCTGGGCAGGTGGGTGGGGTGTTGGTGGACAGAGGCAGGGAGGGCAGGCAAAACATAAAATTGCAAGCTGATGCCTCTGTCCGGTATGGGGAGGACCCAGCTGACGGAGTTGCGCAACAGGCTAAGCTGGTAGGGAGAAGAGGTCGCAGACCACTCAAAATTTGAAAACGGGCTGCGTTTGGCCCCCGGGCCTGACTTTGGACATGCCTGATTTAAATGAAAAATTGGCTCCTTGGCAATAAACAGCGGAAACTACCCTTAACAGGGATAAGCAGTGAGGTGGCCAAGTTTGCAGATGACACAAAACTTTTCCGTGTGGTAAAAACCAGAGAAGATTGTGAAGAGCTCCAGAAGGATCTCTCCAAACTGGGGGAATGGGCTGAGAAATGGCAAATGCATTTTAATGTAGCCAAATGTAAAGTAATGCATATTGGGGCAAAATGCATATTGGGACAAAAAATCAAAACTTTATCTATTAACTCTGAGTTAATGTGCTCTGAGTTATCCGTGACAGATCAGGAAAGAGATCTTGGTGTGTTGGTGGACAGCTCCATGAAGGTGTCTCCCCAATGTGTGGTAGCGGCGAAGAAGGCCAATTCCATGCTAGGGATTATCAAAAAGGGGATTGAAAATAAAACAGCCAACATTATAATGCCATTATACAAAACAATAGTAAGGCCGCACCTGGAGTATTGTGTACAATTCTGGTCACCGCATCTCAAGAAAGACATAGTGGAACTGGAAAATATGCAGAAGAGAGCGACAAAATTATTACTGGGCTGGGGCACCTCCGTTATGAGAAAAGGCTAAAACATTTGGGGCTCTTTAGTCTGGAAAAAAGGCGCCTGAGGGGGGTATGATTGAGACGTACAAAATAATGCAGGACATGAGTAAAGTGGATAGAGGGAAGCTCTTCTCCCTCTCACAAAATACCAGAACTAGGGGGCATACACTTAAATTGAGGGCTGGGAGAGTAAGAACAGACAAAAGAAAATATTTTTTCACCCAGCGTGTTGTTAGTCTATGGAACTCCCTGCCACAGGATGTGGTGATGGCATCTGGCTTGGATGCCTTCAAAAAGGGATTGGGCAGATTCCTGGAGGAAAAGTCCATCACAGGTTACAAACCATGATGGAGATGTGTAATCGCCAGGCTTAAAACCAGGGTACTTCAAGGGCCAGATGCAGGGGAGTGGTATCAGGAGACAGATATCTAGTTTCATGCGCTCCGAAACGCATCAGGTGAGGCCACTGTGAGATACAGGAAGCTGGACTAGATGGGTGTTTGGCCTGATCCAGCATGGCTCTTCTTATGTTCTTATGTTCTTAACTTACAAACGTTAAGCTCTTGTCTGTGCTAAATCCCAGAATGCACAAAAAACCCTCCTAAGTCTTTTAAATAGCAGGAAGGCTGAGCAGATTTCACACTGTAGACACTGCAGGATGGAGCTTTTTTTTTTTTGGGTTCCTGATTCCTTTCTGGTCATGCAAGAAGGAGCGGCGTGAGTGTGTGGGGGGGGGCAGATGACAGCTACATTACTTAAAGATCAGCTTCAAAAGAAGCATTATTTGACACCCAAGACCTTTCAGTATGTTCTGAGAATTCCCCGTGAGGCCCTAGTTCCTACATTTTGTGTTTCTGTTACAGTGGATGGATGAATAAAATTGTAAAAATAACCGGCACACTTGCAGGGTGACACATTAGTGTTTCCCTTGTGTCGGTCTGAGAGCAATAGGTTTAGATTTCTCCTCCACTGAGAGGCTTCTATATGACAGCCTTTGGAAAGAGTTGTTGTGAAGCCAAAACAGTGTTCTGATCTCTTCAGAACTCGGGTGCAATTTAAATACAACCAGTAAATCAAGTGGTATTCCGACATTATGAACTGTGTGGCATATTGCTGCGTGCACAGAGGTCTTCTGAGACATATATAGCGGTTGTGCTAATATTTGACATGAAGGATTTCTGGCCTCTGGCTCTGTCTAACATCTGGAATGCCGCCTTCATCTTTTTGAAAAGCAATTAGCCACCTGGGATTTAACCTCGTGTAGTTTAGGGCTTTCTGCAAGAAGGGACCCAAACAGTCAAGAAAAACCACTCCATTGACATCGCAAAGTTCAAGCAGGAGTGATCAAGGGATCCCACACACTTCACGTTAATGGATTAGCTGGTGAAGGTCCTAGTTTGCAAATTGGTAACTGATAGGAACTCTACACATCTGGCAGTTGTAGAGTGCCGCCAACAGTGTAACTGACTTTAGAGTACAGTGGACCCTTGTATAACAAACGGTTTGTATAACATAAAATTTGTACAACATAAAAATTTTGGAGATAGGGGAAATTTGCTTAACATAATCGCCTATGGGGCGAAGCTGTACAACATAAAAATGGGATCACTCTGTTTTCAATGCATTCCTATGGGAAATTTGTATAAAGGAAAATTTGCTGAACATAATTTCATTTGGAACGAATTAATTCCTTTATACAAAGTACCACTGTATATATCCTTAGTAGGCATGGGCCTTTCATTTCGGAATGAGTTCGGTTCTGAAAGGTGCCATTCAGAACTTGGACCCACCCTGCGAAACAAAATCATCCATTGGCTTACTTTGACTTACCTTGTGCGGGGCGCACCTCCAACCAGGAAGAAGCCTCCGACGTATCATCGTTCCTTCTCCCTGGCGCTGCCCAATCAGGAGCTGTGCAGGGACATGCATCATCCTGCCTCCCTGTCTGATTTTTATCCACCCTGGGTTGTACTCAGGGATGGGAAAACATATTCCTTTCTCTTTGTTCACCTTTTGATTTTGTAAAAAATACTCATGTTGTGTCCCTCCCAAATATGAAGACACAATTTGCTCAATTCTTTCATAATGTGTGAAAGGAAACTCCTGCTGCCTAAGTGGGCCAAAGACAGTCAGTGTTTCCAGCTTAAGGACTATTTTATACTTGCCCACCTGATGAGGAAGATGAACTTGTCAGCTGCAGCAGGAGGAGAGATGGCAGCCATAATTCAGCATAACAAACAAGGCTGAGTGAATAAGGAGCTGAATTCAGGGCTTTAAAAGCCAAGCAGTCAGAGTTCTCTGGCTGGAAAGAGGAGAGGGGAACCACAGTTGTTGGTTTCCTCTCTTTCATCATCTTGAACTCTCAGATTCTTGCAATCCTGGTGAAATTAAGCAAATTAGTGGAGCTGAAATAAATTGCATTCCTGGCTGTACCCAGACTTCTCTGCCTCTGCTGTTTTTTGTTTTTTTTAAGTTGGATGCTTCTTGACCTGGGCTTTTAAAAACCGAGTACCTCGAGGCGTCTTCTTGGATTGCAGGCACAATCAGGCCTTTGGCACCTTGTAGCAGCAGAACATGACATGAATTTCAGCCCCGGGGGAGCATTACGGCATCTTGTATCTCAGTGCCGTTATTGCCTGGCCTGTGCGCTCGCTGTCATGGTGGCAGCCAAGTGGCGCCTTGTTCTGATCAACAGCAAACAGAAACAATGTTTGCTTGGAGTGTGTTCTGTTTTGTGGTAACTCTTCAAAGACAGCAAGGCGGGTGGCGGCGGCAGAGAATTATCGTTTGCCAGAAGGGGGGAGTGCAAAGTCAGTGCTTGATCTGAATAAGCATTTTTAAAAAATTTATTAAATAATTTTATTGGTTTTAGGGGAGGTAGAGGGGGTAAGAGGGAAAGAGGAAAGGGGGATACACTATAAAAAGTTAATTGAGTATATCAAGTCAAAAATAACAATTGTACGTGCCAAAGAATCACAGAGTAATGTCAAAATACTAGTAAGTTTGCTACTTCTTGCCATCTTTTTTTGGAGATCTCTTCATATTCTCCCTTCAAAAATCCGGAGAGGCTGTCGATTTCGATATATTCTCTTATCTTTTCATGAAAGTTTCTCTCTGTTAGCGCTTCTGGTTGTTTCTTGCTGCAACTATTACATTATGAAGTACATATTTCTAATCATAAGAGATATTTATTTCTACTATATTTAGTAGGAAACGTTCTGGTCGAAGCTCTAACTTAATCTTCAAAGATCTCTCTATAAATAGTTTTACCGTTCTCCAATATGTATTTGCCTCTTTACATGTCCACCACATGTGGTAGAAGGTTCCACTGTCATGTTTACATTCCCAGCATCTGGGTGAGCAATTATACATCTTAGATAAACGGTGAGGTGAAAAATGCCATCTATAAAACATCTGGCAGAACGGCTCCTGCCGCAAATTACTGCCCATAACACCCGATCATCTCAGGCAGGACATTTGAGGGTGCCATCGCTGAAGGAGGCCCGTAAATCTTTGATGAGATTCTTTGACGCTTTCTCAGCGGTGGCCCCTCGGCTCTGGAACCAACTTCCTCCTGAGATCTGTCTGGCACCTTCTCTCCTAGTCTTTAAGAAGCATCTAAAGACATGGCTATTTAAAAAGGCTTTCCCCAGATATTAATCTGTTCTAGTAATGATTGCTATTATGTATTTATTTGCTTTTATCTTGCTCCTGTTTTATGCTGTTGTTATATATTATTTACTAGTTATAGTGTTTTTATTTATATGCTTATGCTTATTTGTAATATTGTATTTTACTGCTTATGGTTTGATTTCTGTTCAGCTTGTAAACCGCCCAGAGTAGCCATGTAGCTAGATGGAGCGGTATATAAATTTAATAAATAAATAAATAAAACAAATTATAACAATTTTCCTTAAAAGCTATAGACTTAAAAAGTTTTACTGTTCTGAATAGGCGTTTTGATCCTAACCTAAACTTTAAAAATAAGGCTCACAAATGGGATATTTAGCTTTGCTAGGGCAGTTCACTGTGTCTTAGGTGCATAGAATAAGTAGGGGAGAGGTTTCCTTCCCCCGATGGGTTTCTTAAAGGAGCACTTAAAGAGGATGTGTAGCATAATAACCCTGTGCAGACATGGTAATAGGTAATAGCGTGGGAGGGGAGGGATTTGATGAGGAGAGGCTTGCAGAGTGCCAGAGTGGAAGGGCTGGAGTTGAATGTGTGTGCTGCAGGGGCAATCGGCAACGGGAGGAGGTTTGTTGAAGGCTGACAATATCGGAGGAGTCAGGGAGGTTAATAGACTGAATATCAGGAGGGGGATGGAGGTATCAGAGAAGGGAAGGGAGGGCTGGAAGAAGCAGGCAGTTTCAGAGGGGAAGTGCTTGGGAAAACAACACCCAGGAAGGGGTGTGTGTGGCTGTGACAATGAATGGAAGATTAGGTCTAGCGCTGGAGATGAGTGTTAATAAGGGGGTCCTGCCGAGGCAATGAGGATCAGAAAGGCCATTACGACAGAGAAAGAGATGAGTGGGAGAGCAGGAGGGTACATGGATGGTTGCAGGTGTGGGGCTCAGTGGTGTCTGGAAACAGAGATGGATGAAGTGAAAGGGGTGTGTGTATTGTTGGGTGTATAGATGGGCAGGATCGTAAAAGAAGGCTAGTTACTAGGAAGGGAAAGAGTCCTCAGAAGAAGCAGACGAGTCCTCAGATCTGAAAGGCATGCCTTTGAGAAGTCCAGTGAAATCACTCCACATTAATTTTGACCACAGTGCAGGGATGTTGATAGGTCTTTGGGTCCAAGTCCCAAGACTGAATCTTTGGTACTAAGCCCCCAAGGCCGAGTCCCTGTTAAAAACAAGCTTCGCCTCCTAGACCACAAAGTTTCCTTGAACCTCTGCAAGACTCCTTGCGTGATATCAGGGAGTGAAAGGACTTTCTCCACCTTGCTGTGTGGAGAAAATAATTATGGTAGGACCGCCGTATCCACTTATTCATTATCCACTGATTCAGTTATCCACAGTTGGCAGAGGAAAAAAGTAAATAAATAATTCAGCAACTGCAAAAGCAAGCTACTGTCACAAACAGCAGCTGTAAAGCAAGATACTGTTGTAAAACAGAAACCATAAAGCAAACTACTGCCACAAACAGAAGCTGTAAAGCAAGCTGCTGTCACAAAACAGCAGTTTTTTGGGCGGAGGATTTTGGTGTTCTCTCTTATCCATGGTTTTCAATATCCACGGGAAGGCCTGGAACCAATCCCCAGCGGATACTGGGGTCCTACTGTACACATCACCAC
The DNA here is from genome assembly GCA_023846285.1 of Phrynocephalus versicolor. Lineage (NCBI taxonomy): Eukaryota > Metazoa > Chordata > Lepidosauria > Squamata > Agamidae > Phrynocephalus > Phrynocephalus versicolor. Next base: position 869,468 of record JAHTLZ010000225.1, on the reverse strand, counting down.
TCCTCTCTGACAGTGAGAAACTAAAAGATTCATGTATATACAGGCTGGTGTTTGGAATCATGCGGTTAGTCTCATTCACAATGTCCATAAACTGTTTCTTTCACAGCAGGGGTGTCCAGGAAGGTGCAACATTTCTCAGTTATTATGTTTGGTGCCCAGTGTTTGCACATTTTTGAGAGGATTGGGGTTTTTGAATCATTATTAGAATTTTAGTTCAGACTGCTGTGTTATTTAACATTGGTCCTCTCTTAAAACATGGTGATGTGGCTTCATTGGGCATTTTTCATTGAAAGCCCCAGAAACAGATTAGCTAGTATTAGCTAGCATTAACGGACAGGAAATCTGGCCCTTTCACTTTCTCCCATATTCAGGTTTTCCACGTTTTTGGTGTCAGACCAATCTTCAGCATAGATCCAGCAAAGTAAAGAAATACAAAGCCCCAGAAACCAAACCAACGCAAAGCCACTCTACCTCAAAACGGAACATTTTACCCCAGTGCCTTTCAAACACAGCTTCTAAAGTACTACACAGCAGCTGAACCAGGGCTGGAGAAGGTCCAGCTTTTCAGATATTTCTGGACTCAAGTTCCCGGCAGCTCTTGACACTCCACATTGGCCAATGGCTGCTTTCATCATCCTTCATCATAGGATCATGAGCCTTGGGCTAAACAAAGCACTCTGTGGGAGATCTGAACCGCAGAAGCTGGAAGCTGAAGACCCGTCTTGCTGGTGGACTTTGTGTTTACGACTGCTTATAACCGTGTTGCTTTAATGTAAATGTTGTGTATCAATGCTGTAAGATGTCTCTCAATTCCTTGTTCTCAAATACTTGAATATGCCTTAATTGCACTGGATTGTATATTATCCCTCATTACTGTAAGCCGCCTTGGGTCCTTTTCCAAGGAGAAAGGCGGGTAAAAATACTCTTAAATAAATAAATAAATAAATAAATAAATAAATAGTTCAGCCACTGTGTGCACAGCATGCTGGAGTAGGGAGGCCTTTGGCCTGGTCCATTTTGTCTTGAACATGGGCACCTTTTGAGCTGCCAGGCTCTGCATTGTAGAGAAAGAGAGACCCCAGTCCTTTGGACAGCAGCTTCATGGACGCCTGTCACAGTGCCAGTTGCTTGATAAGGACTGGGTGATTGGTTTTTCTTCAGTAGCAGCCTGAATTTGGATGAGCCCTTTGGCGTTGCTGTCAGTGACAAGTGAAGTCCTATTTAATACTAAGAATAACTGCATGGCGTCAAATCAATTCTGATTTATTGCGGCTTCTCCAGGGGTCTGTCCTGGGTCTGCGCACTTGGCCCAGGGCCACATCGGCTGGCTGTGCTCCTGGGAGGCCCACTGGGGAATCAAACTCCCGACCTTTGGCTCTGCAGCCACATACCTAAACCACTGAGCTACCCAGCCAGCTGATGTGCTGTTTATTAATTCTTTATTAAATGCCAGTAGGAGCGAAATCAGAAGGAAGTAGCTGGGAACAGAAATATTCATAGTCTCTTTCTACACCTTTAGGAGAACTGATTGGTATAATCTTGAGGGAAAGCTATCCTTTTAGTTTGAAAGGCTATAAGAATGAAAAAGCTAGCCTAGTTTATTTATTAACTGTTTATTTTGTGCATTTGTACCAAATAAACTGGCCTCACCTTTTGCTTCCTAATATTCTTCATCTCAGGGGCGTGGTGGCTCAGTGGACTAAGGCTTCCGAAAACTGTCGGCTGCAAAGTTGGCAGCTTGGTGGTTCGAATCCCGGGTTGCCATGCAGCAGAGCGAGCTCCTGCTGTTAACCCCAGCTCCTGCCAACCTAGCAATTTGAAAGCATGTAAATGCAAGTAGATAAATAGGTGGTACCGCCATATAAAGCAGGCAGGTAAAACAGTGTTTCCTTGCAGCCATGCCGGCCACGTGGCCGTGGACTTGCACAACACGGGCTCTTTGGCTTGAATACGGAGATGAGCACTGTCCCTAGAGTCGGACACGACTAGCACAGATCTGCAGGGGGAACCTTTAACTTTACCTTTATTCTTCCTCTCAGGGTTTTTTGTTTGTTTGTTTTTACCCTTCCTTCAGAAGTGGATCCTATTAAACATTTATTTGATTTACTGGAAACACCACTCACTGAAGACCTTGTTCCTAAACTAGTGGAAGACAAAAATCCCTTTTTTCAACTTCAGCAGTTGCTAAATTTGTTGCTGCTGTCTAGTTCTTCAAAATGATTAAACAACGTATTGTTGTCTAAACATTTCATTTTATTATGCTCAAGATTTTTTTTTTTGGCATGAGCTTCTTAGGGAGGAAAGGAAAAGAAAGAAGAGGACAGAATTTAACACAAATTGCCTATCCCTGAGAAATTGAAGATCCTTCCCTTAGTTACTGTGAGCTGAGCTACAGGAGGGAAATGGATTTTCCCAGGAGCAGCATCCCTGATGCAATGCAAAGAATTTGAGCATGGTTTTGGAATTGAAAAAGGATTTAAAGGTATTAACTTTACCAAAAAAAACTGCACCACAATTGTTGATATGGACTGATCCAGCTGCCTGCAATTTTAGACCCCCCTTCCTATGGGGAGTGCCATGATGATCAACTGTACTTCCATATTTGCTACTACAGTACACCACTTTGCATCCCAAGTATCTGCCATGTCCTCCATTTTATAACCCTTGAATGGCATATTGAGCTTCCTTTATCATCTGGGGGGTGTCTGTCTGAAAAATTGGCTTCCATGCGTAGGAAATATTTCAGGGGAGATATGGCATGTCATTCTTCCTTATATATTGATTTTATTTGCTTTCATAACATGAGTTTATTTATTTATTTAGTTAGTTTTGTGCAGTGGTACCTCCACTTATGAGTGGCTCGACTTAAGAGCAATTCGACTTAAGAGCGGAACACTGTTGGCGTTTTAAAGCAAAAGCAAAGTGTTCTGCTTATATACCGCCCCATACCACTTCAAGTAGTCTCTGGGTGGTTTACAGTTTAATTATGCAGGCTACATATTGCTCCCCCAGGAAGCTGGGTACTCAGTTTACCGACCATGGAAGGATGGAAGGCTGAGTCAACCAGCCAGCTACTGGGGATTGAACCCCAGGTCGTGAGCACAGTTTTACCTTTTCTCAAAGCTGAACATGCCCATTTCTTTCACTCGTTCCTCATAGGATTTGGTTTCCAGTCTTCTAACCATCTTTGTTGCCCTCCCCTGAACTTGCTCCACTTGTTGGCATTCTTCTTAAAACGGAGTGTCCAGAACTGGACACTTTACTCAAGATGGGGCCTAACCAGTGCCAAGCAGAGTCTTTTCATGTTGAAGTGATGGTGGTGAGATGATACCCATTCATAGAATCATAGAATCATAGAGTTGGAAGAGACCTCAAGGGCCATCTAGTCCAACCCCCTGCCATGCAGGAACCCCATCACAATATTTCCGACAGATGGCCATCCAGCCTTTGCTTAAAAACCTCCACAGAAGGAGACTCCACCACTCTTTGTGGCAGCATATTCCATTGCCGAACAGCTCTAACTGTCATGAAGTTCTTCTGAATGTTCAAATGGAATCTCTTTTCCTGTAGTTTGAAACCATTGCCCCGAGTCCTAGTCTCTGAAACCATGGAAAACAAACCTGTTCCCTCTTCAACATGACATCCTTTCAGATATTTAAACATAGCTATCATATCCCCCCTCAGCCTTCTTTTTGAAAGGCTAAACATTCCCAGTTCCCTAAGCCGTTCCTCATAAGACATTTCCTCCAGACCCTCAACCATCCTGGTCGCCCTCCTCTGCACCCGCTCGAGGTTGTCAGTACAAAAAGCTGCCCATGTTTGGCCCTTCCCTTCTGCTCATCCTTAAATCCACCTTTCTCCTTCCATGTGTTGCATGTGCTTTGACCCTCTGTCTCCTGCAGTCTTCATCCTCTGAACTCCATTTCGCTTCCTTGTTCATCAGATTTACATCTTAATCTCCCTTTCCCCAGCTTTTTACTTCCACCTTGTTGGTCTGAACTCAAGATGACCTGTCCATCTAGCTGGATTTCCGTTTTCTCCCTTACCTTTTTCCTCTCTAACCCAAATCCCCTCTTTGCTGTGTTGATTTCAGCAACCCCCACTCCACCCCAGCCAGCCCCTTCTTCTGCTTTCAACCTGAGAGGTGCAGCTGTTGTGCTCCATGGCTTTGCTTCACTGGGGGTTGTGGCATGCCATAGTTAAAGCGATAATCGTGACTTTCCAAGCAGGCGGTAATTTGACAGCATGCACCTGTTTCTTCTCCTTTTTTTTTTTTAACTGGGGACATTCCAGTTCTCCTGTACCATTATATATTTAACTGTTGTCATGCCTCTCAGAGGCTGACAGCCTTGACAGGGCCAGTGATGAAACATCAGCTCACCGCTCAGTGCAAATAATTCTGCTTTCTTCTTATTGTGGAATGTGAGGAAGTGCTTCGTAATATATGCACTTGTAGAGTCATCAAGCCAAGCTGGCGTTTTGATGGCTCCGTCTTGGTTTGCTCGCCCCTGGGGACTGTTTGGGGAAGAGATGTTAATCTTTGTATTACAGATGATACCAGGTTATTATCTCTACAGAAGGCCCCCATCAGGATTCATAATAACAGCAAGAATAAAAGGGAAGATGGTTTCAGTGCTCCTGGTTTCATGCTTTACAATCATTCTCCATATGGGATTCCACCAGTTTCTGTTGTTTTTAATCATTATTCGTCTTCTTTAGCATATCCAGTAGTTCAGACTGCATGGCCTTGATCCTAGTAATTTGTGAAGAGTTCAAAAGCAGCTTATGGAGAGAATTTGTTTATCAGATGGGTGTTTGGGATTGCCATTTCTGGCGTTT
>JAHTLZ010000225.1:826634-847832 GCA_023846285.1 Phrynocephalus versicolor | reverse complement strand
TCCTTCCTTCCTTCCTTCCTTCCTTCCTTCCTTCCTTCCTTCCTTCCAAACAGATCTGGATTTTAATAGTACAGTATGTCCCTCTGAACTGCTGCCCTCCCTCCCATTTCCCCTGGACTCAGATGGAAATAGATAAATCTGGGAAGTTCAGCAGTTTAATGTTAACCTACCGTGTACAAAACCCACATGAACCAGAGGCTGTTAATTAGGAAGATAGTTGTGTGATTTGCATATTACAGACAGCCTCATGAATAAAGACAAGCATCCGTTCTTATGAGGGTGCTTAGGGGAGCTGCCGTTCTTGCGTTTGTTTTAGGATAATTTACAGAAATTACATGGTTGTAGTGGAAATCTTGGAGCTTGGTTCCTAAATAGGCAAGTTATGATTGTGCACCCAGCTTGAAAGGTGCATCTATCATACAGAAGAAAACAGGTGAGCAATGTTAGTGATACGTAAAACAACCAAAGAGTCACATACTGGTAAATATACTGATATAATGGTGCCCTCAAAATGCTTTATAAGAGATACAGTAAACCCCCACCTATCGCAGGGGTTAGGGACCCGACCCGACCCGCAATAATTGAAAATCCGCAATATGCGGATGCTGGGTCAGGTCAGGACTGGGCGGGCTCTCTGGGGGCTCTTGTACTTTACCCCAGGCCTGGTGCTGCCCCAAACGGGCCTGCAAGGGGCTTTCTCATCCCCCAGAGGCCCCAAAAGTGCCTTTCCAGTGATCTGGAGGTCACTTCTGGTTTACCGGAAGTCACTTCCGGTTTGCAGGGAAGCACTTTTGGGGCCTCTGATGGGCCTGGGAAGGCTTTTCCTCCTTACCCCGGGGGGGGGGGGCTTTTTTCATATACTGCGGACCCGCAATATACCAGGACTGCAGTATATGAACCGCGAAAGGGCGGGGGACAACTGTATGAGCAAAAACCTAAATGGCAGGGGTCTGCCCCATGAAGCCTATGGACTATGTTTTGATGTTGGGGAAACCGAGGCTGGGGAGATAAATATGAACAAACAGTAATAGGCAGATGTAGGCAGATATGCAGTCGTGTAGAATGCGGTTCACCAGGTAGGTTTAGTAAACCTATTTCATTTTCATCACCTCTGTCCCCAACCTACTGTATATGGGCTATTTTTCAACACACTGGGCCAGGGGTAAGTAACTTTTTAAAGACTTTAAAGCCATCATAGATTGCTTGGCATTAGGCTAAGCAGAACAGGACGCCAGGCTTAAAAAGCTGTTCTTCCAGGTTGGACTCTCAAGACGACCAAGGCATTGATTTTGCAGGACATTCATTCTGCGCCAGCCTTTAGACTGAACTGCAAAGAAAGTTATTCAAGGTGCTGAACCTATTTCATGACTGGGATTCAGCATGTTGGGGAAGCCTCTGTCAAGCGTGGAGTAAAACCTGTGGGGAGTCTCTGCCCCAGTAAATGGGAGTCAGCGGCCTCGGCGGCTGAGGTCACCCCAAAACAGACCTCGGCATACGGCCACTGCAAGGATCTCGTTCAAAGGTGATGCAGTTCTTAGCATCTCAGTTACAAGTCCCTGCTTATTTTGTACTGTGAAAAGAGGATTTAAATTCCAACTGGGTTTGTTTCCCTCAATAAACAAAACAAAACATGCACAGAACAGCTTCAGTGACCTGGTAAAAGGTATCTGTTTTCATTAGTCTAGGACTGACGGTTTTTTGTGTTCTACCAAGCTTTTTTTTTGTGCCTTTGTAAACCACACATTAGTGAAAAATAAGCTAAGTCTTGTTCTTTTTTTCTTTGCATGAACTGGCAAGCACAGCATTGCTGCGCGGGATTTGCCTTTTTGATCATTCAGCTTCTCCATTTGCACTTGCTACACGTGCTGGATTTCACAAAGGATAAAGATACTGGTGTTATCACCGACATATGCTGCATGAAAAGCATGGCCCCACCCCCACCCCCACCCCCAAGTGCTTGTTGTCTTGCTCTTGCACTGGAGGCTTGAACTCTTATGGGGTTTGGAGGATCCTCAATAGGCTATCTCAGCATGGCAAGATGGTATATCTCAACAAACAAACAAACAAACAAAAACTGAGACAAGCATGAGAACATTTCATATCTCTGCTGTTAAACCTGGTCAGGCAGGTTGGTCAGAGTCAGACAGATGGCCAGTTATATATAACAATAAAAGGGAAACACCAACGAAATCAGTCTTCTTAGGCATGGCTGAGGCCATACTATGCACTAACAGTGTACCTAGCAGACTGTTTTGAGCTATTTAGTTCAAAGACATTGCAGGGTACATCTGTTTTTGACCCTATATGTCTGGCAAAACTCAACAATTTCATCATCATCATCATCGTCATCGTCGTCATCGTCGTCGTCATCATCGTCATCGTCATCGTCGTCGTCATCATCATCATCATCATCATCATCATAGCTAAAGAGCTGGAAGGGATCCTGTGGATCAGCAAATCCAACCCGTGTAAAAGAGACCCAGTGGGGAATTAAACTCCCCAACCTCTAACTCCACAGCCATAATCCCAAACCACTAGGCTATCCAGCATTTCTGCTGGAAGCCCTTTCTTCCTGGTTGCCTTGATCTCTCACAGGGGACAAGCAGTGATCAGATAGCTTGAACATCTCAATGAAACATACCATTGACATTACATTAGAACACTACGCTGTTGTTGGCCTCTAATTAACTCTCTTTGCTCCTTGAACAGCTTTCATTAGTGGAATATACAGTCCCAAACTACCCCCCCCCCCGCGCCCAAACCCATAATACCTGCACCAGAAGAATGGGAGACCATTTTTGAGAGAGAGGGAGGAGGGGATACAGAGGGTTACAATAGAGAGGAAAAGAGGAGTGGAGGGAGAAAATCTCATACTGAAATTAATGCAGATTTTTCCCAATAATCAATTAATTTCATATATTTATTCAGCATTCCAGCTTTCAAGCTGGTTTGATTGTTTTTCTCCAGTCTGTTCAATTTTGTTGTTTTGTTTTGAATGCTTCTGTATGAGCTTGATGTCCGCATAGATCTCTATTTGTTTTCAGATACCAGTTTTTATTATTACTGTATTATTATCTCAGCATATAGTGCCTTGCAGGTTTGATGCTGAAGATGAGCGTAGGAATCCTCTGTGTGGCTATGGATTATGAAAATTGGGGGCTTGTTTCATTCCTCTGATGATTCACTTTGTGTTGCTGATTTTGCAATGGTAGCTTTGTTTTCTTTGCTCTGTATGTGTAGATGATTGTGGCCTGAGAACCTCCAGTCTGGCCTTGTTTTTCTCTTGTTCTTCTTGATGGGCAGGTTCTGACCTCCAGGAGATACCTACATCCCTAGAGGAATGAATTGCAATGAAGCAATTTTAATCATCACCAAGAATGATCAGCCAGCTGAGTTTTTAAGAAATTGTTTTGTCCCTTGAAGTGTCCTTTTGATCTCCATTTTCTTCTTCCTTCTCTCATCACTATCTCTTTTAAATTGCCCCTTGGTTTGAGTCCCACATCCCCTTCTAGAATGCAAGGGAGACCCTCAGGGGAAAAAAAGATATGCTAGATGCACAAAACCATGCCAACAGTGCTGTCTGAACCAGTGGGATGGTGTTGTCCCTGGGAAGGTGTTGAGTGCCTTCTTCTCCACTTCTTCCATGGATAGGTTAGCAATTATGGGTTGCACTGGAGAACCAAGGGCTGTTTTTTTCCTCCTGTCACCTTCAAAGTGTTCATCTGAAAGGTCATAAAACTGATCATAATAATAGCCTTTGAACTGCAGAGGATCATTGAAACCACTCCCACTCAACAAGACATGGGGGAATTGAACTCTCAGCCTCTGGCTCTACAGCCAGATAGCCTATCCAGCAGTTCATAACATAGGAGTGAAAACAGCAATCTGTAGTCCAGGAGTTCAGACGCATCTGGCATCTTAAGGTGGCTTGCAGGACATCACAAAATGGCTGCTCTGTCAAGGTGCCTCTTCACATTGACTGCTCTGCTAGGTGTGGTCAGTGACCGAAACTTCCAGAAAGGGAGATTTAGTGAAACTAGAAGACTGATTCTAAGAATTCGTGGGTAATAACACAGCATTTCTGGACCCTGAGTCATTCTTGGAAAAGAAATGGAGATAGCTTGTAGCCACCCAAGCTAATTAACAGAAAAGATAATACAAAATCATTAGAGGCAGGGCCTATCTATCTATCTATCTATCTATCTATCTATCTATCTATCTATCTATCTATCTATCTATCTATCTATCTATCTATCTATCTATCTATCTATCTATCTATCTATCTATCCATCCATCCATCCATCCACCCATCCACCGGGATGTTATAACTTGACCTTCCATGTGAGGACAAGGGAACACACATTCATTCTCCTTGCCCTCTGACAGGGCTGAATATTTTGTGGTATACTTACCAAAAGATGAGATTGTGAGAAAGTCGGGGTACCTATCTAAAAAACTGAAACAATTAGTTTAAAAAATTTAAATGAAAAAAATATATTTGTAAGTCGAGCAGACCATATCTAAAATTTGTAAGGTGCCAGTTAAAATGCCAACAGTTTTCCGCTCTTAAGTTGAGCTGCTCTTAAGTCAGAGTACCACTGTAATTATATTCCGTTAAGTCATTTCTGACATATATATGGCAACCCTTTTAGGGTTTTCTAAGCACAGAGTGTTCAGTAGTGGTTTACTTTCTTCCAGGGGTGTCCTGGGATTGTGCAGCTTGCCCAGGGTCCCATAAGCTGGCTCTTTTTCCCAGGGGAGGTAGTAGGGAATCAAACTCCCAACCCCTGGTTCCACAGCCAGGTTCCTAAATCAATTGAGCTCTCCAGAAAAGTCCTAATTTCTTAGCTACTTGAAATAAGGTGTGCTTATTTTAAAGTGTTTTCTCTCTATCTCCTGGCAGTGGTACCATTTAAGCTGCTGAATACTAAGATTGTAAATACCTATACTTGAGTATAAGTCGACCCGAGTATATGTTGAGGCCCCTAATTTAACCCCCCAAAACTGGGGAAATGTATTGACTTGAATATAAGTGTGGGGTGGGAAATGCAGCAGGGCCTGGCAACTCCTCCTTTGTGAGCTGGGGGAGTGGTGTGTGATGTTTAAAATGATTTTTAGCCCCTGATGCAAGTGCTTGGGTCAGTGGCTAAAAGTCATTTTAAACATCGTGCGCCGCTCCCCTGTGATGCAGAGGGGGCTCATGAGAAGCGGCATGCAATGTCTAAAATGACTCTTAGCCACCGATCCAAGCACTTGCTTCAGTGGCTAAAAGTATTGACCCGAATATAAGCCGAGGGCCCCTTTTTTCAGCCCAAAATTAGGGCTGAAAAACTAGGCTTATATTCGAGTATAGACAGTAGATAATCACTCGTGTGAATGCATGCATGCATAAGTGCACACACATAGACACTCACATAGCCTTTCTCATACAGTGGTACCTTGCATAAAGGAATTAATTCGTTCCAAATGAAATTCTGTTAAGCAAATTTTCCTTTGTGCAAATTTCCCATAGAAATGCATGAAAACTTTTTAATCCCTAATCGTGACCGCTTTTCTGTTGTATGGATTTGCCCCATAGATGATTCTGTTAAGCGTTTTCCCCCCTATCTCCGGAAATTTTTTCCTTTAAGCAGATTTCCTGTTAAACAAACCGCTTGTTATACGAGGGCCCACTGTATCTGGAAAATCAGTCTTGTTGCTATGTATTTATATCAATGAGTGTAGGCTTGACCTTATGCAGATTATCAGGAAGTGGTCTGCAACATTTTTGTCATTCATCTTCAGGGAAGATTCATTGATCATCATCTCCCCCCACTTCTTTTTAAAGCAAATCTTGAAAAATGATCCTTCAGACCTCCAGCACTTAGATAAAAGGACAAAACAGGTACCTCAGGAATGAGGAAAAGACAGCTAGAGATGCTTAGAGGGACTGAATTCTTATTCTATCCATTTACATGACTGCATCGTGGCCAGTCCACCTTCCCATACCTTCCCATACTTTTGATTTGCTTTTTCTTCTTTTGTATCACAATGTTTCCAAACATGTACCACAGTGTTTTCATAGTGTGTGCTGCCATGCTATTGGAAGCATTCCCCAAAGATCCATATCTGAACTCATTGGCAGACCATGAATGCTATGGGTCATACATTTTCATGTTGTTATTGTTAGAGACTCCCATATAGAATTAGTTCAGGGCTTGGAAAAAGTGCTCCCTGGTCTTGCCCAAATCCATTTTTACTCCAACAAAAGAAAACCGAATTTACTTTCTGGAGCCCCGCAGGAGTAGAAAACCAGCATTTCAATAATAAGCACCATTTAAAATTCCAAAATCCATTAAAATACAAACTGCAAGTGGACTGCTAAACATTTCCCATTTTCCTTTTTGGGTGGGTTTTGACAGATGGACAAATCTTTATTGTCATTGTCCTGTGCAGAACAACGAGATTAAGAAACAACGAGATTGAACGAAGTTGCATTGGTAAAAATCTGTGAATTTTCCAGCCAAAGAGAATGTCTGTTTAAAGACAGTGATTTTGAAAGCATGAAATCAGATTGCTTCAGTTGCAGATAACATTGGACTAAACCAGGATAGCTCGAGAAATGCTTCATGTGGCGTCTGTAAAACCTGAGTGATAGTCACATTGAGGTGTGAATGTGTGTACCTGAGAGCCGTGACATGTCTTTGGAAGGACTAGGACAATTAAAACACCCCCCCTCCCTGCAATTTGGATGTAGCCTAAGAATGTCCATACTCTGTGCCTCAAGTAAACTCCCTGGCTTTTTTTCCATTTGGCCAAGGACTCTACATGTAAGAAATCCATCTTTTGCCATGCTAAAACCTATTGGTACTGCTCTGATGAAGGAGGTTTTGCCCCCGAAATATTAGCAATGCTTTGTTATTTTTATAGTCGCCTAAGGTATCACCTATACCACTTTTGAAAATATTCAGGGAACTGTTGTATGGTCAGACATTCCTTATGTAGAATCCAGTACATTTCTGAAGCGGCTTCCTCTTCTTTGTGTATTTTTGCACAGAAAAGATTGTTTTCTTACCCCCTCAGCGATATGTCAAGGTTGGACAAAGCTCTGTGGCACACACCACCAGGAGCTTCGCGTAGCTTTTATGGAAGAGCGGCCTTGGAAGTGTCACCTGCAATACACTTTTTTCCCTTTTGAAGCAACTGCTTTTTTTAAAAATTATTTTAAGGTTCGCTTCTTTTCTAGGACTGTCTTTTCATATTCATATCAGCTAAGGTAGTGGTGGTGGTGGGAGACAGGAGGGGGAGAAAAAAAGCCAAGGAGAGAAAATAAGGTAGCTACTTTGCAGTGCTATTGAAAGATGCTGTGTTTATTTCCTTGGCAGCCAAATATTTTAAGGCAAAGAGGATTCTGGAGGTATTTAACCCCTTTGTTCTTTGAAAGAAAGAACAGCAATGCCACGTGTCAAGAGATTTTTTCCTGAGATGTAATTAAATTGGGAGTACAACATGCCACTCTGAATGGGTGTTTCTTTCAGCAGCCTGTGTTTATTTTGCTTTGGTTTTGTCTCTTTAGAAATATACTGATCTGTTTCAATATGCTTGCTGACCCTCTCTGAAACTGAGAGAGGTTCAACAGAATCTGATGTAACATAGGATGGCTCATGTGCATTTTGTTGCAGGGGAATGTTTCCATGCGTGGAATGGGAGAGAACAAAGGACATTTCTGATCCATATGCAGGGAGCGGTTGGAGTTCATTGATAGAGCACGTGCTTTTCATAGAACAGAACTGAAGTTCAACCTCTGAAAAACCAGGGGTCTGACTAGAGATGGGCACAACCGAATCACAAGCCAGAAACGTTGGGCTGGTTTATCTGGAAGTTGAGTCATGGCAACTGGACTTCTTTTCTCGAGAAAAGAGGTCCAGTTGCCTTGCCTTGACTTACAGATAAACTCACCCGGATGACTGAAAATCTTCACAGACATATTGTGCTGTTTTGTGGTTCTCTATGTAAACCACTTTGGAGATCCCATTTTGCCAAAGGAAAATGAAACATCAAACTTCTCTCCCCTCAAAGCTTCATTCAAAAGAGGAGGCCCACGTGCCCCCTTCCACTACCCTCGTTGGCTCCGTGTCGTGTCCTGCCACTGCTACCACCACCATTTTGGATAATTTTGGAGGTTAGCTCAGCCCCTGGTAATGGGGTGGGAGACTGGAAGTTTGGTTTTGGATATGCCTCTACCTGCCATAGTTGAAGTAGCAAATCTTCTGCAAACAAGAGGCCCACATGAAACCCTTAGCGAACCTTCAGCACTCCAGATATTTTGGACCATAACTCCCAGAATTCCAAGCCTGTATTGCCAGTGAAAAAGGACTGTGGGAGTTGTGGTCCAAAACATCTGGAGGGCTGAAGGTTCACCATTACTGGCTTAGCGTCTCCAGGTTGGGCTAAAACAACCAGTTCTTGGAAGTCTGGATAACCATGCCAAAGTTTAGACACCACTGAGCAAGATGGAGTAAGTGGTGTTTGTGTTGATAGATAAACAGCGGACTAAAAAAAAAGCACAGTGAGAAATTCAAGTTTTGCTTGGCATTAAAATCCACCCATTTTTAATGACCCTCTCAGGTAAAAGTGATGGTAAGAATTTGCCCGTCGGAAGGAGCACATGACACGTCGGAATCCATGTCGTTTCTGAAGGTAGATCCGCGAAAAAAGCAGATCACGCTCTATGACCCGTCCACGAGCAGTCCTTCCAACGCAGGTCACCGAAGAGGAGCCGTGGCTGTTCCAAAGATCTTTGCCTTTGATGCAGTGTTCCCCCAGGATGCTTCCCAGGTACATGCGCTGAGCGTATAAAGCTAATAATTTGTGTTGCTGCCACGGCATTTTAAATCCAGCAAGAGAATTCTTTGCAGGTTTTAGCCCCCCCCCTCCCTTTTGAATTAGTTGGTTTAATTACTGGGAAGGCATGCTAATTAATAGACAGTTCGCAAGGTCTCACGCTGTTTTAATTTAGCCCAGATGTGAAATTAAGAAGCAATATCTACTGAGATAATTCTGCTCAGTGAATACATTTGCCCTGTACTGCTTTCTGCTATTTAAAGCAACAAATGCACGCATAACTTGTGACTCGTTGTTGCACCTTACAGAATAACAGTGTTGGCCTTAAATGTCAGTTTTGGCAGGGCTGTATAAAGCCAAGTGCTTATCGGTGGCAGTTCAGGTGTTGCTTAGCTTTGAGTGTTTAGCTGAATATTTAGCTTCGAGTGTTTAGCTGAATCAAGATCAAGAGACTTCTTTGCAGCTTTTAGATGAGTGATTTTCGCTTTGTGTACTTGGTCCCAATGTCAAAATGTGATTTAGATTTTGAGGTGCGGTGATAGGGAGGTATTTTTTCAACTCTTCTGGTGGGTTCACATATCCTTTGAAACTGCACTAGCATGAAAGCTGACCACTGTTATATTAATGCAGGGCAAGTGGGGTCAAAATGCTGACAATTTTTGATTATCACAGATGATTACATCATTTGCACCTACCTGCTGAATTTCCTTATTCACTCTTCAGTTGAGTTGCCCTTCACAGAGTAGCTCAAACAAAAAAGATTTTTTTTAGGGGCATTACATTGTCTGTCTTTTGTAATATAGAATATGCAGTTAGGTGGTCTAAAATTAAGAACATAAGAACATAAGAAGAGGCATGCTGGATCAGGCCAACGGCCCATCTAGTCCAGCTTCCTGTATCTCACAGTGGCCCCACCAGATGCGTCTGGGAGCGCATGAGACTAGATATCTGTCTCCTGATACCACTCCCCTGCATCTGGCCCTTGAAGTACCCCGTTTTTAAGCCTGGAGATTACACATCTCCCTCATGGTTTGTAACCTGTGATGGCCTTTTCCTCCAGAAATCTGTCCAGTCCCCTTTTGAAGGCATCCAGGCCAGATGCCATCACCACATCCTGTGGCAGGGAGTTCCACAGACTAACAACGCACTGGGTGAAAAAATATTTTCTTTTGTCTGTTCTTACTCTCCCAGCCCTCAATTTGATTGTATGTCCCCTAGTTCTGGTATTTTGAGAGAGGGAGAAGAGTTTCCCTCTATCCACTTTACTCATGCCCTGCATTATTTTGTACGTTTCAATCATATCCCCACTTAGGCACCTTTTTTTCAGTCTAAAGAGCCCCAAATGTTTTAGCCTTTCCTCATAAGGGAGGTGCCCCAGCCCAGTAATCAGTTTAGTCACTCTCTTCTGCACCTTTTCCAGTTCCACTATGTCTTTCTTGAGATGCGGTGGCCAGAATTGTAGACAATGCCCCAGGTGCGGCCTTATTATTGTTTTGTATAATGACATTATAATGTTGGCTGTTTTATTTTCAATCCCCTTTTTGATAATCCCTAGCATGGAATTGGCCTTCCTTCATGGAGCTGTCCACCAACACACCAAGATCTCTTTCCTGATCCGTCACGGATCACTCAGAGCCCATGAGCTGATAGATAAAGTTTTGATTTTTTGCCCCAATATGCATTTGCCATTTTGCAGCCCATCCCCCCAGTTTGGAGAGATCCTTCTGGAGCTCTTCACAATCTTCTCTGGTTTTTACCACACAGAACTTTTCTGTGTCATCTGCAAACTTGGCCACCTCACTGTTTATCCCTGTCTCCAGGTTATTTATGAACAGATTAAAAAGCACCGGTCCCAGGACAGAGCCCTGGGGCACACCACTTTTCACTTGTCTCCATTGTGAAAACTTCCCATTGACACCTACTCTTTGTTTCCTGGATCTCAACCAGTTCTCAGTCCATAAGAGGACCTGCCCTCTTATCCCCTGACTGTGCAATTTTCTCAGCAGCCTTTGGTGAGGGACTGTGTCAAAAGCCTTTTGAAAATCCAGATAGACTATATCCACTGGTTCACCCAAATCCACATGCCTGTTGACCTTTTCAAAATATTCTAAAAGACTTGTCAGACAAGACTTACCATTACAGAAGCCATGCTGATTTTCTCTCAGCAAGGTTTGTTCTTCTATGTGTTTTGAGATTTTCTCTTGGATGAGGCTTTCTACCATCTTCCCTGGGAGATGTAAGGCTAACTGGCCTATAGTTTCCCGGGTCCCCCCTCCTTCCTTTTTTAAAAATTGGTATGACATCCGCTATCCTCCAGTCCTCCGGCACTGTGGCCATTTAAAGAGACAAATTGCATATTACCGTTAAGAGATCTGCAATTTCATTTCTCAGTTCCCTAATAACCCTTGGGTGGTTAAGACCCACTAATTTTATAAGAAATCTGTCCTTGATAGAGATGAGAGCTGATAGAGCTTGTTTGTTGATACGGAATCTGCACCTGCTAGTATTTTTGGATTTTTTCTTTGTCATGTGGCCAATGGAAGAGTCACGATCCGCACCCACTCTTCAAAATTTGTCACTGTGCTGGATTTCCCCCATTCCAGTTTGGGAGCATTTTTGTGGATTTTTTAAAAAACCCTTTTTATACCTTTACTACCGACCTCCTACCAAAGATTTGCTGGTATGACCTCCTTAATATCGAGAGGTTAAGTCAAGATGTTGATCAAGGACAATACAGTGGTACCTTGTATAAAAGGAAATAATTTGTTCCAAATGAAATTATGTTAAGCAAATTTCCCTTTATACAAATTTCTCATAGGAATGCATTGAAAACAGAGTAATCCCATTTTTATGTTGTGCGGATTTGCCCCATAGGCAATTCTGTTAAGCAAATTTACCCTATTTCTGGAATTTTTATGTTGTACAAATTTTATGTTATACAAATCATTTGTTATACAAGGGTCCACTGTATTTTGTAATGCTTCAACTATTTAACCATGGTTAGAAGGCTAGGAGCACCCTGTAGCATCATGGTCTCCTCCTTTGCTGTTTTGCCTGAGGAAGAGAGAATTTTATTTATTTGTTTATTTACTTATTTATTTATTGGATTTTTATACCGCCCATCTGGCAGCGAGGCGACTCTGGGCAGTTTACAATAATTGGGAGGGAATATGTAAAGACATCATATGAAACATGTTTTCTGGTGCCTCAAGGGTGAGGTTTGATTCAATAGCCCGAAGTGATACAAAAGGACATTTTTAGTAAGAGCTATTTGGTAATTGCACAGAATACACCAGAGGTCAGCCAACATTCATTGATTTGAGCTTTTTACCAGAGGTTAGATAGCTATCTGCTGAGATGGCTTTAGCCATGGATTCCTGAGATGAAGTGGATCTTCCAACTCTACAATTCAGTGGCTGAAATCCTGTTGCTTTCGGATGCATACAAAAGGCAAAGGTTATAACATCGCCTAACTCTGTCGGTTATTGCTTCAAATCTCAAATGCAGTCCAATCCAAGGGGCAAGCAGACCTCTAAACATTTCTAGGGCACCTTGTGAGTTGCCGGTTAGAACCAGCCGAATGTTACTCTGTTTGCCTTCCACCTGCATAGCAATGCAGGGCGGTTTCAGCTGAAGATTCTGTGGGCATGTTCCCCTGGGGGAAAAATCTGTATTCTATCCATGTTGGAGTACCTTTTATGTCCTCCCCCCAACAATGCATGGAATGGAAACACAAATGACTTGTACTGTTGGAGTTTGTGCCATATTCTGGCTGTGCTTTCGGCAGCCAAGGTAAAACAGAAATTGTTCACCATGTTCTTTTGGGGGCCCTTAGGCTGGCCCATTGGATCTGTGGAACAAACAGACGTGTTGACACATCAACTTAACTGATTAAGTGGACCTGTTCTTGATGTGACTTACTGCTGCATTTCAATCTTAGCTTCATTTCGCTCCCCTAAGCTGGCTTCTTGGGCTGCTTTCACATGACCCCTAAAATCCGCTGGCAACTTAAATTCAGATGCCCCCCAACCAGAGATCGTGTGGTTTTTGTCCTGTTTCCTGTGTTCCCACTCTCTTGCACTCCGATTCTATTGCTTCTGTCTGCTGTGGATTGAGGGGGGGGGGGAGAAAAAAAATGCAGGCTCACCTCCACCTCTGCAACACACTTACCCCAGTTGGCAGCAGCCAATTGTAGCAGGACAGGAAGCCCGTTAGGGATTCCTGTCTGTTAAAAGGGGGGGGGGCAACAAAAACAAACAGAAGGCGGAGGAGAGCCAGGCATTCACAGCTTTAAAATCCGCATTGGGGAAAAAATTACCTCCTCCAGACCAGGTACTTGTAAAATGCGCTGGGGCATGCTTAAGTGGGCATGGTCGTACTTTATTTTTTTAAAAGTCTGCTGCTGGTGGGAAAACAATTTTATGTTCTGCGTCTGCGAGCACTTTGCATCGGATTTTAGGGGTCGTGTGAAAGCAGCCTCGGAGAGCTCCTTTGCAATGAACCTGGTGCTATTTCTGAGGAAGCAGGGCTAAAATATTCTATTAGTCCTGTGATTCAGTGGCTAGCATTTCCTTTGTTACCAGGATTATACATTGATACTCCTTGGGTGGGTGGGCAGGATAATGGGATGGGAAGCTATTGCTGGCTTATATATATCTTAGATTTTATTTGACAAAAAAATGGAATATGGGCACTAATATAATATGACTCATGGTGTGAAATGTATAAAAACATTGTGTTCAGAACCAGCTTTTTCATATCAGAAGGACTGTAAAGCGTATACCAACATGTGATCTGTGAACTGGTCTCCCAACCTGTCTTCTAGGCTGAGGTGTGCTCTGGAACGGTAGCAGAAGTCATCCAGTCTGTCGTGAACGGTGCAGATGGCTGCATCTTTTGCTTTGGCCATGTCAAGCTTGGTGAGCTCCCAAATTCATTACAGTTAATTACTATGTCAGCCTGGTAATTACATGCTGTCAGCTCCTGGAACAATAAACCTGGAGTATATGAATAGATTAGAATTTATTTTTAATTAGCTTTGCAAACTTCTCCTGCTTTTATTTCTGCACTGGGGCCTTAAGTTGCATATGTGTGTTCTTAAACAAAAGGCATTTGACAAAAAAGGGGGAAAGGCAGCCGTGGAGATCCTTCTATGCATCAACCTGTGCGTAAGTGTCTTTAGGAACAAGCTTTTGTAGTGACAGGTGGGACAGAATTCAAAAGATTGGAAAGGCCTTGAGAAATTAATTAGCTTTAGGGCTAAAAAAGTTAGCCAAGATGGAGAAATTAATAGACTAAATACCAGAGGATTAATAATGAAAGATGTAAAAGCTACTTTTTACATCTGTTCTTTTCCATTTGCCTGCTCCAATGTGTGGCATTAACTATAATCGAAATGACATACTCAAAAAAGCTAGATTTTTTTTGTTCACAGTCTCAGTTGCCTCTTCTAACAGGCCAGGTGGCATCTGCTCATTGGCCATTCTGTATCCCCTAGATGTGCGAAGGTGTACCATGTGAGATTTGCAGGAGTGATTGTGTGTGTGTTGGTGTATGTGTCAGATGTCATCGGATTACACCAATTTACAGTGACCTTGATAGGGTTTTCAAGGTAAGTGAGATATGTAAGGAGTGGTTTTACCATATCCACACATCCCTCTCATGAGCGTTCGTGGCTGATCAGAAATGCAGGTCTCCTAAGTTTGAATTTGCCCCTCTGTATAGTAGGAACTGGCAAGCCACTCCGGTATTCCTGCCAAGAAAACTCCATGGACATGGAGTCACGAAGAGTCAGTCACGACTGTAACGACACAACACACACACATCCACCACCCCACTCTGCATATCCGTGGAGCTAACCACCACCACCTTGGGCGGGATGCAAGTGGCGCAGTGGGTTAAACTGCTGAGCCACTGGACTTGACGATCAGATCGAAAGGTTGGCAGTTCAGATCTACATGACTGGGTGAGCTCCCATTGCTTACCGCAGCATCTGCCAACCTAGCAGTATGAAAGCATGTAAAAATGCGAGTAGATAAATAGGGTTCCACTTCAGTGGGAATGTCATGGTGTTCTGTGTGTTTGTATCTTTAGTCATGGCAGCCACATGACCGGGGAAATATGTCTATGGATAAACACTGGCTCTTGGGCTTACAAATGGAGATGAGCACTGGTCCTTAGAGGCAGAAGTGACTGCACTTAACTGTCAGAGGGAACTTTACATTAATAGCCTTGAACTGCAAAGCTTGAAGCGACCCTTAGCCCATCACAAGGAGACACAGTAGGAAATTGAACTCCCAACTCTGCCTCTGCAGCCAGTGACCTACACCACTGATTTTCAGAACTTGAAAAGCCTTCAAGGTTCTTTAAGGGCAGTTCTAGCCACCTGCCCTTCGGATGCCATTTGGTGAGGGCAGGAACCTGACTCTTCCAGTGGAGGTGAGCTTGACGAGCGGTGGAGGACACATATGGCAAGAGAGGTCATGCTTGCGAAAGACCCAAGGGAATATATCTGTTGCTAGCAGCAGCATAGCATCTATTGGTGGAATTTTGCTTTGGAGGAGACATTGCATCTGCTGGAATCACAGCCCCTCCAAGCCTATGTGGGGGTCTGGAACTAGGACTGTGGTCAGCACTGGCTTATGTAGGCTTTTCTTTTGGAAGCAACTGAAGGATTTTTAAGAAGCCCCTGCACAACCTGCAATAGAAACAAAAGCACACACACATGAATGAAGGCAAATCTGTCTCCTTCCTTACTTGCTCTGGATGGCATGACTTGAGAATAAGTGAGCAGTCTACCTCTCCTGAGCCCCAGACCTCTATTTTGGCTTTTTATGCCTCTGACAGGTTGGTTGCAGGATGAATATTGATGAAAGATAGAAAGATTAACCCCACACAGTTCATTGAGGTCGTCTAAGAAGGCATCTGGGAAGAGGTTGGTTCTTCTGTTTCTCATCATTGGATGAAGGGGACCGCTGCATCACCATAGAAATGCTTTGAGGTCAGCAAGTCCCTTCTGTTCTTACTCATCATTTGAGAAGAAGGACAGCATTTTGCTTTGAATACAGGTGGCTTTCTTATCAGAAGCTCTCCAGGTGGGGAGGTGAGAAGATGCATCCGAGGTGATTTTGCGACTTTCCATGAAAGGAAGCAGAAGGGCACGCCAGATCTTTCAGCACCTGGGAGAGCTCCAGATGAGCTCCTTGGCTGTACCAAGAGTGGAAGCTCAACTCTACCGTTGGCCAAGACTTCTCTTTCCAGGCTTTCCCATTCTCACACAGCAAGGATGAGTTGATTGCAGCCCTGGAGCTGCAGTTGACTCTTCCCAAGTCTGGTTTTACTGCAGCCACCTGCACTTTCCAAAGTTGGTAACACCTGCATTACAGAGATAAATGTTCTGGCTTGAGGCTTAGCATTCCTCTGTCTCCCTTGAACCTCATACCACGCATGCCTCTTGTATTGCTGCAATAGTTCCGAGCTGCCGTGTATCTCTTGGGAAAGAGCATCCTGCACCAATCCAGGAGTTAAGCCGAAGGCTGCCAGTGTTGGCCAGATCTTGAGCACAAACGTATTAAGGTCAAGGATCTGAGGTCTTTCTGGGCCAGGATGCTGAGGTTCTTCTGCGGTGATTGGGATGGTTCCCCTGCTGGCATCACGGTTCCTTAGGTTCTGTGAGCAAGCAGCTATAGAATTCCTTAGTCATGACAGGTATTGTATGTATGTTTTTGAGAAGGTCTGTATTCTACCTTCTCACAAACATCTCTTCTCCCCACCAACCCCCCTTCACTAGTGAGGGCACTTATGTGTATGTTCTCCACTGCCTCACCTCTTCACCAGGAATCTGTTTATATGATGCTGGTAAGGGTTGCTAGTCTGGTCAACAGGGCCTTTTCTATGGCGTCTCCATCCCTGTTCCAGGATTTGTGTCTAGCTCTGTCACAAAAGTCTGGATGGTTCTAGGCTGCTTTTAACTGACTGTAAGACTCTATTACCCCCTTAAAATAATAATTAAAAAACTATTTTAGCTATTTTTACTCTTGCTTATAATTACTCTTGAGAAGTTAACCCTTCTAATTAACTATGCTGATACTTGATTATTTTGAACTACATATATTCTGCAAACCTTCTTGGACTAGAGATGTAAAGTTTCTGGAAATTTTGAAGCTTGGGAAAAAACCCCAGTTCCCCCCCCCAATGTTTTTACAGAAAAAACAGAATTTTTTGGAAAAAATTGAAAAAAAAGCTACATTAGCACACACACCCTTTTACAGCTTGAAATACATTCTTGTTCTTTAGGAACATAAAATATTACTGTGGACAGTTTGACTTGGCAAATTTGTTGCTCTGTATTTTTTTCCAGTGGTTTGAGGCCTAGTGAACCAAACATACTCACCAACATGCAAAAACAAAAGTGAAACTTTCCTTTTCTTGTGACAATAGCAGCACCTCCTAAAGGAAGAAATGCATCTTGTTCTTGCATTGGAGATTTCAGTTTGTAACATAGGCCTTGCTTGTCTTCAGAGCACAGAAATTAGAATACAGTGGTACCTCGACTTATGACATTAATCCATTCCAGAGGCATCTTTGGAAGTCGAACAACTCATGTCAAACAGCGGTTTCCCATAGAAATGCATTGAAAAAATCAATCTATTCTGGAGGAAATGGATTAATAGGTTTTCAATGCATTCCTATGGGAAGGCTGTCCCAACCCCCCTTGATCAAGGCCACTTCAAGGCTGCTCTCCACAGCCCCACCAGGCAGCTGCCTTTGACAGGTTGGACCTGTCAAAATCAGGTCAGGTGGGGGAGTTTGCAGATAACAGCCTTCAGCTGCTCTTGATTGACGGAGAAGCCGGGACACCTTGCAAGGAAAGCAAGGGAGCAGGGAGGCGATGGAGGCAGGGATCGCCACCTCCTCCTCCTTCTTGGTTACTTTGATCTCTGCAAAAGAGATCAAAGCAACCAAGAAGGAGGAGGAGGAGAAGGAGGAGGCAATCTCTTCCTCCGTTGCCTCTCCCCCTCCTTTCTGGCTTCTCTTGCAAGGTGTAAGGGTTGGCCAAAGTTCCCAGGGAACTATGCAACTTAGGGCAGCCTGGTTGCCTTGCAAAGGAAGCGCTTACCTCTGGGTAAGTGCTTATCTTCGCTTACTTCTGGGCTAGCTGAAGATCGATTTGGCCAGCCTGGAGGTAAGTGAAGGTAAGTGCTTACCCAGAGGTAAGCACTTCCCTTGCAAGGCACCTGGGCTGCCCAAAGTTCCCAGGGAACGATGCAACTTCGGGCAGCCTGGGTGGTTTGGAAGGGAGGCATGATGGCCGCCACCTCCTCCTTCTTGGTTGCTTCGATCTCTTTTGCAGAGATTGAAGCAGCCCAGAAAAAGGAAGAGGTGGCCATCGGACCTGTCAAAATCAGCTGTTCTGCGGAGCGGAGAGCAGTGCTCCTAAGTCGAGTAATTCGGTTGTCGAAGTCCTCGTTAAGTCGAGGTACCACTGTAATCTGATACTATGCATAATTTTTAGAACTGATTTGGAAAACATTTGAACACCCTGTCTTAAAAATATTTTATTTATCATGTTCAAATAAAACAATCCATAATTGTTTTTTTCTTTTTCTTTTTTCAGTTATTCCAGTTTTTCGGGGGTGGGGAACAAATAGGCTTCAGGACACACACACACACACACACACACACACACACACTTTTTTCAAGTTTGTTCCCCAGGCCTTCACATCTCTATCTCATACAGCTTTGCCTTGAAAAAAGCACAGAAATTGTAATGGTATTATTCATACCAATAAGATCATAATAGGAGCCTCTTGGGACCATGAACCCGTTGGGACAGGGAGGAGCTTCTTGCGAGAAGGAGCATGTTGTTATTGGGTTGGAGTGTGAGCCAGGAGTTCAGATCCTTGCTGTGCCTCCCAGGCAAGGAGCCTGAGAGGATCACATGGAGCAGGAGTGGCTTATAAGGATTCTTGCCGTGCCGCTTGTACGGCCTCTTGGTACCAGGGCATCACAAAACAGAGGACTGGTAAACCTTGAAACCCTTAGAGCAGTGGTGGCGAACCTTTGGCCCTCCAGATGTTCTCGACCACAACTTCCAGAATTCCAAGCCTAAATTGCCAACGACAAAGGACTGTGGGAGTTGTGGTCCAAAACATCTGGAGTGCCGACGGTTAACCACCACTGCCTTAGAGGGTCACCAAAAGCCAGAATCAGCTGGAAAGCATATACCGTGGACTCTTGTATAACAAACAGCATGTATAACATAAAATCTGTACAACATAAAAAATTGGAAGTTGAGTCATGGCTACTGGACTTCTTTTTTGAGAGATAGAAACGTTTCGCTGCTCATCCAAACAGCTTCATCAGTCTTCATCCAAACATCCAAACAGCAGCGAAATGTTTCTATCTCTTAAAAAAGAAGTCCAGTAGCCATGACTCAACTTCCAAATAAACTCACCTGGATGACTGAGAATCTTCACACACAACATAAAAAATTCCAGAGATAGGGGAAATTTGCTTAACATAATTGCCTATGGGGAGAATCCGTACAACACAAAAACAGGATTACTCTGTTTTCGATTCATTCCTATGGGAATTTGTATAAAGGAAAATTTGCTTAACATAATTTCATTTAGAATGAATTAGTTACTTTATACAAGGTACCACTGTAGTTATTCCTATCGGGGAAAGAATGGGGAAGCCCGAAAGCACTGCCCCTTCTTTTGATGTGCTAGAAAGACCTATGGGATGTATCTACTTTCTGTGCCGTTAATGCCACGGTGTCCTTGATGAGCCCAGGAAGTTTTCCTCTTTCCTTCCCTTTTAGGGAAGTCCTACACCATGTTCGGAAAAGACAACTCCACCCAGAGCCTCGGGATTGTTCCTTGTGCCATCTCGTGGCTCTTCAAACTCATCAACGAGCGCAAAGAGAAGACCGGGACTCGCTTCTCGATACGCGTGTCTGCTGTGGAGATCAGCGGCAAAGAGGAAAACCTCCAGGATTTGTTAGCCGAAGTTGCCACCGGCAGCCTTCAAGACGGGCAGTCCCCTGGGGTTTATCTGCGGGAGGATCCGATCTGTGGAACGCAGGTATCCAGATCCCCAAGGCAGGTTCGGAAGCCTGGCTGTTCCTTTCTTGTCTGATATTTTTTTTTCCAAAGGCTCCTTTTATCTGATTACAATTCCGACCACTTTTTTTTTAAAGGGTTATATTTTAATTGCTTTTTTATTTTTAATCCCCATTCCCAGAGTGTACATATTTGTATCCGTTAGCGCCCTCGAGGCCTGCTCTGGTCAGAAAGGGGGGAATCGTTCACCCCATCTTAATGAGTTGTTTTCTTCTTTATATTCCAGCTGCAGAATCAAAGTGAATTAAGGGCCCCAACCGCAGAGAAAGCAGCCTTCTTCCTGGATGCAGCTCTGGCAGCCAGGAGCACGAGCAAGCCCGAGTGCGACGAGGAGGAGCGCAGGAATTCCCACATGTTCTTCACACTCCACATCTATCAGTATCGAATGGAGAAGAGCGGCAAGGGGGGAAGTACGTCAACCTGCATGTGTTGGACTGGCGTTGTTTTGAAATGAGCTGATAAGCTGGCGCTCTCACTTCGGGTGGCCACACCCAGGGAGGCCAGGAAAGCGGTAACCCGCAACCGAGCCTTCTCTGTGGCTGGCCCTTTCCTTTGGAACCATCTCCCGAGGGAGTTGCGCCTTGCACAGTCCCTGCCAGCCTTCAAAAAAGGCTTGAAGACCTGGCTCTCTCGTGAGGATTTTGGTGACCCTTAATTTATTTCAGGGCTGTCCAACTTTGAACAGGCCGAGGTCTGCTTTTTCTGGACGAAAGTGCCTGAGGGCTACTACACTAAAACCTCTACTTACGAATTTTATCTGTTCCAAGCATATGTTCATAAGTAAAAAAAATTGTAAGTAGAGCAGCAAGTTTCCCATAGGAACGCTTTGAAAATCAATTAATCTTTTCTGGAGGGATTCCTTCCTCCGCAATGCACCAAGAACTCAATTGGTCACAAGACAGTGGCACGCCGATCATCCGGCCGGTAGGGACAGCAGGGGACTGTGCCATGGCCCTTGAACTGCCCCGCTTGGCTCAGACAGTGGGCTGGCAGACCCAGAGCTTTGCTGAGGCAGTGGTGGTCCTTGGGATGGGGGAGGTAGAAGTGAAGAACTTATCACCTCACGTTTTTTTATTGATGGCTGGCGGGCTACTTTTGAACCCTTCGCGGGCTACTGGTAGCCCCCGGTCTACCTGTTGGGCAGGCCTGATTTATTTTAATCTTTTTTCCCCTTTCTTATCCCACCATCTTGCCAGATACATTTATTATTATTATTATTATTATTATTATTATTATTATTATTATTATT
>JAHTLZ010000225.1:808594-826624 GCA_023846285.1 Phrynocephalus versicolor | reverse complement strand
TTATTATTATTATTATTATTATTATTATTATTATTATTATTATTATTATTATTATTATTATTATTATTATTATTATTATTATTATTATTAATAATAATAATAATAATAATCGTTGACTTCAGAAGACGGGCACTATATAAACATGTAAATAAATAATAAATAAATAAATAAGTGTTAGCCAAGGTGCCTCCAAGCAGTGCCCCAGTTTGGGGAGGCCAATATTTCTTATTTTGTCCTCTTTCCAAGAATCTCAGGCTGACTTGTGTTGGTTCCCCACCTCCTCTGAGTATCCTCAAAATACCCGAGAGGTAGGTTGGGCAGGCATAGAGTGGATGGCCCAGGAGCACTTGAGGGAGCTTTGTGGCTCAGTGCAGAATTAAACGTGGCTCTCCCTGGTCAGAATATTTATATTCAAACCAGTTTGTCACATACTACAGTAATGAAAATCTTTGAACGGCAGAGCTGGAAGGAGCCCTATGGATTGTTGAGTACGGTCCCTATCAGGGAGGCACAGTGGGAGATTGAACTGCCTACCGCTGGCTCTGCATCCAAATTACTTCAATCACGGAGCTCTCTAGCTGTTCTAGCATCTCATCATGTTGTCTTCAACTGAGTTTAAATAATGGACAACTAGAAATATTAAGTGTGGCTCTGGTTGTGGAATACTTGTTTCCATATGAATCAAATGATGTATCTGGAGATATGGATTCATATGCAGTGGTACCTCTACTTACGAACAGCTCTCCTCGAGAGCAATTCAACCAAACCCTTGGCTTTTTAAACTGCCACTTTACGAATGTTAGCTAGGGTTTCCCTTACCTACGAATGACAGCTGACTTTGACAGATCCAACCTGTCGAAGTACAACCTGTCAAATCCAGCTGTATCACCACCAGCTCCTCCTCCTCCTTCTTGGTTCCTTTGATCTCTGCAAAAGGAGATCAAGGCATCCAAGGAGGAGGAGGTGGCCATCGCATCTCTCTTCCAAACCGCCTGGGTCAAGGTTCCTATTGTCAATTGAAGGAGTGCCATGCTAAACTATGCCCTAAGATCAGCCCTTCTCAACTTGTTGTGCTTAAGCCACAGCCATAAACTCAAATGTGACCATAATAAAGCCCAAATCAGGAATCTGTAAGTTGTATAATGAGCCTTTAAGGTCATATGTGGAGAATTGTTTCCAGTCTGTGGCACCCTTCAAATAGGCCAGGGCTCCCCAAGAGGTCATAAGAACATAAGAACATAAGAAGAGCCGTGCTGGATCAGGCCAAAGGCCCATCTAGTCCAGCTTCCTGTATCTCACAGTGGCCCCACCAGATGATTTTGGGAGCGCATGAGAATAGATATCTGTCTCCTGATAGCACTCCCCTGCATCTGGCCCTTGAAGTACCCTGGTTTTAAGCCTGGAGATTACACATCTCCATTATTGTTTGTTACCTGTGATGGACTTTTCCTCCAGGAATCTGTCCAATCCCCTTTTGAATGCATCCAGGCCAGATGCCATCACCACATCCTGTGGCAGGGGGTTCCACAGACTAACAACGCGCTGGGTGAAAAAATATGCCCCAGCCACCCCCCCCCCAATGAGAAGGCTAGTTTAGATGTTAAACCCTAGGTTTCCTTTAATGAGACTGTATGTTAATTTCATTATCAGTCATCTTTTTTTCAAAACATCTGCTTGTTTTCTTCACAATCCATACCTTAAATCTGATAATTTCAGGGTTTGGTGGTTTTTTTGTTTGTTAATTCTTTCTTATAACAAGATGGCTAGATCTGGTAATACAGAAACGATGTTCAGAGTTTCTAGGTTTCCTTATAATCCCAAATAATCTATTTCCATTATTGGTTTGTTGGCTAGAGTTACCTTGATTGTGTTACTTGACCATGCCATCTTTGCTTATTTGTTTAACTTTGATTGTTTTGGCTGTGTTATTTTAGAACTCTTAATTTTCTGGTTGGTCAGCTTTTGATTGGCAAATAGCCCCCCTCGGCATCCATCCACGTCTTAATTTCCTTGGTGAAATTAAATGCTGTTCGAAGAAGATATGATAGCTATGTTTAAATATTTGAAAGGATGCCATATTGAAGAGGGAACAGGTTTGTTTTCCATGGCTTCAGAGACTAGGACTTGAGGCAATGGTTTCAAACTACAGGAAAAGAGATTCCATTTGAACATTTGGAAGAATTTCCTGACGGTTAGAGCTGTTCAGCAGTGGAATATGCTGCCACGGAGGGTGGTGGAGTCTCCTTCTTTGGAGGTTTTAAAGCATAGGCTGGATGGCCATCCGTCGGAAATACTGTGATGGGGGTTCCTGCATGGCAGGGGGTTGGACTCGATGGCTCTTAAGGTCTCTTCCAATTTTCTGATTCTCTGATTCTATGAACAAAGAGCTGAATCAGGGAATAACCTGGATTGCTGTTGCTTTTCAGTGTCAGGTGGACGCAGCCGTTTGCATCTCATTGACCTAGGAAGCTGTGAGAAGGTGCTAAGCAAGACCCGAGATGGAGGAGGTTCCCTCTGCCTCTCATTGTCCGCCTTGGGCAGTGTCATTCTGGCCTTAATCAATGGCGCCAAGCATGTGCCCTACAAGTAAGTGAATTATTCTACCCACGTTGGACTCACAACCTTCGACCTGATCCTCAGATTGCTTTTTTCCCAAAGTACTGTCCTGTAGACAGGAGCGGGTGGCGCCTTGAGGCTGATGTTGAATAAATGCCAGTACTGCAGCTAAAACTGGGCTCATGACCTATAAGATAAGATAAATCTTTATTAATCCCACACCGGGGGAAGTTTACTTGTTACACAGCTCCCAATATAAAGAACAAGTAAAGAAGGGTAGGTGCACAAAAAGTGTGTGAAAGAAAAAAATAGATAATAGAGATTAAAATAAAATTTTTTAAAAAATCCAAGGTTCAATCCCAGGTAGCCGGCTCATGGTTGAATCAGTACCTGGCTTGCCGGGGAATGTGTAGCCTGTATAATTAAAATTGTAAACCACCCAGAGAGTGCTTGAAGTGCTATGGGGCGGTATACAAGCAGAAGACTTTGCTTTGCTTTCTCCTCTTTGTGCCTGAATGAGATGCTGCTTTATCCTACTGAGAAGCATGTAGTTACTTCCTTTTACTCTTTTTTCCTGGTTTTAAGAAATACACTTCAGAGAACTCTACCTGTTATCTTTGGGTTATATGAGTCCCAGCAACTCAGATTATGGAAGAGCCCTTCTTCCATAAGAGCAAGGGTAGGCAAAGGAATGGCCTTGGATTTTCCTATCCACACCAAACATCAGTTTTCCCAGCCAAAAGGTGAGCCGTTGCTGGACACAGAACTGTCCAGCAACAGCAGCTTGCAGGCTCTGATCCTTGTTGTCTTCAGCACTAAAAGTACCTGTTTTTCAAAATTGGAAGGGCATTTCCACCAGTTCCAATTTTGCTCTTTTCTCAACATTTCTGGTAGCCTGTACGATCCCTGTGCTCACAAAGACCCTGGCTAGGGACAAAAGAATGTCTTCTGGACCTGCTGAATTTGTGCCTTCCTCATATAGGCCCACCAAGATGGCTTTCTCCAAGGGTTGCTTAATGTGTTTCATGTACCCACGGCTTAGGGAGGTTCAGGGTAAGTATTGTGGGATCTAACTGGTAGAATGATTGCCATGCTGAGAACAGGCGAGTTCTTGCCGTTGGATGGCTGCAGAGGCTAGGACCCGGGGCAATGGTTTCAAACTACAGGAAAAGAGATTCCATTTGAAGATTAGGAAGAACTTCATGACAGTTAGAGCTGTTCGGCAGTGGAATATGCTGCCACAAAGGGTGGTGGAGTCTCCTTCTTTGGAGGTTTTTAAGCAGAGGCTGGATGGGCATCGGTCGGAAATATTGTGATGGGGGTTCCTGCATGGCAGGGGGTTGGACTGGATGGCCCTTGAGGTCTCTTCCAACTCTATGATTCTGTGTTTCTGCCACCAGCCCATGGTGCATGTATTTGCCCAGACACTTTCTTGTTGGTTGAGATTGCTAACACTTATCTGCCCCCTACCCCCTGTCCCAATACATTTACTGAGGCGTATGGTTTGTCTTTATTATTCTATTATTTCATTAATTGGCTTTATTTACAGAAGTACAGGTTGGTTGGTTTGGTTGTAGGCAAGCAGACAGAAGATAGATAGTCATAGATTTCCTATCACGTTGTACCAAGATGGGCAACCTCAAGATATCTTGGGAACCAGACTGTTCCCCATAGCTGCCACTGTTGACGACATTAGAATACAAAATGGCAATTTTTGAAAAGAAAAATGTTAAGCTAGAATGGCTTATATAATGTATTTTAGCAGGTAGGTGGACCTCAGGGCCTCTTATCCAAAACTTGTTTTTTTTTAAAAAAAATCCAAGTGCAGATCAAGGGATTTGTCTTTTAAAGCAATAGATTTTATAAGATTTTAAAGTGTAAAAGATGCCTGAGTAGCAAGATGGGGGAGCTAAAAGTACCCTGGGAGAAGACATGTAAAAATTCAGGTTGCCCGTTGCCCACTCTTGTATATGCTGATTTTTCCCTTTGGTAATAAGCCTGTATTGCATCCTCCTTTTTTGAAAATTCAGGACCAGGCTTCTTGTGTCCCAGAGATTTTCATATGCGAGGCTTTGATCGGAGCTTGTTGAGAAAGCCTGCAGAAGGCACGGTAAATAGTTGTGCCTTCCGTTTGTCCCTTCGTCATGTTCTTTAGGGACAACAAGCTAACGATGCTGCTGAGAGAATCGCTTGGGAACATCAACTGCCGAACCACCATGCTGGCTCACATCTCAGATTCCCCAGCCAACTATGCTGAAAGCCTCATGACAATCCAGCTTGCCTCCCGGATCCACAGGATGAGGAAGAAGAAAACCAAGGTGAGAGAGGACAGAGGAGGGGGGGGGGGCATCCGTTTGGAAAGAACCATCTTCTCTCCCCATCTAGAAACAAGGGGAAACAGAGAGCCTCTTCACACGACCCCTAAGGTCTGCTGGCCACTTAAATTTGGACCAGAGATCTTAGGGGTTTGTCGCTGTTCCTGCGTCCCCGTCCCCCCCGCACTCCTGGCTGCTGGCTGCATGAGGGGAGGGAGAAAAAAAGGAAGAAAAGAATGCCGCTCACCTCCATTCTGCCATCCCAGCACTGCATTCAGATCTCTTAAAGGGGCGGGGGGCAAAAAAAGAACAAACAGAAGCAAGGAGAGCCCGGCAGTCACTATGTTATATCCGCATCAAGAATTTTCACCTCCGGAGAGCAGGTACCTGAAAAGTGCGCTGGGACGCGCTTAGCTGGGCGTGGTCACACTTAATTATCTGTAAACTCCGGAGCTGGTGGGGAAACAATTTTAAGCTCCGGAGCTGGGAGCCATTTGCGGCGGAGTTTAGGGGTCATGTACAAATACCCAGAATTTCTTGATCGTAGGTTTAAGTTGACTTGCCACAGTTCTTGCCCCAGAGATAGAGCCTGCTGGTACTACAGTTGTAAGAAAGGGTGATAGTAGGTAGCAGCAACCATCTCTGGTGCCTTCCATGAACTGAAGCTTGATACAGCTATGATGCATTTTTTAAAGGCAAAATAAGATGTGAAGCCTTACTCTGACTCTCCGGTTGGGACCAGCAATAAGCCCACTAGATGGAAAGCAGTAGTGCAGAAACATTTCAGCTAGGCATATGCACTGGCTTTCTTCCAATGTGTAAATATGAACTGAATCAAGAGTATTTGTCTATTCTCAAGAGCCAACAGTCAAGCACAGAACATAAGAACAGCCTTGCTGGAACAGGCCACAGCCCATCCAGTCCAGCCTTCTGTCTCACACAGTGGCTCACCATTTGCTTCAGGGTATTCCCAAGCAGATGTCTTCACCTGCTTACAATTAACTGAAAATGGCATGGAGAGATATCCTGCCTCTCTCTCCAACCCGGAGGTTGTCCCTAGGCATCCAAAATGATAACCATTGATAACCTTGTTCTCCATTAACTTGTCCAATCCTTTCTTAAAGCTCTCAAGACTGACAGTTGCCACCACTTAAATGATTACTGGGCTGGGACACCTCCCTTATGAGGAAAGGCTAAAACATTTGGGGCTCTTTAGTCTGGAAAAAGGCGCCTGAGGGGGGATATGATTGGGACGTACAAAATAATGCAGGGCACAAGTAAAATGGATAGAGGGATGCTCTTCTCCCTCTCACAAAATACCAGAACTAGGGGACATACACTCAAATTGATGGCTGGGAGAGTAAGAACAGACAAAAGAAAATATTTTTTCACCCAGCATGTTGTTAGTCTGTGGAACTCCCTGCCACAGGATGTGGTGATGGCATCTGGCCTGGATGCCTTCAAAAGGGGATTGGACAGATTCCTGGAGGAAAAGTCCATCACAGGTTACAAACCATGAGGGAGATGTATCAACTCCAAGCTTAAAACCATGGTACCTGAAGGACCAGATGCAGGGTAGTAGTATCAGGAGACAGGTATCTAGTCTCACGCGCTCTCAGACGCATCTGGTGGGGCCACTGTGAGATAGAGGAAGGTGGACTAGATGGGCCTTTGGCCTGATGCAGCATGGCTCTTCTTATGTTCTTATGTACCACTTCTTCTGGCAGGGAGTTCCACAGACCAGGTATCTGCTGGGTGAAAAAGTACTTTATCTTATTTGTTTGAGATCTAGCACCCAAAAGTTTCATGGAGTGCCCCCTAGTTCCAGTGTTGTGCCATACGGAAAACAGTTTTTCCTTATCTACTTTGTCCATACTGTGGACAAACCGCAGGGCGTAGCAACATCCCACAGATTCCTCATATTAAATCCAGCATTCATATATCACTAACCAAAATGAAGAAAGGTTGGGAGGAACAATGGAGGCCCACCCCAGTGTCATCTGCCCAGCCCACCAGAACCTCCCAAGCTATGCTCTTCTAGGTAAGCATCCTGAAGGAAGTCATCCATGAGATGTTGGGCCTTCTTGGTGGTGACACTGGCTTTGTGGAAGCCAATCCCAGTGAAGCTATGCCTGCTCCTCTCCCTATTAATGTTTCAAATTATAAAACATTTATCTTATTAAATGTTTTAATTTGTTATTGGTTGTTTGCTGTTTATTACTAAATCTTTAAGTTATTGTTGTAAACTGTTAACAGTAGTGCATCACCATGGGGTGATGGTTAGATAGATAGATAGATAGATAGATAGATAGATAGATAGATAGATAGATAGAAAGAAGAGACTCCATCTCTTCCTGATGGTTGCCTCAGGAAGCTGACAGGGACTTTTGGACAGATCATTATCTGGTGTGCTTTGGGCTCACTGGAACTCAGAGCCTTTGCAGGGGTAGAGGTCAGAATCTGTCCCAGAAGGTGGATGGAACCAGATGGCTTCGTGGCCGTCCTTGGGGACATTCCTGCCACCTTGGCAAGTGATTCTGTTGAATCCCTGGTTGATCTCTGGAAGGAAGAAATGGCAAAAGCCATCAACATGATTTCCCCTAAATGTCTCCTCCCTTGGTTTACCAGGAAACAGGCTGAAAAGGAATGGGTGGGCTGTAGAGTTGAACGACATTGGCAGAAAACTCAATTGAAACTGATAAAGAGGCAGCTAAGGGCCATTGAAAGGCTTATTCCAAAGCAGTGAAAGCAGACAATAAGTTATTCTTCTTTAGCACCATTGCATCTGCATGGAATCTCCCAGTGGAGTTTTCCCAAATGGCAGGAGACAGCTACATGCCCAAGTGGATAACGCAGACCACGTTGTAGCTCACTGTGTGGAATTTGCAGAAGAATTTGCAGGCAGACTTGCTCAGATGTGTGCTGACTTGGATGCTGCAGCTGATTCAGGTGCAGTAAATTCAGTCTGTGCCTAGACTTGCTATTTGCTTGTTCTTATTTACAGGAATGTAGGGAGAGGGTCTTCACAGAGAACTGGAAATGCACAAACACCACGATGAACTTGGGCAATATTGGGTTGAAGTGTCACTAGAAAAATATTGGGGGAAATATGTGTGCCCTTTTTATCTGGGCACTGAGCTGTGTGAATGAGGTTATGCACACTCCTAATGTCAGTGACTAAAAATACTTAATCTATATACTTGGTAGCATAGGTGGTTCATGAGTTGGACACAGGACCAGCTCCTTGCTCAATCCATGAAATGCCAAGCAGTTTACCATGGTTTTGTCCCAAAGACATATTTATATCCTAAGTTTGGGTGGATGAAAAAACTGAGGCTTTCCAATTCTTGTTGGCCTATGACAGTGGTGGCGAACCTTCGACACTCCAGATGTTTCAGACCACAACTCCCAGAATTCCAAGCATGTGTTGCCAATGATAAAGGACTGTGGGAGTTGTGGTCCAAAACATCTGCAGTGCTGAAGGTTTGCCACCACTGGCCTAGGAGAACCCACCTCTCCGATTCCTTATCCATGGTCATTGGCTATGCTGATTGGGACTGATGGGAGTTTGCTTTCAAAGATATTTGTACCACCACCAGGTTTTCTACCAGTATCACCACCACGACCATAACTACCACCACCACCACCACCACCACCACCACCACCACCACCACCATCATTATAGACGGTTGTCATGAATAGTTGCTAGTACAGTGGTCCCCCGCCCTATCACGGTTCATATACCGCCTCCAGAAGGCCTGGGAAGGCCCTCGCAGTCCCATTCGGGGCAGCGCCAGGCTGGGGGTAAGTACAAGAGACCCCAGTGAGGGTCCCCACACCTGACCTGACCTGCATCTGCATACCACAGATTTTCAGTTATCGCGGGTCGGGTCAGGTCCTTAACTCCAGCAATAGGCGGGGGATCACTGTAGAAAGCAAGTCCTCGGCCTTTGGTTTAGTCCCTTCCAAGTGCATTTAATGCTATCTTGGCTCTTTTTTGTTTCCTCCTTACAGTATGCATCCAGCTCATCTGGAGGAGAAAGCTCATGTGAGGAAGGCCACATACGCAGACCTCCTCATCTGAGACCATTCCATCCTAGGACCATTGCTCTCGATCCTAATATTCCTGCGCTGAATCTTTCCAACGAGCCTGATTACTCCTCAAGCAGCGAACAGTCCTGCGACACTGTCATCTATGTGGGTCCCAACGGTACAGCTTTGTCGGACCGAGAACTGACGGATAACGAAGGCCCTCCCGAGTTTGTCCCCATCATCCCTTCCTTAAACAAGAAGAGAAGTAAAGACAATGTGGGACTGATGAAAAGCTCCGACCGGGACCATTTTAAATGCAACACCTTTGCCGAACTGCAGGAGAGGCTAGAATGCATTGACGGAAGTGAGGAGCCAGTCAAGTTCCCGTGCGGGGAGGTCTCGGCGTCGGCGTCCACCAACGCGATGTTGACAATTACAGAGAACGGTCAGCTCAAGCCCAAGCCATCCTCTCCTCCTGGCGGGTTTAAGAAAGCAGTCTTGCAGGAAATGGGGGCGATTAAAAAGGGCCAGAACCTTTATCTCCAGCGCAACGGAAATGGCCCTGAGAGGAAGGCCCCTTCTTCAAAGCTAGAACACAGCAAACAACAAGGCAAGCCAGAAAGCAAGAGAGGAGATTCAGATGGGGAAAAAGAGTTGGCGAATGACCCCAACCAGTTACCAGCTTGCAGTCTTGGTAGAGGCCAAGAGTTGGGTCAAGTTGCTGGAGCAGAATTGGTTGTAAAAGAAAAATCTCCGTTTGTCAAGAGACCATTGCCCATGCCTGCACCTCCTCCGCCACAGCAGCTGGAATCTCCGGTGAAGAGCAAGCTAACTGCTCTGAACAGCAACGCCATCAGGACACCCCCTGTGGGAATGAGCAAGCAGCCGGTGCAGGACTCCACACCTGTCCATGAAGGAAGCCATCTTCCATCCCTCAGCAGTATAGAGCACCAGGGAGATGAGATCGAGGTGCATAGGTATCAGCCTTCTTTTCGGGGCAAATGCTTCGATCGGGATATACTGACGACCACGGTGACTTTGCAGCAGCCCGTGGAACTCAACGGGGAGGATGAGCTTGTATTTACAGTGGTTGAAGAGCTGTCGATCAGTGGCATCTTGGATAACGGAAGGCCCTCCAGTATCATCAGCTTTAACAGCGACTGCTCTTTGCAGGCCCTTGCATCAGGTTCTAGGCCAGTCAGTATCATCAGCAGTATCAACGATGAGTTTGATGCATATACCTCCCAAGCAGGCGCCACGGGTGTCAACATTGACATTGTTGTCCCCTTGGCTGAAGACCCGTTCTCCAGCAGCAGCCGGCGTTCCTCCATCAGCTCATGGCTAAGCGAAGTCAGCATCTGTACCCTTGGGAGTGACGGAGGCCAACCCAGTGATGGGTACCTTGCTCAGTCCACTTACAGCAGTGGCATGTCCGAGAAACCCTTTACCTTGGGTTCTCCTAATGACCCCATTTCGTTGAAAGCCACCTTGAGTGACAGTGGTTTTTGCTTTTCAGAACTGGACAGTGAGAGCATCAGCTCAGGCAAAATGTCATTGGGGGCCAACAAAAGCCCTCAATACTGTGACATGACCAAAGCATCCTGGACGAAAAGTGCTCTTTGTGTTCCCAATCAACCAGCAAAAGTCAGACCTTCTAACTCACAAAATGCACCAGTGATAGAAACTATACACTCTAGTCTTCCCCGGAGAACAAAAACTACCTCATCTTCAACAAGCACTGCCACCCACACTCTCAGTTATAAGGAACTGCAAAAGCCGCAGGTGATGTTTGAAGATCCCTGGCTGGTCCGTACGGACAACCATTTGGAAGCCAACGTGGCAGGCGCATCGCCCTCTCCAAACACTCATGCACTTAATGCTGAGAAACAGGCCGCCCAATCCCCCCAACAGTACAGCAGTTCTGTAAGACCAGCAAAATCCCAGACGATGCTTGCGTGTTCCCAGAGGGTCGTGGACGGTTGTGAAATGGCCTGCAAGCCCACCAGTGGACCTGCCAAAAAAACAGAAGCACTCACAAAAATGCCTCAGCTTCGAAGAGGAGCCACCACCTTGGGCGTGTCACACAGCAGTAGCGGAGCTGCAGAGGGGATAACCAAGGGAGGTTCCGACGCCGTGTTTGCCACTGGTAGCCTGAAAAAAAAGAATGGGCAACAAAAATCGAGCATGTTGCCGAGGCCAAACGGAGCAGTACCTCCCATGCCCCCTGTGCGCAAGTCGAGCCTTGAGCAGAAAAATGGTGGGATAACTACTGGAGGTGGCAAAACTGCAGGATTGGAAGCTGGAAGGGCTGCTTCGGCAAGAAATGAGGATGAAATTGATTTGCGACCGAGAGCTGGGTCTTACGCCAGTGAAAACTCAAGCGGGAGATACAACATCAAAGGAGACCATTCTTTGCCCAAAGCAACGTCCAGTTTAAAATCAAAGGCATCCAGAACTGAAGCCATCCATCGCTACGGGAGCCACATGTCCCTTGAGAGGTGTGAGAGTCTGGTGTCGGTTGGGCCAAAGCCCAGTCCAAATAAGGAAAATGGCGGCAACGCTGTGAGCAATGGCAGAAACGGTCGACTGGTCCCAAGGCTGGGGGTTCCGCCTGTTGCTTCTGGCTTGGCGTCACCTCCATCTTACGCCACGTCTTCGCCCTGTAAGAACAGTCAGACGAAAAGTGGCACAAGTCAGAAAGCTCTGGCTAGTGGAAATAAGAGCCGCAGCCTTTCAGCCAGTGGGTCCAAGTCTTTGAGCAACTCGGTGAAGTCATTAGCCCAGCCAGTTGGGAAGACCTCTAGCATTCCCTTGACTGGGAAAGCAGCCCCACGGTCCATGCAAGGTGCAAGTAGCAAACCAGGTCGAGGGACCATCATGGGCACTAAGCAAGCCATTAGAGCAGCCAACAGCCGTGTAAATGAACTGGCCTCGGGCGGTTCAGCCAAGATGGGACATTTCCGGGGCTCGACAGACTCTGATAGCGGCAATGACAGTGGGATTAATCTAAGTGATGAGAAGTCACAGGTCCTAGCTCTACCATCGCCTTACAGTAAGATAACAGCTCCAAGGAGGCCCCAGCGCTACAGCAGTGGACACGGGAGTGATAACAGCAGCGTCCTGAGTGGGGAACTACCACCAGCGATGGGCAGGACGGCTCTTTTTTACCACAGTGGTGGCAGCAGTGGCTACGAGAGCATGATCCGTGACAGTGAAGCCACAGGCAGTGCCTCCTCCGCCCATGATTCCATGAGTGAGAGCGGTATGTCGTCACCAGGCCGCCTAAGAAGTTTGAAGTCACCCAAGAAAAGATCAACAGGTAACCAACTGACACCCCCCCACACACACAACCCTGTAGGGTAGGAATGTTCATTTAATTGGCTATACATAG
This sequence comes from Phrynocephalus versicolor, assembly GCA_023846285.1. NCBI lineage: Eukaryota > Metazoa > Chordata > Lepidosauria > Squamata > Agamidae > Phrynocephalus > Phrynocephalus versicolor. Next base: position 814,330 of record JAHTLZ010000225.1, on the reverse strand, counting down.
TGCTGAACTGGTCCGTCAAAGCCATGGGCTCTGTCTGGGGTCCTTTAGAATTAAGGATATAACCATCGTAGTATTCTTTATCATTGGTTTAGAGCCTGCATGTCCAAACTTCGGCCCTCCTGATGTTTTAGACCACAACTCCCAGAATTCGAAGCTTAGATTGCCATTGACAAAGGACTGTGGGAGTTGTGGTCCAAAACATCTGGAGGACCAAAGTTTGGACATGCCTGGTTTAGAGGAAGACAAGGAGCTCTCCCCACCCCCACCCCATTCTCTCTTTCTGTTTACTTGCAAATGTCTCTAGTGTCCTAACTGTAATGTTACCATGCTTTCCTCCCGGCCCTTTCACAGGCTATTGACAAGCACCGCTTCTGATGTTTCTCTTTCACTGCCACAAACTAGCTTCTCTAGTAAATTAATGCCTTCAGACTAGTTATAAATTGAGTAAAGATAAAAGAAGTTTATTTATTATAAAGTAGAATCCAACTCATAAAGGGTAACGTGTTCATGTACAAACTGAAGGAAGAATATAGCTCAAACACATTAAAGTTATTTTACAGACTATGCTGATCACTACTCAACACTTTTCTTCACAGAAGTTCTAAAATCCTTAGCTCAAACACATTAAAGTTATGTTACAGACTATGTTGATCACTTGCACACCCAGTTCTTAAGCTTTCAGATACTCAACACAGAAGTTCTAAAATCCTATCTCCTCTCTAGTCTTTAACTGTCTCTCAGTCAGACCTTATCTGTCTTTTCTCAGTAAGTGTTAGTCTCTATCTGATCTTCTGTCAGACAGCGTCAATCCCTATCTGTCCCTATATGTAAATGTAGGCCTTTCTGTCAGTCCCTGTCTGACCAATTCAGTGCTGGGATGAGCTCCTCCCCCAAACCTTCTCACTAGTTCACAAACCACCAATCTACATAGACACAACCAATAAATTATTCAACACCAAGGGGTAAAACGCCACAATTAACCTTCAAGAAGCAAACAACACACACAAACACACAGAGCAAGCACAGAAGGCCCGGCTGATTGCTAACCATGATGTTTAAAAACCAACCCAGTGTTTTCATTATACAGTGGAACCTTGACTTACATGCTGCTTGACTTACATCATATTTGACTTGCATCAAGAAGGGGCCTGTTTGACTTGAGTCGCAGGCTTTGACTTACATCTCGGAGCCCCGGCGCAATTGGGCGGCAGCCACAACCCAGCATCGCGGCTGCCACCTCAAAACTGCTCCTGCCTTCTTCCTCTTCTCCAGCAGTGGCAGCAGTGGCTTCAGCGAGGCCAGCTCAGAGCACCTGGAGCTGTTCCTCGGCCTCACCGAATCCGCCGCTGCTGCTGGAGGAGAAGAAGGCCCGGGAGCTCGGGGCTGGCCTTGCTGGTTAGATAGTCGGCTCAGTCTTGTAAAAAATCTGGCTGCAGAAGTCTGGTCCACAATGGAAGCATTGTAGTTGGGGAGCTGTAAAGTTGTGGGACTCTAATGGTAAGCATAGAGTTGTTCAGAACTTGGAACGTCAGGTTAAAAATCAGTAAAACTTAAATGTTAGACATTGTTGCTATGAACATTAAAAAGTGGAGGTGTATAACTTGTGGACTATAATTCCACTGCCTCCCCCTCTCTTTGAAGAGACATTTCATTTACATCCTCGGAAGGAATCTCCTATCCCAGTCAAATTTGTGTTAAATTGCTGTTTTCGAGGGTCTTTTTCGTCATCTGGAACGGATTAATCCACTTTCCCATTACTTTCTATGGGAAAAGTTCATTTGACTTAAGTCATGTTTGACTTAAGTCTAGACCACTGGAACGGATTAATGACGTAAGTCAAGGTTCCACTGTACAGTGGTACCCCAACTTAAGAGCAGCTCGACTTAAGAGCAATTCGACTTAAAATCGGAAAACTGTTGGCATTTTAACTGCTGCCTTACAAATTTTAGATATGGTCTGCTTGACTTAAAATTTTATTTTACATTTTTTTCATTTTTCATTTATTTTTTCAAATTTTTTTAGATACGTACCCCGACTTAAGAGTAGTTCGACTTAAGAGCATGCATTCGGAACAGAGTAAATTCATAGGTTGAGGTACCACTGTATATATAAAGCAGCTGTTGTTGTAGCTTTGGATAATTTACATCATATTGCACATTCCACATTTTTATACAGAATACATTCTGCACAAATATCGGCAACTGTTTTGCACCAAATATTCTCACCAATGCAAGAACTCAGTGAGGGTCACCTGAATATCCTTTGCTTTCCTTAACAGTAAGGCAATATGGGTTGTTCTTTGTGTGAGGGGCAGGCACAATACACGAATGTCTGGCCAACAAAAAGCTGGATAGTCACCTGATTGGTCCCTGAAGCTGATGGGGAGCTGCAGTGCTTTAATTCATAGGTGGTACTTGAGGTCTAGCTGAAGAAGTTATTGAAGAATGCTGATCTTCAGATAAAATATGTGCCTGTGTTGGGAGGGAGGGAAGCAAAAGTGACAGATTTCCCTCATTCCTGGCAATAGGTATGCGTGGGAAGGAAATAAAAGGAGAGATTGGAGTAGAGTTCTTAAGGAGGCTCACACGTGTTGATAAGTGGGAAAAGAGGAAGTAAGTGGATGCCCTGTAATGATTTGATAATTGATAAGGTTCCTTTTAGCAGCTCTTTGGACAAAACTTTTGATTGGCAACTCTCCCATTATATAAGAAAGGGAGATAAAAGAATTCGCTGGAAACAATGCACTAAAACTTTGTGATTAATGCTACTAATTAACTACAAACCTAAGGCTTTCATTAGTTTTACGGCACATTTAGACAATCAACTGAAATTAGAAATAGATTGGAGATTCACTTGGCGCAATCAGTTCCGAGAGGCTTGCTTTCGCAGAAGAGTTTACTAAGACTTGCTTGTCCTCCAACTTGAAAGAGAAATGGAGAAAGGCTGATTTAATTTGGCAGGAGGCAGCCCACTTTAAAGAACAAATTTTCCCCTGCGAGACTTTGAGCATGTTTTCCCCAAGTACATTTTCAAAAAAAAATGTGTACTAGTGGAAGGCTGCGGCAGTGGGAACAAAAGCAATATCAACACCCTCCTTGTGCGTTGCCAGAGTACAGTGGACCCTTGTATAACAAACAGTTTGTATAACATAAAATCTGTACAACATAAAAAATTCCGGAGATAGGGGAAATTTGCTTAACAGAATCACCTATGGGGCAAATCTGTACAACATAAAAATGGTTGTGATTAGGGAATACTCTGTTTTCAATGCATTCTTATGGGAAATTTGTATAAAGGAAAATTTGCTTCACATAATTTCATTTGGAACGAATTAATTCCTTTATACAAGGTACCACTATAAATGCCTTTCCATTTTTAACATATATATATATATATATATTTAAATGGTATTTATTTATTTATTAGATTTATATACCCTGCCATCTAGCGACGAGGCCACTCTGGGCAGTTTACAATATTCATCATGACATAAGCATAAAAAAATATGCAGTATGAAAAGCCTAAAATAATAAAACAAAATACTGCAAACATAACTGAATCAACAATTGGATAGTTAGATTATATTGCACCAACCATGATCAGGTGGAACTTTAAATTAACGTGGCGGCGGCCATTCTCATGGGTACTTAGACCTGTAAGGAAGGACCCTTACTTATGATTGTAAGGAAGGACCCTATTGCCACAGTGGTCAAACTGTAATACTGTGGCCAACACATTGTCATCTTCCCTCCAGCAAGCTTGGAACTCAGTTTGCCAACTTGGATCCTTTTGCGGAGAAAGGTGGGATAGAAGTATTCTAAATAAATAATTAATAAGTAAGCACCAGAATGATGGAAGGATGAATGAACCCTGAGGTGACTACCTGGGACTGAAGTTAGTGTTGCATAATTCAATTGCAAACCACCCAGAGAGTTTGTTGAATACTATTGGGCAGTATAGAAACAGCATGCTTTGCATAGAAATATAGGTATTTAACTGGGATGGGTAGAATCTAGCTGTGCCCTCTTGTTCAGGGAAAAGGCTTCCAGTCCAGTGGATGCTTCTGTTAGTTTTCAGAATCAGATGTTTTATGAATGGACAGCGGTGGCCTTCTGTAGCCGGAGAGAAAAATTTCTTGGAAGCTGAAGAAGGAAAGGGGGATTTTGTTTTTTAAAAATATCTGTTCCTCCACGTCTAAGAGGGATCGCCTCTGCTAAATGAAAGACATCTCTATCTCTCACTAAGTTCCCCCTTTTCTTCTAGAGTTTCTTGTATTTATCGTAATACACTCTTGATCCAAGTGGCCAGTTTGCCTCCTAGTGAAAACAATCAGTTTAAAGCAGGCCTGCCCAAACTTCCGCCCTCCAGATGTTTTGGACTGCAACTCCCACAGTCCTTTGCCATTGGCAATCTAAGCTTAGAATTCTGGGAGCTGTAGTCCAAAACATCAGGAGGGCCAAAGTTTGGGCAGGCCTGGTTTAAAGGCCTGCTTTTCACATTCAAATCTATTCTCTTTCCATGGCCCATCACCTTATGTCTGTCCGACAAATCAATGTTAACAGCTGTGTGAAGTTGCATCCCTATTGAGAAGGTATTACCAGGTAATGGATTTGTATTTGGTTTTGCCTCAGGAAATGCTTGATAAGGGTTTTCTTTTTAAAAATCACAAACAGCTCTTTTCTCAATTGGAATTGTCTTTTGTCAATAAATTACAGCTTGCCCTTTGGAGTACAGTGGTACCTTGTATAAAGGAATTAATTCGTTCCAAATGAAATTATGTTATGCACATTTTCCTTTATACAAATTTCCCATAAGAATGCATTGAAAACAGAGTATTCCCTAATCACAACCATTTTTATGTTGTACAGATTTGCCCCATAGGTGATTCTGTTAAGCAAATTTCCCCTATCTCCGGAATTGTTTATGTTGTACAGATTTTATGTTATACTAACCATTTGTTATACGAGGGTCTACTGTACTTGGTGCTTCCTCACGCTTGGGTGTTCCAGATTTTAGTTGGTGGGTGGAGGAATTATTAGCAGGTAGCAAAATCCTGTGAATTGTTGACACAGAAGTACGTTTCACTAAGTTAGGTTGGGCTCCTAGGCAATACCTTCATAGGCCTCTGGGGGGGGGGAAACAGTGCGAGCTTTCGTGGATGAATTCCACTTCTTCAAGGCAAGTACTAGAAGTTCAAACATGGCAAGATTCGGTTAATCTTAGATATAAAGTTCCGGGCAAGATAAATTTCGCCAGGCATGCCAGTCTTAGATGACGCAGGAAGCAGCGGGCTGTTGTTGTAAAGCTGCCTCTGAAGCAGAGGACTGGATTTCACACCCCAGTCCTTCAAACAAAGGGTCTCCAGCCCTCTAGTCCTCTATAGTGGGGGTGAAATATTTGTGGAGTCCCACATTTCTATTTATTCCATTTCATTCAAATAGTCCTTCAGGAGTTATCTTTTGGGATGAAGGGAATGGGTAAAACTCCCTTCCTCTTTATTTGGCATTAATCTACAAAACCCTTAATGGTTTTGGGACCCCGTTCCTTCTCAAGAGCATCTTTTCCTCAGAACTTGAACCCGTGGCACCAAATCCTTACAGGCCTTGCACTTACAGGTGACGACATGAAGACGACAAGGAAGACCTTTAAAAGAAACTCCGAGTTCTCAGCTGTGTCCCCATTTGTCTGGGCTCCTATTATTTATTTATTTATTTATTTATTTATTTATTTATTTAT
>JAHTLZ010000225.1:792628-803418 GCA_023846285.1 Phrynocephalus versicolor | reverse complement strand
TTTCTTTCTTTCTTTCTTTCTTTCTTTCTTTCTTTCTTTCTTTCTGCCTGCCTGCCTGCCTGCCTGCCTGCCTGCCTGTCTGCCTGCCTGTTCATTTTACCCAATCCCCATCTTGGTTTTCTTATTTTCCATGGCTAAAGCATGGTAGAGTTTGGAGTCTCCCTCCTCCTGCTCCACATCATCAACTGCCACTGGCCAAGGGTGGGTAGAAAACAATGCTATGTGATATCCCCATGCTATTATAGCTAAATGTTTTTGGTTGAGTCTACAGTCAGATACTCTTCACAGTCAGTTTTGGGATTGTATTTTTCTGTCTCAGGCAGTTTGTTTGTTTATTCATTTGCTCATTCATTCATTTATTTGTTTGTTCATTTATTTGTTCATTCATTCATTCACTTATATTTCTATACTGTCCTCTTCGTGCAAATTTCATTACCCGGTTTGACAGAAACCTGAATACCCTTACTGCTCAATGTTTACCTCAGATCATTTATGATTTCTTTTTTAAAAAGTCCCATTGTTCCCTAAACCAGTACTTTTTGTTTTTAATGTGCCTCCAAGTCACATTTAACGTACAGCAACCTTCAATTTATGTTGAGATAATTAAAGAAGTGGTTTTACCATCACCACCACGAGTTTGCATGGCGAAGCTGGGATTTCAACGCAGTTTAGACTGTCACTGTATCCATAATAGCACAGTGGCTCCCATAGGAACCCAATTTCTCTCATACCTATTAATGTCCTGTCAGCCTCAGACATTAGCCCAGTGGTTCCCAAACTTCCTAATGCCGCAGCCCTTTAATACAGTTCCTCATGTGGTGGTGACCCCTTGCCCTTGTTGGAAGATTCAAGCCCCCTTTGGCAGGCCACTGCCACAAGTGCCACAGAGAATTTCCCTCTACAGCAGGTATGTCCAAACTTCAGCCCTCCAGATGTTTTGGACCACAACTCCCACAGTCCTTTGCCATTGGGAATATAGGCTTGGAATTCTGGGAGCTGTGGTCCAAAACATCAGGAGGGCTGAAGTTTGGTCATGCTTGCTCTACAGGCATCCTTGGCCAATTGCAGCCTCCGGTGCCATTGACTGACATCCCCTCCCACCTATCAAACTGCAACTCCCCTGCTTCCTCCCCTCCTCCTCCTCCTCCTGACCCATGCTGTTTGTGCCTTTTTCTTCGCTGGCAAATGGCGACCCCTGTGAAATGGTCGTTCGACCCCCAGTGGGGTCCCGACCCCCTCTTTGGGAACCACTGCATTAGCCTGAGGTGAAAAGCACCTCCTCCCAGTGGCTATTATTAGGGTAGGAATGAGTGGTGGTTGGTACTGGTTCCTTAGTGCCCTGGATGGGTTGCCCCAGTGGCTTACTCTAGGCATGGGTGGGAATGCCACACAATTTGACAGCAAAAACTTAGGAGGTTTTTCCATCTGCTTTTTATTTACTTATTTATTTACAAGATTTTTTAGCCGCCCCACTACCAATTTTAATTTAATTTAATTTTAATTAAAAATAGAAAAAAATACATTTTTATTTATTTATTTATTTATTTTGCTGTTGCTTGAATGGTACAGCAGCACATGAATTAATGCATCAAAGCTGAGTAAACATTCAGACATCTTCCCCAGCTGGGTGCTTGTTAATCTAGTACCAGTTGTCAGACCAAATGAAGAAAGAAAGCAAAAACCCTGCAGTAAAAAAAAAAAAAAACACATCCCCCACCGATACGGCTGTTCCTCTGAGCAACAAATTGTCTGTGGCCACAGTATGCAAGGTTCGGCCGTGCTCTCTCAGCAGAAGTCCTGGCATTCTGTGGTACAGTTCCAGCAGGAATGTGGAATTGGTCTTATTAGCTCACCCCAGAAAGCTAGGGGTAGCTATAGTCCAGCTGTGTTCTCCAGATGGAATTCTACAGCATGGCGTCACAGCCAACATGAAACAGTTTGGGTCTGCCCCTATCATTAGGCAAAGCCAGGCAGTTCCCTCAAGGCAGCAGAGCTGGAGAGCCACAAATAGACAGCCAGTGACTAATTATAATTATTGTTTTGCTCCTAAAGACGAGGACAATGCTTACTCCAGAAAACCTGACTAGCTCTGGGTACTATTTGCCTACACTTGGGCACAAGGGTAGCATTGTTGATTTGTTTGGAGCAGCGAAATATTTTTTGGGTTGACCATGATAGATTTCTTGTTGCATGTCCGGGGAACAGTACATGCAGATGTTTGTTCCAAGTGCACTAGTGCGTCAGGGTTTATAGGGTCGAATCCCCAGGACTTTCTGAGTAGCAGGGACTAGGACATCATCCAACACCCCGCTTAGGCTTCCCTGCAATTTAATGCAAAAAGTCTGAGAGTGGTATTGCCTTGAATGAGCAATTAAGAGCCATTAGTGTTACAAAACACCTGCTCCTGATTTGTTGATATTGAGCTGATCTCTTTGCATTTTGGGGCTTTTCTTATGCTGGGGTGGCTGTGGGCGTGGCTGTGATAAGTGCCTTCACTTCCTTATTATTTTCATATTGTATTGAATTTTCTAAACATAACAAGTTAAAACCGAGACATTGCTTGTGTGTTGCCGTGTTGCATAGTTCAAATACAAATATTTCCCCAATATTTCAGCCCAAGTGCTTGGAATATTCCACATTTACATGCTTCTTTTCCATCATTGTATTTATCGTTAGTTATCTCCATCTTCATCGAGTACAAGAAGTGAAAATAATGAAGTACAGTATTAAACTAGCCTATTTAATCTTAGTTCTTCATTTTACTAAGCACTTGAAAGTCTATTTGTCTAGCTCAATACATGATAGGCATACGTTTATATTTGTTTTCATCTAGTCCAAAGGGTGAAGATAGTAAATTTGACTTAAGATATCCTATCTAATCTATAAGATTAAGTCAATAATAAACATCATCAACCCATTATATTTTATCTATTCACCTAAATTCTATCAACTCTCATATCAATACAGTGGAACCTTTACTTACGTCATTAATCCGTTCCGGAGTTCTAGACATAAGTCAAACATGCCTTAAGTCAAACGAGCTTTTCCCATAGAAAGTAATGAGAAAGTGTATTAATCTGTTCCAGATGATGAAAAAGACCCCCGAAAACAGCAATTTAACACAAATTTGACTGGGATAGGAGATTCCTTCCGGGGATGTAAATGAAATGTCTCTTCAAAGAGAGGAAGAAGCAGTGGAATTATAGTCCACAAGTTATACGCCTCCACTTTTTAATGTTCATAGCAACAATGTCTAACATTTAAGTTTTACTGATTTTTAACCTGACGTTCCAAGTTCTGAACAACTCTACGCTTACCATTAGAGTCCCACAACTGTACAGCTCCCCAACTAAAATGCTTCCATTGTGGACCAGACTTCTGCAGCCAGATTTTTTACAAGACTGAGCCGACTGTCTAACCAGTGAGGCCAGCCCCGAGCTCCCGGCCCTTCTTCTCCTCCGGTGGCGGCGGCGGCTCCGGCGAGGCCGAGGACCAACTCCAGGTGCTCAGAGCTGGCCCCGCCGAAGCCGCCGCTGCCGGAGGAGAGGAAGAAGGCAGGAACAGTTTGGAGGTGGCAGCCACGATGTTGGGTCGTGGCTGCCGCCCGATTCCGGTGCCTTGCGCCGGGGCTCCGAGCTGTAAGTCAGAGCCCACAATGCAAGTCAAACAGGCCCCTTCTTGCTGCAAGTCAAATATGCTGCAAGTCAAGCAGCATGTAAGTCAAGGTTCCACTGTAGGGCTGAGACTAATACTTAATGGGCTAATAAAAAAAAGAGAGCTATATCTTGGTCTCTCAGTTTCATAGTGCTGCCTTCACTTCCACTTGTACTGATTAAGTGGTGTACACCAAGAACATTGTTTGATAGTGACCGACGTCTGTATATCTCTTGATATTAACAGTTGAGGTGGACCCTGACCTTGACGTGGAGTCACAAGATTATCTGGAGGCACTGGAGCAAGTGACGGAGGAACTGGAGCAGTGTGTGAATCTCTGCAAGTCGCACGTCATGATCGTCACCTGCTTTGATATTGGCGTGATCGGCGACGCCCAGGAAGGAGCCCGTGAAGTGGAAGTTTGAAGCTGGTTTGTAAAGGGACTCAAAGAGATGGAGGTGAACAAACAAAGGATTAGGGAAAGAGGAAATATGTTTGTTGGAAAGAGGAAAGTGGAAATGGGAAGACTCAGCGTGGAAGAAGAATGTTGTTAAAGCCTGAAACTGTCAAGGAATTAGAATGTTCTAAACCTTTATGGTGCCTCAGCAACCTATGGATTGTACAAAGATTGACCTGATATTTCTAACAGATGAAAGCAAAAAAACAAAACAGAACAGAACAGAACAACAAAAAAGTTAAAAACCAACTCTGTTTCAGAAGCAGAAGTGCCTTTTCTCATGCATTCGTGACTTGTTTTCTTGATTTTTTTTGTATTTGTTGCTTAGAATCGAAACCAGCAAACCTAAACAGACCATAAAATGTATTCGTATGAAAGATTTTATACTGTATAGTGTAATTTATGACTATATGTAAAAACAAAACAAAAAACCCCCCAAGAAGAACAAAAGTTGTAGCAAAAGCAATAAGTAAATTATGTTCTCGCACCTGAATTTGCCTCCTTGCTTCACAGAAAAGCTGGCTTTATGTAGCAGAACAAAAAAAATTGTATTATAATTGCTTTTCATGGTTTAGGATTTGAGATATTTTTATGAGCGGTTATTTACTGGAAAGGTGTATTATGAAATTTCAGAATACTTGGTTTGTATTCCATTTTTGTACTCTTCCCTTTGCAGAACACGGTGAACTTGGGTTTTCTCCATGTTTTTTTAAACAAAATATTAGGGCTGAAATGTTTGACGGGCTAATCAGTTTCGATTAGTCCATTAAAAAAAACTGTACAACTGATCAAGAAGGTGCCTCCTGAATTGCAGTATAGCCAATATTTAAAATGGTGTTTGGACATATTTTTAATACAGCTACTTTGCAGCATCCTGAGACTGGTAGACATGGTCACAGATGCGTTCTGTGTTCTTTCAGATATGTGCAGATATGCCTCTCAAGATGGCACAGTTAAGCTTTTAATAGGTGAGGAGAATGCATTTTCCTTGAGAACTATTGTGCGCTTGGTTCCTGTGTAAATCTGTGCTGTTCTCATCCATTGCTCGACTGATGGATGGGCTAAAACTGTACTACAGTATAATTTACTAAGATTTCTTTAATCAGGTGCCAGTCCTCATAAATCAGGGGCCACCTTCCTCAGTCTGTTTATTATAGGCCAGTGGTGAACAATGTAGGTGGACAGAGAGGGGCAGCACCGTAACCCTCCAGCACCAGCTGTCCTTGCTCACTTCTGCTTCCACTAGAAATGTGGCCAAGCTTCTGAAATCGAGCAGCATTGTGACAGAAACAAGAAGTTGCAATGTACCACGAAAGGAAGACATGCACAGCAGTGCACCTTTGTTTTCAACCCGAATCCCATGTTCAAGATAGATACCATATACAGTATACTTGAGTATAAGTCGACCCGAGTGTAAGTCGAGGCCCCTAATTTAACACCCCCAAAACTGGGGAAACGTACTGACTCGAGTTTAAGTCTAGGGTGGGAAACGCCGCAGGGCCTGGCAGCTCCTCCTTTGTGAGCTGGGGGAGTGGTGGTGGTGTGTGATGTTTACAATGACTTTTAGCCACTGAGGCAAGTGTTTGGGTCAGTGGCTAAAAGTCATCTTAAACATTGCACACCACTCCCCCCGTGATACAGAAGGGGGTCAGGAGAAGCAGTGCGCAATGTTTAAAATGACTTTTAGCCACTGACCCAAACACTTGCCTCAGTGGCTAAAAGTATTGATCTGAATATAAGTCGAGGGCCCCTTTTTTCAGCCCAAAATTAGGGCTGAAAAACTAGACTTATATTTGAGTATATACAGTAGATCGATAAATGTTTATTGTCATTGTCCTGTGAAGAACAACGAGATTGATTCCTCAAGGGTCCTCTGGGCACACCATTCAGCTTGAAAACACAGCTCACAGTCCCTGTGCACTTTACTTTAAAGGTAAATTGGCACTGTTAAAAAAAACTGCCAAATTTTCGTAGCACATATTAGATGGTATTGTGAGGTAAACGGGGACCATGTGAATAGGAGACAGAACCAGATGCTGCTCCCTTGTGGTCTAGGTCAGCAATCTCTGACCTTGGATCTCCAGAGGTTCTTGGCCTGCATTTCTGTTCTAGCCAGGATTCCTGGGAGTTGTAGCCCAAGAACATCTGGGGACACGGGTTTGAGGACCATCCCTGCAGGTGAATTTCCACATCCAGATGTTGTCTCCAGAAGAAGAAGAATGTCCAAACTTTGTCCCTCCTGATGTTTTGGGCCACAACTCCAAGAATTCTAAGCTTAGATTGCCAATGGCAAAGGACTGTGGGAGTTGTGGCCCAAAACATCTGGAGGGCCAAAGTTTGGACATGCCTGTAGTAGATGCATCGTTGTGCCCAAGAGCCTGCATAGAAATCCCAGAAACATCTGCCTTGTGTCAAAGCTGTTTTAGGCATGAGTAACTTTTTTGCAGAAAAGTGGTGACAGGAGTGTGTGTATGTGTGTGGGGTGTGTGTTTGGGTCTGCGTGTTAGTCCTTTCTCCACCTCTGTGTAAATTGCCACTCCACCTGGTCTCCACTGGAGGTGTTTCAGAGGTGTGTAAACCCTTGTGAACCCATGGATAGGAATCGGTTGTAGGGAAAGCTGATGGAAGGCGGAGTAGAGAGCTTGGCACCATGCCAGTGTGAGTTAAGCGCTGCACATTGATATGTACTTCCTTTGCTGGAATCTGTCTCAGGTAGCTTTGATGATAACAAATGAGTGGGAGGGCTTCTTTTTTATACACCGATTTGTGTGATCTGTCCCTAATAGAGATGGCCACGACTCAAAAAAATGGTGTTTCGTTTGTCGTTTGGTCGTTTAGGGGTCCGTTTCGGTTCGTTTTCGTTTTTGTTGGGTTTTCCCCCACAAATTTTTCGTTTTCGTTACGTAACAAAACGAAAACGAAAAATTGCTGTTTTTTTAGCATTCTTTTCAGTTCAATGCATTTGCCGCAACGAAAACAAAAAACAGCAAAATTTTTCATTTCGTTTCCATTTCTGTTTTGTTTTTGAAAAATTTTCGTTTTTGTTATGTAAAGAAATGAAAAAATGAAAAAACGAAAATGAAAATTTCGCTGAGTCGTGCCCATCTCTAGTCCCTAACTTTGATACAAACCTCACTCATGCTTCACTGATAAACATTTCTAGACGTTCTGAACCTAGGGCATCATAAATACCCCCTGTTGTATCCGTCCTGGATAAGGTTTTCCACTGGATGACCGAGGAAGGTGTTCCTTTGGAATGGATCATAGAATGGGAAAAGTCCTTTTTTATACAAGGAGTCACAGAACACTTTGTGGTCATGGATATTCTGGCAGCTTTGTCAAAAAAGGGGAGTGGGAATGCTTTTCCTACTGTATATCTGGGACTGATGTTCAAAAGTTACTTCAATTTTGGGGCTGCTTTGAGTTGGTTATGGCCCACAGGATTCCACGTTGCTGGTCAGTCCCTGCCTTAATCTTACCCGAGGAAGTCTGTAAACAACACTGTGGCTTTTTTTCTCTTTCTCCTGTGTGAATTCAAAGCAAAGGGTTGGTCATAGACTTAGTCCTACTTTGAGTAGACCCAATGAAACAGAAAGGGTTAGGCTTCAACATGATGAATGAACATATCTACTCCACTACTGAGTCTAGATTCAACTCTAGGTTTACTACCAAAATCACAAGGAAGTGAGATTAAGAAGTGCTTTCTCTCTTCTCTCTCTCTCTCTCTTTCTCTCTTGTTTTTGGTAAATATTACGTTACATCCATATTTTTGTATCATTTTGACAATAAATATAGCATTTGCATTTTTATGAACTTTGAAATACAAATATATCTTTTTACAGTTTTTCTAAGGAAGGCAAACACTCAGGATTGTTTCTACACATGCTGCATGACTCTTGTCCTTGATTCCTCTTTTATTCCTCTTTTCTTTTCTAAAGATATCCACTGTTTCAGGTGGAAATTGTTGATACAGTAAATTGTTGCCAAACAAAATGACTTTTGAAAACGTTTGATAGTGTATGTAATAATCACATTTCATAAGGAACCATATTTTCTGACCATCTTGATTTGTATGGGGTTGTGTTTTTTCTCTCCCCCATATCATTTGTAAAAAATGTATACAATAATGGCTTGCTTCAGCTTTTCCATGTGAATAAAAAGATGCATCTATTGTTAATCTGGCTCTTGGTTTTAGTGCCTAGATATTGTTTTATCTATCTAACAAGGAATGGGCATTTGTATCTTTCTTTCTCAAAGCACAAGTAGTGTAAATTAATGAATGAATGAATTAATTATAGAGTATTTTTACCCCACTTCTCTCCTTTGAAAAGGACCCAAGGTGGCTTACAATAATGAGGGATAATATACAGTCCAATTAAGACATGTTTAAGTATTGAGAGTAAGAAATTGAGGGACATATTACAGCATTAATAGACAACATTACATTAAAGCTACAAGGTTATAAGTAGCTGTAAACACAAAGTCTATGTGAACCTATAGATTCATATAAAAGACACATAATGATAGTCCATCATTCAGGGAAAGCTTGCCTGAAGAGAAAGGTCTTTGCCTGTTTCCGGAAGGACAACAGGGATGGGGCAGTCCTGGCCTCTAGTGGGAGGGAGTTCCAGAGTCTGGGCGCAGCAGTCGAGAAGGCCCTTTCATGGGTTCCCACAAGACGTACCTGTGAGGGTGGTGGGATGGAGAGACAGGCCTCTCCTGATGACCTTCACACCCAAGTCTTCTATATAGTTAAGGCACTTCTGAGAACAGAACAATCTCAAGGTCTGATCACATGTGGAAATACATTGCAATTTGGATGCTTGTGGAGCACTCCAATGTGATCGGTTTCCCGGTGATCATGTGAGGTATAGGAACCTGTTCTCCGACCCTAACCCGTGCCTTTTTAAAATATGACTGTAGGGCTTCTATGGGGGTGGGGTGGGTGGGTGGGCTGAAGTAGAGGGATTCCCCAATAAAAGGATCATTTTAAAGGTGCACAGACTTGTACCATTGCAGACATCTGATTGCACCCTCAGCCTGTGTGTTTAGGCGTCTATACAACCAGTCCTGGAGTTACTGGTTGATATAACTCTTGCAGTCTCTTGTGCTTAGTGAGAAACTGCGAAACAATTCTCTTTCTCTCTTTAAATCACAGTGAGATTTCTCTATGCAGTTCTCTCCCTCCCCAATAAATTGCACAAGATAGTTTGGATGTTTTCTGGTCATATTTTTTCTGGAAGGAACACACTGCAGTCTTTTTCCTCCCACCCAACAACCCCATACAAGTGCAGTTTCTACCCTGTAGTTTAAAGACGCTACAGAAAAGGTGTTGACAGCATTCATCAATCCACTGGCTTAGTTGCATTTGCATTAAAATAAAGCTGCCTGCTTTCTTTGTTCATGTCAGAAGCCCCACAGTAAAATTTAAGGATGCTCCAGATAATTTTCACCCAGTAACAGGCAACATCAAGAGTTCTTGAGGCAGTTAACACCAGGTCTTTCATAGTACATGTTGAAGGACATCTAGTACCCTAACAGGTGTGAAGGAGAGATGGGCACGAAACAGAAAAATTGTGTTTTGTTTTGTTTCTGTACGTTTCATTTTGTTGTAACAATTTTTAAAGCAGTTTCATGTTCTTATGTTCCAAATTTCAGGGGGGTTACAGGGAAGAGCTTGAGGAAGCTCCCATGCCTTTTCTTCTAGAACAAATTGTTTCATTCTAGAGGAGGAAATGGTGTTTTGTAACGAAACACTTTTTGCTCTTTTGTTTCATTATGAAACTTTTCGTAACCTTATGACACGATGAAACAGCGTGTCGTTTTTCGTTTTGTGCCCATCTATATAGTGTGAAGTTGTCTGTTCTTCCCCACTCTCACAAAGGACTAGACCAGTGGAAAAGACCCATTTTCTTCGGTCCACTTTGATTCTGCCAACTCGACTTGTATTAAGAGACATACAAGTACACCTTGTGACTGGGGCAAGACTTTCCCGGGGTTTCATCATTTTGAATAAGTATGTCGTTTCTATTTCTACCTTTCAGCAAAGCAAAGTGTTCAGTGCCATAGTGTTCAAAATACTCTCCAGGCAGTTTACATCATAATTATGCAATGAACACGTTGCCCCCCCATCATTTTATTGCCCATAGAAGGATGGAAGGCTGAATCAACCTCAGACCAGCTTCCTAAGCCCGTCAGGACTGAACTCAGGTTGTGAGCAGAGTCTTGACTGCAGTACTGCAATTGAACCATTGCATCACAAAGCTCCTATATTCTTAGCATTCTCTGTTGTTCCATCAGGTGTCACAGATGTTCTGAAGCTGTGGCCTTTTGCAAAAGCAGTAGAGCCATGAGCAAAATAATGCAGGCAACAAAAGGAGATGCAAAACCAAAAGGGGGAAAGCCAAGAAAGACATACGAAGTCCAGTTCTTGCCCCAGAAATTGAGAATATGACTAAAGTACAACATTAAAGGAGGGCATCAAAGAGGCTACAAAGGGCCTGGAAAACAAACTATGAGAAATGACGGAACATGTTTATTTTCCTGTGCATCAGAGCGTGGGAGTCAAAAGAATGCCTTCAAGTAACAAGACTGTGTTTTTCCCATGGCTTGAGAGACTAGGACTTGGGGCAATGGCTTCAAACTACAGGAAAAGAGATTCCATTCCTGATAGTTAGAG
>JAHTLZ010000225.1:730140-778217 GCA_023846285.1 Phrynocephalus versicolor | reverse complement strand
TTCTGGATGTTGTGGTCACACCTTGGATGGTTCCTTTGCTTTTTAGAAGATACCTGTCTCCAAAGAAAATTAGCTGGGAATGTTCCCGACATCCATTTCTGGATGTTGTGGTCACATCCTGGAGCACTTAGCTGTCTTCTTAAGAGCTGTACCGGAGCAGCAACTTTGCCCATAACATGTCCTGTTTTTCAAGGAGCCCCACACCTCCCTTCCAATTCCTCCACACCCACACCTTGAGTTTGTTGCACAGTTCCGAACCAGCCTGAGCACTCTAGATATACTGCGTCCAAGGAACTTAGACCTGTTGACTTCAACATCTCTGTTTTTTTTTTATGGCAAGAACAAGTGTGGTTTCCAAAGACTCAAGGTGACTTGAGGTGGGCCAATGTTATCCCCATCTTCAAAGGGGGGGGGCACAAAGAGAATCTGAGCTGCCCGCAAGGAGTCAGCTTGGCAAACACACCAAGAAATGTTTTGGAGAAGATAATTAAACAGTTGGTCTGTACTTTTTAAATATGTGATGATTTTAAAGCCGTACCCGTTGCTATACTTCCTGCCTTATTTGACTGGGTAGACTGGACGCAAGTGTGTGCATCTACTGTTTTTTTCTCCAGTCCTCTCTCTTTGCTCCTGATCTTTTTTTTTTTTTTTGGTGCTTAAACTTTTTGCGTATAGAATACATTAGTGCTTTTCCATCAGGCTATGAGCTATGGTGTCAACTGGGAATTTGTGGCGGTGATTTTGCAGGTCCATACCAAACTTTTGCCTATTCCAATACAAACCATCTTGAGATCTCTTTTCCTAACTCAAAACACAGAGAAACATAATAGTCGTCATTTCCTTGAACTTCATCTGCCTGGAAACCAGCAGGTATGCCAAGAAAGGCATAAATTCTGCCCAGGTGAAAGGGAAACCAAAGGCACAACAGGCTGATACACTGAAGATATATTGTGCAGAGTCCAAGAAGCAAGTGAGAGAACAGTCTGGTTTTCACTCACAATCAGTCCATAAACCAAGGCCTTACAAGTTACAACAATACAGAAAGAGAGTGATTATTAAACACATGTTTAGGAAGCAGTCTAAGTTAGGGCAGCAGCAGCAGCAGCAGGAGACCCAAAATAGTAGACCGGAACAGATCAGACCAGGCAAGGAAGATGTCATCAACACTGTACTGTTTGGGATCTGGGCTCCTTCCTTCCACAGGCTAGCACATCTGGAGTGTATGGGGTTGGGGGCGGCTGTAGATTCCCTCCACTGATAATGTATGTTTTGTTTTTTCAGGTTTGTGTCAAAAATATGTATAACGTTGTATCGCTCTGAATCAGTAACTTGTCTGAGCATACTTCTTGGTGGTTGCTGGTGGAATACAAAAACAACTACAGAAAACAACAGCAATAATAACAACAAAAACACTTTATCCCACTAATTGTGGAGGCCATCTGCTGGGATCAAATTGCTCAGCGTTGTCTTAAGTTTGCGTAATCCCATGTGTGTGTGTGAACGTCGCTTTTAATCTTTGCCAGGCTCATGAAACAAGGCATCTGTTTGTGAATTTAAGTAGCTGAAACTAATCTGCCTAATTTGACTGTTTTCCCCCATTGCAGGAGACTGAATTGATCACCCTAATTTTGCTGCAAAAGGAGCATAAATTGTTTATATACATATTTTAGGGCTTTTCCTGATGGAAAAAAGCAGAGAGACAAAGCTTTTAATCAGTTTATAAGGGTTTATGCACCCAACGACTGGTGCTTAACACCTCCTTTTTCAACCTACAGAAAGGAAATGGGTTTTGGACCCAGGAAGTCAAATTCTAAGTGGACAGAATTGCCCCGCCTTTTTCATTTTGACATCGTTTGCATCTCAAAGTGGGAGTAACCTGTGTCTCTAAGAACTTTTCATGATAGCCATCACTATGATTCTGTCTGAAAATTCAGACAAAACAACTTCTTGAAATTATCAAGCGTGTCTCATCATTTGCTTTCATGTCTCAAGTTCAGACCAAAAAGTAGATATATTTTATTTGAGATGTAACATCCTTAGTTGCACACCCTAAGGCAGGCCTGCCCAAAGTCCGGCCCGGGGGCCAAATGCGGCCCGTCAGACCATTCTGAGTGGCCCGTGGCTGGCTGGCCCACCCCTCCTTCCCCCTCCTTTGTCCCATGTTTTTTTTTTAAAAAACAAAACAAAAAAAATCTTCTGCCAACACTGACACCGCTGGGAAGCTTGGGCGGACAGGTGGTCTGCCGTCACCGGCACCGCAGGGGAATGTGTGGGGGTGGGCAGGCCAGCAAGCCTCTGCCACTGCCAAGGAGCTTTGGGGTGGGCTGTCGGGCGAGCTGTCGCCACCGCTGAGGAGCTTGGGGGGGGTGCAAGGTCACCTCCCTCCCTTGGTCCCCGCCTTCCTTCCTGCAGGTGGGGTTGCAAGAGGTCAGTGGGTGGGGCTTATGGGCCAGTGGGTGGGGCTTGCAGTGGGGTGGCAGGGTTGGGGAGCAACCGGCCCCTGACACATTCTCAGCCACCAAATCTGGCCCTCCTTACAAAAAGTTTGGGCACCCCTGCCCTAAGGTCACTTGAGGGTTCCATTGAGTTAGGGATCTTGAGAGCTTCAGGAGGCTACAACTCTGAATTCCTAGGAGGATCACCAAAGGCGAAGAGATCAAAGCTGTGACATCAGGTGAAAATGCATCCGTTGTTATCAGGCTGGTGATCTCAGCAGAATGATTCAGCCAGTAGCGAGACAATTATTTATTTCCGCTCAATCTCCTTTATTTCTAACACCAGGGAAAGAACACACAGTCTTCCTCCCTCCAAAAACCTTTCTCTCAGTCCAGATGTGCGACCTCTTGACTCTAGAGGTCATCATCAGGTCTGCTGAACCCAGCCACAGTGTAAACATATACAGTGGTACCTTGTATAAAGGAATTAATTTGTTCCAAATGAAATTCTGTTAAGCAAATTTTCCTTTATACAAATTTCCCATAGGAATGCATTGAAAACGGAGTAATCCCTAATCGTGACGATTTTTATGTTGTGCAGATTCGCCCCATAGGCAATTCTGTTAAGCAAATTTCCCCTATCTCTGGAATTTTTTATGTTGTACAGATTTTATGTTACACAAACCATTTGTTATATGAGGGTCCACTGTACCCAAGAGACTTAACGCTCCCTTGCTCTTTAACTTTTCCCAGTTGTTACAATATAACAGTACAGTGTAACTGTGTACTAGATTCAAATATAATATACCAGTGGTGGCAAAACTTTTGCATTCCAGATGTTTTGGACCACAACTCCCAGAATTCTGAGCCTAGATTGCCAACGATAAAGGACTGTGGGTATTATGGTCCAAAACATCTGGAGAGCTGAATGTTTGCCACCACTGCAACATACTATAAGGCTCTGGCATGGCTGGTCCAAACAATAAGTTCTCTTTATTTATTTATTTATTTATTTATTTATTTATTTATTTATTTATTTATTTATTTATTTATTTAGTTAGTTAGTTAGTTGGTTAGTTAGTTAGTTAGTTACCGCACCAATTTCCCCAAATGGAACTCTGCGTGGTTTACAAAAAGAACAACATATACACTATTAAAAACACCAGGAACTCAAATCAATTAATAAACAATAAAAGGAAAAGAAAGAAAAGAAAAGAACCTGGCAAGAAGCACAGAACAGATAATAATAGTACAATATCAGAACACAGGGAGCACAAGACAAACATTAGAGATCGCCATAACTTTCTTTGAACAGACAAGTTTTCAAACCTTTCTTAAAGGCTGTTAGGGATTAGGCACCCCACACGAGAGTGTCCAGGGAGATGACAACTCTCCCTCCAACCTCACTCACTGGGCTTGGCCCTCAAGGAAGGAGTGGAGCCAGCACAAGGCTAAACCCCCAATCTCGACCTCAGACAGCCTGCCCAGGAGAATACCGTAGCTGACGGTATCAAAGGCCGCTGGCAGATCGAGAAGGACCAACAGGGTAGAGCAACCCCTGTTGACCCCCCTCAATAGGTCATCATGCAAAGCAACCAGGGCAGTCTCAGTCCCGTGATGCGGCCCTGAACCCAGACTGGAAAGGATCCAAGATGAAGTTCTCCTCCAGGAATGGCTGGAGCCTCATGGCGGCAACTCGCTCCACCACCTTGCCCAGGAAGGAAACATTGGCTATGGGAGGATAATTGGACACATCGTTCACAGCCAGGCCAGGTCTTTTGAGAATGGGCTTAACCTGCCTGGACTCTCTATTTGAGGGAGCCATCCTGTGAGAAGCAGACATGGAAGCTCTCACCTTATCTAGAGACTAGAGATGGGCACTTACTACGGTTTGGTAGTTTGGCGTGGTTCACTGAACTGGGCCTACAAGTGTTGTGTAGGCCCTCTGGATTCCACACCCTTCTTCCTCCTGAGGGTACCCACTCAGAAAAGGAGGCAGGGTAGGGAAGTCCCTGGCATGTATTCTGACAGGATGCCCATGGCAGTTAGTGGGGCAGGGAAACGGCAACACCTATGGGCCCGAATGAGTGATTCGCACTAAACCACCAAACTAGAGTAAGTGCCTATATCTAAACGGACTCCATTTTACATTTCCTCACCGTTCTGACTGTCCGAGTCAATGGGCACCTATGAAGAGTGTGAGGGCATGGGGCTGATCTCACATTTCTGCATTTTTCTTCCTCCCCCCACCCCTTAGGCTAAGGGGGGGGGAATCCAACACTAACCTTTTACTAACACCCTTCCACAAACATCTTTTAGGGTCTCTCATGACTTTAAAGGTCACACATCCCCCAATATTTACAGCTGTTCTGGTTTTCCCAGCACATTGACTTAGCAAATTTACAATTGGTTTTGGATGCAAGGCACCCAATTGGTGCCATGGGACTCCATTTATTTGTAAATTTGCTCTGCTTCAACCCAGAACAGAATCTGGCTGTACTGCCTTGCTCCAGACACCAGTGATTTGAATCAGGCTAATCCAGGTAATAATGTGAGCTTTTGCTCAAGGCTGGTGTATAGCTCTATGACATAAAAAATCGAATGCACAGATTTATCAGCTGTGAGAACCTGGTCTCCTATTACTAGGGGGCACTGTAAAAAACGCCAGTTGTTCCTGTTGCACCCTGTCTTTAGAAGCGAAAAACAATTTACTCATCTTCTTAAGGGGAAGGTTTATATCTTGATATACCTTGGGAGATTTCACTATTGTGTTTTCCCGAAAATAAGACAGTGTCTTATATTAAGTTTTGCTCCCAAAGATGCACTAGGTCTTATTTGCAGGGGATGTCTTATTTTTCCATGAAGAAGAATACAGTACACATTTATTGTTATCTTATTATCAGGGAGGTCTTATTTGGGGGGGGGGGGAGCCTTATATGTCAGCGAGAGACAAAATTGTAAGTAGGTCTTATTTTCGGGGGATGTCTTATTTTTGGGAAACAGGGTATCTGTCAGCCCCATTATGTGGCATATATTATTGTTTGCCTGGGCTCACTGAGATGGTTTAGAGTCTGGCAAGGCAAGATAGCATGAGTGGAAACTTTTGCACTGCTGAATGGCAAAACAAGAAGATACATAACTTTTTTTCTGCCAAAGCACAACATTCACCTCGCAATCAAGATTCCAGGCCTTAGAGGACATTGGTGGGACTGCCAACCAGGACCTCAGATCTTATTTTTATTTTAAAAAAAAAACACCGATCCAGTGCGCGGGCCCGGTACTGGGCCCGCGAGCACCAGACCCGACCCGTGGGCTGGCAAAAGTAAAAACACGCCGACCGGCCCAGGCTACAGCTGGCAGGCGGGCCATGTGGTCGCCAGTAAAAAAAATAAAAATAAATAAAAATAAAATCAATGAAATCAATGAAATGAAATGAAATGAAAAGGAGTACCGACCCAGCTTCAGGTGTGGCTGGGACGGTACTCTAAAATAAAGGGGGGAGAGCACCGACCTGGGCCCTGGGGGCGCGGGGGTTGATGCTTGATAAAAAGAAAATCAAATCAAATATTATTTTTTAAAAAAGGAGCTCCGACCCGGCTCCAGGTGTGGCTGGATCGGAGCTCTAAAAGAAAGAAAACAAAATAAAAAACAAATAAAAGAAGTGCTGACCCAGCCCCAGGGGCCACGCAGTCGGCGCTTGGAAAAACAAACAAACAAACCCTGAGGCATTGGCCCCAAGCCAGCACCTCAAAAAGCTGCTGATCCTGCCGCAGGGGCCAGGATCAGCAGCTGCCACAGTACCACTGCCGCCACCACCGCCCATTAAGAACCCAAACCAGTTTGGATTAATTCAGGTTCATACAATATTTTTTAATTCGTACAGACCTGAACCCGAACCCAAACCAAGGGTTTTCTGTTTCGTGCCCACCTCTAGTTCACTTCATACAGTCCCATATTATTTTCATAGAATCATAGAGTTGGAAGAGACCTCAAGGGCCATCCAAGTCCAACCCCCTGCCATGCAGGAATCCCCATCACAGCGCTCCCGACAGATGGCCATCCAGCCTCTGCTTAAAAACCTCCAAAGAAGGAGACTAAAGTTAGGAGGTTAGTCAGATAGTCAGCCTAAACCTGGCTCCCTATAACTTGAGCCCATTAGTACATGTCCCTGCATTCTGAGGTGATCGAAAACAGACCCTGACCCTCCTCTGTTTGACTAGCTTTCAGGTATTTGAAAAGTCCTATCCTATCTCCCTTTAGTCTTCTTTCCTCAAGGCTAAATGTATCCAGTAGAAACAGGAGCTTCACTGCACTGACAGGTTCCTACGAAACTGTCCGTATTGGCCCCACAGGTTATTGGAGGTGGCATTAATCCCCTCCACCATAAAGACGTGATCATTTCAAGTTTGAGAGCTGAATCCACAAGTTAAGGCTGCTTCTGTACCACTGCATATTTACCCTCCAAACAAAACAGAGGGGAATTATTTTGGCTCACGTGATCTTTGGAAGTAGCTTCTTGTGAGGGAAATAGCTGGTCAGAACAGCACATTCTATTTCACCTGATCTTGGAAGCTCAGCAGGGTCAGGCCTGGCTAGTACTTGGGTGGGTGACCACCAGGGAATACCAGGCAATGTAGGCTCCTGGAGAAGGAACTGGCAAGCCACTCCAGTATTCCTGCCAACAAAACTCCATGGACATGGGGTCACAAAGAGTCAGTCATGGGGTCACGAAGAGTCAGTCATGACAGTAAAGACACCACAATCCAAGCTATTGCTAATGCCAATCCATTTTTACTATTGTGGATGTCCCCTCTGTGAAGAACTGGCCTTTATACAAAGATGTCAGTATGGTGTGTGTTTACTCCTGGTCCTCACTTTATCCTCATGTCTCCATGAAGTAGGTTAGACCGAAGGTCAGGGGCTGGGCCGAGATCACCTGGTAAGCTTCCGGGATGAGTTAAGATTTGAACAGAGGGATGCCCGGTCCTAAGCAAACATTCTGAGTGCTGTTGCACATGGACTCTGAATGATTAATCAACGGCGAAAGGAAGAAAGATTTACAATTAGGTTATTGATCCTAATGAGGTTAGTGAGGTAGCAAAGTCCTACAGCCAAATCTGGAGGACCTAAGAGTTAGAAGATAAAAGCTGTCAGTTCCTGCTAGTTACAGTACCTTGGACCCTTGTGTCAAGGTGTCCCAGTGAATTATGGAATGGTGAAATTGGAAGGGTCCTATAAGACCATCAAGTTCAGCCACCCTGCTCCATGCAGGAATAGAAACCAGCAGGCAGTTGAACCCCCCAACCGATGTCTCTGCGGCCAGACAGCTAAACCATTGAGCTATCCAGCAGTTCATGTTATGCTGGCTATGTTACCACCAATGTTATACATCTCAGTACAAACAGGATCATGTTATGGCACTCATGCCACACCTGTAAAAGCAAAATAAATAAATAAATAAATATATTAAAAATAAAAATAAAATAAAATAATAAAAGACAATAAAAGGAAAGGAAAGGAAAGGAAAAATAATAATAAAAGAAATGTGTGCTGCTTATATACAACCCCCCCCCTAGTGCTTAAAGCATTCTCTGGGTGGTACACAAGTCATTATGCGGGCGAAACATTGCCACCCCAGCAAAGTGGGTTCTCTTTCTACCGACTTTGGAAGGATGGAAGGATGAGTGAACCTTGAGCCTACGACCTGGAATTGAACCCCACTGCATCACAAGGCTGATAGGAGACGTCTCCCTGAAGACATCTGATCAGCTGCTGTTGAAGAACGCAGGGCCCTTCTTTTTGTTAGGATGCACTCTTGTTGGTAATGGTTGTTCTACTCACTTTGAGAGTTAATAAAGGTTGTGATTGCATAAAGGCTTCTTCAGGATGAAACTGACAGGAAAAATTGGATTGGTTCAGACGGTGGTGCTGGAGGACAGCTTCGCCTATGCCCTGGACCGCCAGAAAGGCAAACAAGTGGATGCTAGATCAAATCGAGCCTAAATGATCGCTAGAAGCAAAAATGTCCCAACAGGGGCTGTCCTACTTGGGGCACTTCATAAGAAGGCAGGGTTCTCTGGAAAAGAGAACAATGCTGGGAAAGGTAGAAGGCAGCATGAAAAGAGAAAGACCCAATATGAGATGAACTGACTCCCTAAAGCAGTGGTTCCCAACCTGGGGGTCGGGACCCCTTTGGGGGGTCAAATGACCATTTCACAGGGGTCGCCATGAGCCAGTGAAGAAAAAAGAACAAACAGCTTGGGTCTGGAGGAGGAGGGGGTAGGAAGGGGTGGAAGAGTGAGTTACAGCTTGATAGGTTGGAGGGGATGTCAGTCCATGGCACCGGAGGCTGTGATTGGCTGAGGGTGCCTTTACAGGGAAGTTCTCTATGGCTCCTGCGGCAATGGCCTGCCAAAGGGGGGTTGTGGCCTCTTCCAAGCAGGGCAAGAGGTCACCACAACATGAGGAACTGTATTAAAGGGTCGCGGCATTAGGAAGGTTAATGGGAACCACTGCTTTAGATCCTCGAAGTAAAGTGGCATATAAATATTGTATATGTAACATATGTAACATATGTAACAGTGTTGATGGTTGCTTTTCTTACAGGGTCACGGTATTAGGAAGGTTAGGAACCACTGCCATAAAGGAAGCCAGAGGCCTGAGCCATCGGGTCGCAACAAGATAAAAGACCCACGTTTAGCTTGCCAGTTAACAACAACAACAAGATAAAAGACATCTGAAGCGGCACCTGGGCTGGATAACCCAGGTAGAAATTACTGTAAGTTGCCTTGTGTTTGCTTCCAAGGAGAAGGTCAGGGTAAAATACTCTAAATAAATAAATAAATAAATAAATAAATAAATAAATAAAAGTAGAGGCAGAAAGAATACAGTGAACCCTCGTATAACAAATTTGCTTAACAGAATCGTCTATGGGGCGAATCCGTACACCATAAAAATGGCCGCAATTAGGGATGACTCTGTTTCCAATGCATTCCTATGGGAAATTTGTATAAAGGGAAATTTGCTGAACAGAATTTCATTTGGAACAAATTAATTCCTTTATACAAGGTACCACCGTAATTATAAGCAGCCAAGTGAGAACATTGCTTTTCTCTGTCTGTGTCACACCAACACCCGTGCTCTCACTTTTCTGTGTTCAAACCTTCGGTAGTGAAATCCAGGGCTAACTGCTCACCTCCTGCCTCCTAGACTTCCCGGGCTTCTGAAGCCGCGCCATTAACCCATTCATCTTAAACTTGCCACCCCAGCAGACAGAGCCTGTTAACATCGCCAGCATTTCTGAGCCTCTGGAGATGATAGTTTGGTGGTTTTTGCTCAGCTCAGCAGCATGCAAAGTGTGGGCGTCTGAGTCTGGCAAGGCAAGACGTCTTTCTCGCTCTGAATAAATTACAACGTGTGTTGGGAAAATCAGGGGGCTAATTAAAATTGGCACCCCAACCCCCAACCCACCCCGTTGCCTGCTAGTTTGCAGTCCCTGGCAGGAAAGTAACTTAATTTATGAGGCAGGAAGTCTCTGTCATGATAGTTGCCACGCTGTGAACTGATCAGAAAGGTGATCCATCCTACTTCCAGGTGGGTTTAGGAGGCACGCAAATGGGTAAAGATGTGCAATGGCCCAACTGAGCTGGAAGCTCGTGAGCTAAACCTGGGCTGAATCTAGTCCTCTCCTCATGAAGGAATGTTAGAAATGGCTTAGGACTACTACTATTAGAGATGGGCACGAACCAGATAAACAATGGGGATCGGGCTGGTTCATGGTCACCCAGTTCATTTTGTTGTTTCTGGTTTGCAGTACATTTTCTCTGTCTTGTGGGGGAGGGGAACCCAATGCCTCCAGCCCCTCTGGCCTGTCACCTCCCTAACTGGTTCTGGCTCCTCCTCCTCCTCCTCCTCCTCCTCCTCCTCCTCCTCCTCCATCATATAGGCCATCAGTCTTGCATATACTGTATGCTCTTTAGGATAACTGCCTGGATAGCTCAGTGGTTTAGGTATCTGGGGGACCACGGTAAACCTGGAAAAAACCTGAACAAGGTTGCCATTAGTCAGAATCGATTTGACAAAGCAAAGCAAAGCAAAGTGTTCTGCTTATATACCCCCCATACGACTTCAAGTAGTCTCTGGGCATCTTACAGTTTAATTAGAGTATGCAGGTTAGGCTACACATTCTCCCCCTGCCCCCCACAAGCTGGGTACTCATTTTACCGACCCCAGAAGGATGGAAGGCTGAGTCAAAGCTACATTGCGGGATCGCAGTACTTGCATCGTGGGGGGGGGGTCGCGCCACACTGCCCCTCCACCTGGAAGCCTTGGGGGTGCATGGGAGGGCGGCGGGGGCGATCGGGTCACTCCGTGCCGCCCTCCCACGCACCCCTCGAGGAGCCTCGGGGCGGCTGGGAGGGGTGACGTGGAGCGATCCGGTTGCTCCGCGCTGCTCAGCCAGGCTCCCCCGGGAAGGCTCTGGGCGGCCAGGAGGGCGGTGGCAGGAGGTAAGATACCCCCCACCCTGCTTCCGCATATTGCGAATTTTCTTACATCGCGGGTGGGGAGGGTCCCTAACCCCCGCGATTGGCAGGGGGTTACTGTACAGGCATTTAACCACTGCGCCACAGGGCTCCTTGATAATTATTAGGCTTGTGATCAAAGGAGAAAAGGCTGCATTTTATACCCACTTATATGTGGTTAAGACCTCTCAAACATAAGGGGTACCTGTAAGCAGACATTTACTGGATGACCTGGTTTCAGTCTTTTGCCTGCTTTAACTAGGCATTCTTGACCTTTCTGTGGGCAGATGCCATTTAAAGCTAGTGCTTTTTTATTGCAACATAAGTAGCTGCACAGGGATTGCAGCTCCTGTATCCTTAGATAGAATTGTGGGAAAGGAATGTTTTGCTGCTTTAAAAATACAACAAAACAATTTTTTGAAAAACCCAGGTGAGGTAAAGATGGGTGGTCGCTTATATGTGTAACACAAAATCAATTTAGCCATTTCAGTGTAAATTATGTGTGATGGCTTGATAACGAAGAATGAAAATGAAGCTGCCTTTTGATGTTACGGGATCTAAAGGCATCTCTAATATAATGGGTGAGATAGTATCATGTTTGCTCAAGTCTGGGGATATAGCCAGGTGTTTTCACTAGATTTTGCTGCTTTGTTCTGTGTAGAACTTTGGACGTTCTACGCAGAAGTGCTGTTACTCAGCTGTAAATTAAAAGGAAACACAGGAGGTAAACACTGAAATCCCGATATATCTAGTGAAGAAATTCAGAAGGTCCTGATCGACTTCAAACAAGGTTCTCAAGATGCAGAAGTAGAGATGGGCACAAATTAATTTGTACGGCTTCATATGAAGCCGTCTAGCGAAACACAATAGGCCTGTAGAAAAATAGGACAAAATGCATTGTGACACTACTCTTCAGTTACTTGTAGGATTATTATGCAGAAGAGAAAGGCTGACTTGTTTGATTCCCACAAGGTAGGGGACCTCCCTTCACGTCCAGGCTTGAAATAAAGGATGACAGATATCAGGTGAATAGTGGGGGGGAAATTTCATTGCAGGAGCTGTTTGAATCCTGAACCACCTCTCTAAGCAGGCTGAAGAAGAGCTTTGTGGCACAGTGGTTAAATGCCTGTACTGCAGGTAAAACTGTGCTCACGACCTGGGGTTCAATCTCAGGTAGCAGGCTCATGGTTGACTCAGCCTTGCATCCTTACGAGGTCGGTAAAATGAGTACCCAGCTTGCTGGCGGTGGGGTAAGGTTTAATGTGTATGCTGCGTATTTAAACTGTAAACCGCTCAGAGATTGCTTTAAGTGGTATGGGGTGGTATATAAGCAGACCACTTTGCTTTGCTTTGCTTTTTCCCACTGGACACCTCTAAGCAAAATTACCTAAGAACATAAGAAGAGCCATGCTGGATCAGGCCAAAGGCCCATCTAGTCCAGCTTCCTGTATCTCACAGTGGCCCCACCAAATGCATCTGGGGGCGCACAAGACTAGGTACCTGTCTCCTGATACTACTCCCCTGCATCTGGCCCTTGAAGTACCCTAGTTTTAAGCCTGGAGATTGCACATCTCCATCATGGTTTGTAACCTGTGATGGACTTTTCCTCCAGGAATCACTCCAATCCTCCTTTGAAGGCATCCAAGCCAGATGCCATCACCACATGCTGTGGCAGGGAGCTCCACAGACTAACAACGCGCTGGGTAAAAAAATTCTTTTGTCTTTTCCCACCCTCCCAACCCTCAGTTTGAGTGGATGTGCCCAGATGGACAGCCATCTGCTGGGGTCATTCTAGCTCTGGATTTTCTACACAAAGGACTTGACAGCACACAAGGCCCACTCCAGCTATGTGGTTTGCAGTGGCAGATCCATCATGACTATATAGCTGCAAAGAATCAAATATCAGAATAGTGGGGCAGCTACACTCATCCCTGCCTATGTCTTAGCTGGCTTCGGTGGCACACATCTTAGTTTGATACCAGAAGCTGGTCACAAGGATCACATAGCTATATAAGTTATATAAATAAATAGCCCCTCCATTAGCCACCATTTTTGTTTTCATGCAGAACTCAAAATGCAGGTTGTAACCTGTAAACCCCAAATGCCTTCGGCCCAAGCTGTCTCATGGAGTCTCCCTTTATGAGCCTCCTCAAGTGTGAGGCATCAGGAGATGCCCCTGCCACCTTTACACATGTATTTGGTGGGTGCATAGGAGAGGTTGTTACTTATCATCACTGCTTGTAGACTTTGGAACTCCAGCCCACAGGATACGAGGCTGGCCCCACCTTTGTTGTCTTTCTGTGAGCAGCCAAAGACTTTTATTTTCAGGCAAGTTTTCCCAGAGTAACTGGTTGCCTGAGAGGTGGTTTTAAATGGATTGTTTTATCTTACTTCCTTGGGTATATATATATATTTAAAAACTGTACTGCTGCCAAAATTGTGCTCATGGCCAGGGGTTCCATCTCAGGTAGCTGGCTCAAGGTTCATACAGCCTTCCATCCTTCTGAGTAGAGATGGGCACGACCAGAAAAAATGACGTTTCGAGTTGTCGTCGTTTGTCGGAACGGGTCCGTTTCGGGTCATTTCCGTTTGTCGCGATAATTTTCAAAAATTTGTAGTTTCCATTTGTCATTTGTCGTTTGTCGTTTCCACCGCGATTTAGCGCGATTTGACATCCCAGAGCATGGGGTTAGGGTTAGGGTTAGGGTTTGTGGGCTCTGGGCTGCACCTCTGGGTGCCTCTGACCCACTAAGAAGGGAAGTGTACTGGCGTA
Source organism: Phrynocephalus versicolor (assembly GCA_023846285.1). Classification (NCBI taxonomy): domain Eukaryota; kingdom Metazoa; phylum Chordata; class Lepidosauria; order Squamata; family Agamidae; genus Phrynocephalus; species Phrynocephalus versicolor. Next base: position 764,487 of record JAHTLZ010000225.1, on the reverse strand, counting down.
CAGGTTAGGGTTAGGATTGGGGTTAGGGTAAGTGGGGTCTGGGAGGCACCTTTCTGGGTGCCTCTACTCTGACCCACTAAGAAGGGAAGTATACTGGTGTACAGGTTAGGGTTAGGGTTAGGAGTAGGGGTAGGGGTAGGGGTAGGGATAGTGGGCTCTGGGAGGCACCTCTTTGGGTGACCCTGACCCACTAAGAAGGGAAGCGTACTGGCGTACAGGTTATGCTTAGGGTTGGGGTGCACAGGTGTAAAAAAATAAAAATAAAAATAAAATAAAATAAAATCAATGGAGACGTTTTATTGCAAGAAAAACCCACTGCTGCTACTATAAAAATTCAGGCAGTTCTTTAGTGGGTTTTTTGACCACAATTTAAAAATAAACATTGTGGTCGCCATTTTGGATCCCACCACCACTGCATGGCATAGAGACAGCCCAGGAAACGAGGGAGGGGGAGGCCGCCCCCCCCGAAACCACCCCTCTGGTAGGTGCCCTCACTCAGGCAGGCATATTTTCGCCTGCCTTTTTGGCTGGGAATCAGTTTTTTTTAAACTTTTAAAACCTTTTTTTCTGTGCTGCTTGAATGGCAATGGCATTGCGCAAGCCCGCGATGCCATTAACAACAACGACAAACCCGACCAAATTTTTCTTTTTTCGGGTCAGGTTCGAGCTGGAGCGGAGTAATTCTCGTTACCGTTACCGTTACCGTTACGTAACAATAATGATAACCGAAAACGAAAACGAGAATTTCGCCGCTCCATGCCCATGTCTACTTCTGAGATTGGTAAACTGAGCACCCAGCTCACAGAGGGTAGGGGAGAACAATATTTAGCCTGCGTAATTAACTGGAAACTAAAGTGTTTTAAGCACGATGGTCTTTCTGAGCAGAAGACAGATATAAAATGGTCTCCTTCTGTAATTCTTGTAGCCTGCTGAATTCCTCAGACCTGACTAAAGAGGAGGGTAATCAGAGCTACTTGAAACTGTAAATGGTGATGCTTAACAAGGTTTTCTGTGCCATGAGGTCATCCTGATGAGTGACTGATTTCTTTGATTGCTGTCCAAAAAAAGAAAAGAAAAGAAAAGAAAAGAGTCCATTATCCATATATAGAGTGATGAGCTGTGGCCCCTGGGCATGTGTTCTTCTTCTATATTTAGAAGCAGAATGACACAAAATAGGGAGGGAATGTTGATTTTTATAAAAAACAGAACTGGGAGGGTGAGAGAGATAGCCATCAGGAGACACAATATCCGCAGGAGATGATGTTCTCTGGATTTAAAGAAGATTAGGTCATCAGGAAGTGGGAAGAAGAAAACAGTCCTTGTTTGTAGTAGAAGATTTGAGGTGGGAGGGAGAAGAAAACCACATCCACCCTCCTGTCTTTTAGTTACTGATGCCTTTCCAAAACACCAGTAGGTGCCCACTAGAGATGGGCACAAAATGCTAAAATGGCGTTTCGTGTTCGTTATTCGGGCCCTGGGGCCCGCTTCATGCCGTTTCCATTTTTCGAGCCTCTGGGGCCCGCTTCATTTCCGTTTCTTCATTTTTGGGGGGCGGCAAGCTGCGGCCACAGGGAGGCCCTCCAAGGGACGGGCGCTACTGGAGCCAGAGGCATGTGGACAGGGAGAGCGTTCCCGCGGCCACAGGGAGCCCTCCTGGGGCTGGGGCAAGCCTCCTGGGAGAGCCGTCCCGCAGCCACGGGGAGCCCTCCTAGGGCCAGGCGCCGCCGGAGTCGGTGGTAAGCCTCCCGCGAGAACGATCCCGTGGTGACGGGGAGCCTCCTGGTGCTGGGCGCTGCTCCGGTCACCACACACAACAGGCCGCCACCCCCGGAGCACTGCCGAGCGCCACCCTCCCTTGGGGCCCCTCCCCAAGGACCGATCCGCCACTCCCTCAGCTACCCCCATTGGGTTGCTACCCCAGAGCCCCACGCAACGCGGCCCTAACTGGGGCCCTTCTCCCGGGAACCACTCTGCCCCAGGAGCTAGCGCCCCAGCAGACTGCCGCCCCGCATCCCCCGGGCCTAGACCTGGGAAACCTGTGGGGGGTGCCACTGCACTCCCCCCATGCTCCAACGATGCCCTCCACTCCTGCTTCTGAGCCGGCTGCACCGTCGCTGCTTCGCAATGTGGCCAAGATGGCACTAGGCGCAGCCGAACTCTAACATCCTCCCCTCCAAAGCCTGCCGAGTGCCAACAAAGAGGCCGAGATCCCGGAGCCCAGCCCTCATAAGGGCTCGGATCCTGCTTCTTCTCGTGAGACCGGCAAAGTCTCACATCGGCTCTGGCGGGGAGGGGGCAAAGAGGCTCCACCAGACCCAGCCCCCTCTCGCCGCCCTCTGCTGCTCCATTTTTCATCGTGCGAGCGGCACGACGGCAGTAACGGAAACAAACAGAACTGAAGAAAATGTTCTTAGTTCTGTTCAGTTCGAGCCTGCCCGTCGCAACGTTCGTTATTCGTACCATTACGTAATGGATGAATAACGGAGAACGGTGATGAAAAAATGGTCGTTTTGTGCCCATCTCTAGTGCCGACATACCAATCTCAGTTATGTGCATTGAAGACATAATTATAACTTGGAATTATAAAGTTCCAGGTTTGCATTAAAAAGGAAACATAAATGAACAACAGAATGTAACTTTGCTATTTCTTATACTTTTTTTTAATTTATTGAGGAAGTAACAGCATATATTTCCAGTCTTTACAAGTTTCCAAAACGTTACATCATCCTTTGGTGCCTTCCTCATTAGCCCTCCCTCCTCCCCCCCCAGCAAGCAGAAATTCACTACCCTTTCATGTTGAACATTATTAAGGCATGATGGAATAGTCTAGCCCATTTCTCGTTCTCAGGCTTCCCTTTTATCCAATTTATATATTTCTCCCACTCCTTTAAAATTCTATGCTTCTCTTCTATGTTTTCTTCTTGCATAATTTGTATCCAATTATTTTGAAAAAAAATCATGTATATAATCTTTCCATTTATCATATTTCCATTTCTTTTGGTCCTTCCATCTACCCGTTAATACCATTATAGCTGCTGCTATTCCGTAGTACACAATCTTTTTTATGCTTCTCCATTGTTTTTCTCTATCTACTAACCCTAAGAAAATATAGTCTATTTTTAGCTCAATCCTTTTCTTTGTAATTTCTGATAACCAATTTTCTACTTTCCTCCAATATGTTTGTATTTTCTCGCAGTTCCATATCATGTGTGCAAAAGTACCTTTTTCTTTTTTACAATGCCAACAATTTTGTGATATGTTATTATTTATTCTATTTAATTTCTGTGGGGTATAATACCATTTATGCAATATCTTCTGTTGCATATCCTTAATTTTTTTCCAATTTTACCTCTCTTATCCCCTGTAATATAGCCTGAATCTTTTCTGTATTTAAATCCATATCTCCTTCCCAATTATATTTAATTAAATTTTCATTCTGATTTCCCAATCTGACCAAATATCTATAAATCTCTCCTGCTCCGACCTTTTTTTCTTCATATTTCTTATACACCACTTCCCATTGTCTATCTTCTTTTCCCTTAAGAGAATGGAACCATTGATCATATCTCCTTTTCGTACTTTCTGCCACTATCCATTTCTTATATGTATGACCCTCTCATCAGAAAGGCACTGTTACAAAAACTGACTTCAGTATAAGATACTGCCTACAGGGTTTCTGTACTTCTGAAATCTTGCCTTCTTAAATCCAGGTGATCGCAACAGCGAGAACAGATAAAACTTTGCCTACTGAAGTACAAAAACAACAATCCACATTGGCCAAGATCCTTGCTTGTTACACCTGATGAAAAGTGGTGATGTCACAGGTGGAGGGATATTTTTAGGTAATTAAAGACTTCCTCCTTCTCTCTCAAGACTTGTCAGCAACCGGTTTGATTGCTGTGAGAGCCATGGGATGGAAAGAGGAAATCGTAATTGCTGATCATCTCTCCTGCCAAAAAAGTTACCAATGATTCTCAGTGATTAAAATATCCTCCTTCCAACCATATGATTTCATCATGTGGTTTCCATACGAGGAAATAAATTTCTCATTCTTTTGTTGTTGTTATGCGAGGGCCTCCCACTCTACTGATGTCATAGGGCTCGCTCCTTATGTTAAGCTCTGGCCCTAAAAAATTCAGGGCTATCACCAATTTATTGATAAGACTGCTGTTGGAATGATTCTATATATGGAGATACTGTCATTCCAGTAAATGATAACACTTTCTTCTATGGAGGCACCATGATTTCCCAACAGTGTTTCTGGAGTAAGCATGGGCAACCTACAGAGATCGGATCCCCCATGCTCATTGTTGGACTTGGAGGGTCATAACTACTCCCTTGAAGCCCACACTTTTTTACTTAATGAAAAAGTCCCCTTTAAAAACTTGGATGTGGGGGAGACAGGGTCCAAGGTCCCCACAACAGGTGGCAAATTTATTTATTTATTTATTTATTTATTTATTTGACTTTTATACCGCCCATCTAGACCAAGGGCTACTCTGGGTGGTTTACAACATGTGATAACAAACAAAGGAATACATTTTAAAAACCAAAATACAAGGTACATAATAAAATAAATATACATAAATCAACAAAAAAAACTAAAAACATGAAGCTAAAATGAAGCTAAAAATGGCAAGAGATTGATACAATGGGGTGGGGGGAGAGAGATGAGAAGAAAAGTGGTTTAAAAATAGTGCCTTACTAAATGTTTGAAGAATCAGGGAACACCATTCTATAGAACCAGGTCTTCAATAGTTTTTTAAAAGTTTGAAGCGAGGGAGCCTGCCAAATTTCAGGGGGTAGATGGTTCCATAACTGGGGAGCAACCACCGAGAAGGCCCTACTCCTTGTTACAGCTTTCTGGGCCTCCCTCGGGTTTGGGACTCCCAGGTGTCCTGCCTGACTGGCCCGGGTGATCCTTGCAGTTCTTCTTGGGAGGAGTCGCTCTGTCAGATACTGAGGTCCCAAACCATTTAGGGCTTTGTATGTTAACATCAAAACCTTGAAATCAATGTGGTAGCGTACCGGCAACCAGTGCGGGGCTGCCAGCATGGGGGTAGTATGTTGGTGCCTTCTTTGCCCCGTTAGAAGTCTGGCAGCTGTATTCTGCACTAGCTGCAATCTCTGCATTAACCTCAAGGGCAGCCCCAGGTAGAGAGTATGACAGTAGTCTATTCTTGAGATTACAAGTGCATGAACCAGCATAGTTAATGCCCTGATGTCAAGGAGGGCCCGCAGCTGGCAATCCTCCACAGTTGGTAATGAGTGGAACAGACCACTGACGCCACCTGGGTTTCCATGGTAAGCGCCGGGTCCAGTAGGACACCCAAACTGCGGACCCCATCCTTTGCGGAGAGAGTGACCCCCCAAAAGTGAGGGAGTTCCCCAACCTACAGACACCAGGGGGCCCCACACGCAGGATCTCCATCTTGCCCAGGTTCAACCTCAGCCTATTAGCCCCTATCCAATCCGAGATAGCCGCCAGGCAGCGGTCAAAGGATGGAAGGGCATCCACTGCAGAAGATGGAAAGGAGATGCTCACCCTCTGACAGCACAAAAAGCAAAGCAAAGCATGCAGCTTATATACCACCTCATAACTCTTAAAGCACTCTCTGTGATGTTTACAATTTAATTATGCAGGCTACACATTGCCCTCCCCTCGGTGAGTGAGCTGGGTACTAATATTACAGACCTTGAAAGAATGGAAGGCTGAGTGAACCTAGAGCCAGATATCGGATTGAATCCTAGGTCGTGAGCAGTTTTGGCTGCAGTACAGCAGCTTAACCACTGGGCTCTGAGCACAAGGGGACTTCCTTAGCTAAAACTGCACCAACCAACTGGTAGTTAAATCTGAGGGAACTAGAGATGGGCTTTTCATTTCGGAAGTGGTCAGCTGGCATTCGGAACCGGAGGAAAGAAATCAGTTGATCCCTTACCTTGCTCTGGGGTAATGCAGGGCGCAGCTCCAACGAGGAAGAAGCCTCCGACGTCATATTTCCTTCTCCCTGGTGCTGGCCAATCAGGGGCTGTGCAGGGAAATGCATCGTCCTGTCTCCCAGTCTGATTGGCCAGTGCCAGAGAGAAGGAAAGGTGATGTTGGAGGCTGCTTCCTTGTTGGAATTTAGCTCCATGCGACTCCAGTGCAAGGTAAGGGAGTGGCTGATTTCATTCCTCCGGTTCCGAATGCCAGCTGGGCTCCCGCGTTACATTTTGGAAGCTGTCCACTTCCGAAATGAAAAGCCCATCTCTAGAAGGAATCTTTCAGTTCCACTTTCTTTCATGTTCTGCTTTTTATTACACTTCAGGCTTTTTCTCTTTGGTTTTATGGAATAGTGTGCCAATTGTGGGAGTTCTTTGGAACACTGAAACCTGTTTGGCTGAGAAACGGACCAGTACAATTTGCTGAATAGGTGGTTTGTGACCATCTCTATAAGGAACTCACCCAAGCAAACTGCTAAGAAGATACTGACTACCATTATGCCAAATGTCTTTTTTGCATTATATTTTCAAGACTGATATGTGTTTCTGTCCTGCTTCTTCACCATTTGACATAGGCCCCTGTCTCATGACGATTTTGCTGCTCTTTTTGCCACAAAAGACTGCACAGCAAAAGATCGTGCCTTCACTCCGACCATGCCCCCGGAAGCGCACTTTAACCGCAGCATTTTGTACCCCCGCTAGGGGTTGTGTTAAAATACTTCGGTTATTGATGCACACTTTTTAACGCCTCAAACAAGGCGTGGCCTTAGAAAATTTGCACCAATCAGATTCGTACCCCTTTTTCTGCCACTTCCTGTAGTTCTGCCTTGGTAATCGTTTATGCTACTGAATTGGTGGTATACCGGCATGCCGGCACAATTTTTACTGGCTTTCTGCCTGCAATTACAATTGATTTTAAGAAGAAAAACTGCTACCTGGCTGCAACACAGGTATTCGCCACAAGGGAAAAAACAGGGAAAAGATGCGCAGTAAGCAAGTTGGGATGGACGCAGAGAAGTAAAATACACCCCTGTCGTTGGGTCGTTAACTGCACATCAAACGTCATGTGACTGCCCGAAAAAAAATAGTACACATTATATTAAGATACACAGATAACGGTAGTGAGACTGGGGCCTTGCTGCCTTTGCTGCAACTGGCTCTTCTGACTTTGTTTCCCGCAGACTACAATGTCTGCCATCATGTCGGTTTGATCAGACTGAATAGCAGTAATGGTAAAAGAAGGGGTAGGCCGGTGAAGGCCAAGAGACGAAAAAGAACAGCATTGATCCAGCCTTGTTTGCAGCCAGCTCTGAAAATTACCCTGAATTGGAGGTGGTTTCCCCCCCTCCCCTCGACTGCTGACAAAATGGTCATGAAACAAGGTGAGGAGTTTGGGTTGAGCTGTAGTTTTCATCGAGCAGCCGTTTTCTGGTGTGTGCAGATGTGGCTAAAAACATTTGACGGTAGTTCACTGCCATTAGTGTGTCTGTTTAAATGGGGGTGGTGTGCCTAAGATGTGGTTCTTTTCCCATTTTCTTTTGTGGCGGTGGTTTGCAGGACTGTGGGCAGCATTGTCTGTGATAAATGCCACCCCTTCTTCAGAAAATCTTCACCGGGAATGACAAAGGTGTTAGATTCTCAGAAGAGCTTTTTAAGAGACATTAGAAGGAGAGGATCACTGTATTTTTACAGATGGGCTGTCAATGGAGAGGTTATTGTAGCCCTGCAGAGTGCATTATTTATAGTGCTCGGGCCTTGTGAAGAAAAGGCCGTATAAATCTCCACACAACACTTCTAACCCTCTTCTGTTTGTACAGTTCTTTTTCATTGGAATAATTCTTCATCTCCCTCGCATACTGCAGCCTTAACTGCTCAATGGCAGAAACAGCTTTCTGTGGCCTGCCCTAATGCACCCACGGATCATACACAATAGCTTAAGCTGTGTGGTGTACGGGAATCTTTGTTCACAGGAAGGAAAACAGAAAACCACAACATCTCTCGCCTGCAGGAAAACAAGGGGTCTTCTGTTAGTGCCGACACCATCTTTCTGCAAATAACACAACACACCTGCGCAAAGCTCTGGTCGCTGTAGATTTGTTCCATTTAGGGAAGTGTATCCTGTGTTCTTATCCTGACGTGTCACTGCCGCAACACCAAGCAAGTTGGAGTGTTGGGTTGTATTTTCATGCTAAGATATGGTTCCCAACCATCAGACGCATGGCTCTGCCCTTGTAATTCTGGAGCCTTAGAGTCCCTGTCACATATGCTGCTCCACTGTACTATCTATAGGGATATCCGTGCCTGTCATTTGGAGCCGTTACTCGTAAGATTCTCAGACCCATCAGAAGAGGCGACCTTGCATTACTTATTGCTAGGCAAGAACAAAGTTTATACCAGGCAAATTGCTATGTACATTAATTTATTGATGCAGAGGCGCAGGTCACAGTTTGCAACTGGGTTCTTTGTTGTGCACCCTAAGGATGAGAGTGTTTACCCCTAGGTTGTTAGACTCTATGGAGGATGATCAAATACCATGTAAAGCTCCTTGTTTTGCCATTTTGTGATTTGTCATATCACCTTTTATTATACCACCTGCAGTTTTAGCTTTAATTTAATTGGGCACATATATATCTTTTAATCATATTATTAACTGCTTATTTATATTATGTTTGTCTGATGCCAATAAAAGGTTTTTCAATTCGATTCAGTATGGCATCTAGAGGTTGGAAAAGCAACCTTCTGAAACTGAGATATGACTGGAAGAGAAAAGGCTTTTCAGCAGTTGTTCTCCCCTTTTGCCTTATGAACTGGCCTCCCTTGAATAGTGTGCTTGGAGCTTATGTTACTGCCTTTTCAGTGCTGGGCAAACGCTGTAATTTTCATCTCTTTTTTACAACTCTAAATTCATTGTTCTGCATCTTGGACAGTGCCTTCCTGGGTAGAGAACGCTTCTCTTTGCCAACATCCACACTGTGTACATGGGATGGAAACAGAAAAGGGACATATCAAGACTACACATTCTAGGAATGCCAAAAAATGAGAGATTTCTGCCTAATAGGCAATATCTTGTTACGGAGATCCGCCGGTGTAGTGAGAATGATGAAACTGGCCATTACAGATTGCCGCTATTTAGAGATGGGCACGAAATGAATTTTTTATTTGTTTTGTTATTCGTTATTTGTTTCATTATGTAATGAAACGAATAACAAACGGCCCCCTCAAAGAAAAATGAAACAAAACAAAAAGGAAATTTTCATTTCATTCCGTTTTGTTTTTCATTCCCCCATCTGGCGTCTTCTCCTACCTGATGTCAGGAAGGACTGCCAGCCACCTGGCGCCACCACTGCCACCAACCAGCACCCACGGGGAGGGCTTCTGAGGTGGCGGAGAGGACTCCTGCCACCCAGTGCAGCTGTTGCCACTAACCAGCCCCCATGGAGGGGGCTTCTGAGCTGGCAGGGAGGCCTCCTACCACAAAAAATAAAAGTGCCAATTGTCATGGCCCACATGGGTGCTGGTCAGTGCGTGTTTTTTTTTTTAAAGAAAAAAGTGCCAGTCAGCCCGCACTACACTGATCAGCGTGTGTGTGAAAAAAAGAAGAAAAAGCATCAACCGGTCAGGCCCAGGAGCCAGCTGGTTGGCGCTGTGTAAAAAAAAAGCACCAACGGGCCAGACCTGGGAGCCAACTGGTCAGCACAAGTATTAAAAGGAAGGGGGGGGAGCCCCAATATTGTAAAAAAGAGAAAAAAGAAAAGAAAATGAAAATGTAAACATGAAAACATGAAAAACAAAATGAAGCAAAATATGAAACTTTATTTTTAAAAAAGTCATATCGTAATAAATGAAATGAAACTGGGGAGAAAACAAAAAACAAAACAAAATGCCATTTTTAGCGTTTTGTGTCCATCTCTACTGCTAATTAAAGAGTCGCTGCTGGAATTATAAGATGAGTGCTATTTGCATGTATTTAACATGAAGGCCCATACATCCTGAAACAGAAGCAGGGCTTCTGGCAGTCTCCCAAGCTCTGCAAGGAGACGCTGGCTGCTATGTTGTTACGTTATTAAACTCCCCCCTTCTCTCTGTGTTCTCTCTCTCTCTCTCTCTCTCTCTCTCTCGTGTGTGTGTGTGTGTGTGTAATTTGTTTTCACTGTGGTTTTAGTTTCTGTTGTGTTTTGAATCCAATGTTTTACAGCTGTGCTGCTTTCTCAAATGCATTTCTGGGAACATTTTGATGTTATTTTCTTGTTTCTTTTTTTTTCCTAAGTTGCTCAGAGAAGACTTCTCACCATGGAAGTAACAGGACCAATCAGATCCAGCCCATTCCATTCCACCAACCAACATCCATCTTAATCTACTTTTTTGGGAGGTCAACAAGATCTTCCATCGAGGATGGCTCAGGGATTGGAGTGGGGGACCCCCCCCCCCCGTCTGCCTGCTCTGTGCCCTTCATGTTTGATGCATGCCTGTCTTTCCTTGATGGCTCTGTTGGTTTTAATTACCCTTTTCTTTCTTTTTGTGTTTTCTTAGTTTGTCTAAGCAGTTCGAGGCATTTGGGGAAAACTCTCTGGAACGACTGCCCATCAAGCTTGGATGCCTTCAAAGGGGGGGTTGGACAGATTCCTGGAGGAAAAGTCCATCACAGGTTACAAACCATGATGGAGATGTGTCATCTCCAGGCTTAAAACCGGGGTACTTCAAGGGCCAGATGCAGGGGAGTGGTATCAGGAGACCGATATCTAGTCTCGTGCGCTCTCAGACGCATCTGGTGGGGGCACTGTGAGATACAGGAAGCTGGACTAGATGGGCCTTTGGTCTAATCCAGCATGGCTCTTCTTATGTTCTTATGTCCAATCCATAAAGGAATGAATGAATCAGTCAGCGAGTCCATCTGTCTGTCTCTCAGCCAGCCAGCCAGCCAGTTAGTCAGAATGTACAGATCTGAGAGTTTGGACCTGCCAAAAAACTAGCCTCTCCATCCATGGCAGTCCACATGAAGACAGAAGCCCAGAGGAAGTTTAATAGATACCGCTGACTGATCGATTAATTAGCTTCCAGGTAGATAGGCTATCGATAGCTGCCCTTTCAGGAGCCTAAAAGATGGCAGGAACAAAACTGTGTTGTGAGAATACCATCCGCTCATCTTCTTTTCTTTGTGGCTCCATCTGAAGGAACACACCCCGAGAAGGACGAGACAAGTCCAGCAGGCAGAGAGAGGCAGCTGCAGCATGAGCAGTGAATGACAGACAAAAGGTGAGGAGGATTAAATGTCCCTCCTCTTATCTTTCAGTGACTCATCTGAAGTTAAGCTGAGGGGCAGCAAAAAGGGAATGCAGTTAGAGCTGAGTCTCTCAGGAGACTTTTGATTTTGAGAAAATCCAACAGCTCTTTTTTTTTTTAAAAAAAAGGAGCGCGAGAGCAAGAGCAAGAGAGACCAACCTTGGAAAAGAAGACCACTTTGCAGATTTTCACCCCAGTCTAAATATTCTTCTCATGTTCTTCATCAGGTGTTCTTCCTTGCTAACCTTGCTTCCTCGTTTTGGAATGACCCTTTCGTTCAGTGGTTCCCAACCTGGTGGTCGTTGGGACCCCTTTGGGGGTCGAACGACCATTTCACAGGGGTCGCCATGAGCGAGTGAAGAAAAAATAACAAACAGCTTGGGTCTGGAGGAGGAGGGGGTAGGAAGGGGTGGAAGAGTGAGTTACAGCTTGATAGGTTGGAGGGGGTGTCAGTCAATGGCACCCAAGGCTGTGATTGGCTGAGGGTGCCTTTAGAGGGAAGTTCTCTATGGCACCTGGGGCAGTGGCCTGCCAAAGGGGGCTTGTGGCCTCTTCCAAGCAGGGCAAGGGGTCACCACAACATGAGGAACTGTATTAAAGGGTCGCGGCATTAGGAAGGTTAATGGGAACCACTGCTTTAGATCCTCGAAGTAAAGTGGCATATAAATATTGTACATGTAACATATGTAACATATGTAACAGTGTTGATGGTTGCTTTTCTTACAGCTCCAACAGCCTGTTTGCCATTTTCTGCCTTCCAAGGTGCCTCAATTCCATAAGAAGTGGAAAGCAAAAGAGAGCTAGGAGGCTAAGCAACCATCAACACCATTAAAAATAAACTGCTAAAGAATTCCCCCTATTCAGGAGTAAAATCGTAGGAAACGCCACCACCCCCATTTTCATACACTTTACAAACAGGAAGTTGGAAGGGACCCATAAGGCCACAGCACGGGAGTACAAATCAAAGATATTTGCCAGGTGATTGTCTCAATTTGTCTTGAATGCCTCCAGTGTTGGAAGACTCACTACCTCCCCACAATTGGTTGCATTGCCGTACTGCTCTTAACAGTTAGGATTCCCCCCCCCCGATATTCTGTTGAAATCTGGCTTCCTGTAAGTTGAATCCATTGCCAGGTGTGTCCTGCACTCTGGAATGATTGAGAACAGATCCGCCACCCCCCCTATGTTTGACTACCTTTCAAGTCCTATCTACCCTCCATCTTCTTTTCATAATGCTACGTGGGCCCAATTCTTTCAGTCTTTCCCCATATCACTTGATTTCCAGCCCGTAATCATTTTTTGTTGGCATCCTGAAACTCCTTCTTGAAGTGTGGTGTCCAGAACTGGGCACGGTACTTAAGATGAGGCCTAACTCCAGTGGCAAATACAGTAATACCTCGGATAAAGAATGCCTCTGATAACAAATTTTTTGGATAACAAATGGAAATTTCTAGGTATAGGGCTGCCTCGGATAACAAGTGTTTCATGTCTTGCATAAAACTGTAACCAGAATGTATTGCAACTCCTGTAGTTTGTGGAGGGGTGGGAGGAGTTAGAGTGGGGTTTTTCATGGGTTTTGAGCCATTCTGGATGTGTTTTGCTGAGGGATTTGGACCTTTCAAACTTGGAAAGGTAGGGAGCTAGCTTTTATTAATCTTTGCACTCCTTTTATTTGCATTTCTGGCAGGAAAAGGCAGGGGTAGTCATGCTGCTTTCTTCTGTCCATGTTTGCAATCTTTTTCATTGCTCTGCAGGCAAGAACAGGCTGTATTTCTCTTATGTTTGTTTCATTTTTCCCCATTGCACCTTAGGTAGGAACAGGCTGGGGTGGTCTTGCTAGTTTCTCTTGTCCATGTTTGCATTGCACTGCAGGGGAGGTGTTGTGGAGGGGGTGTTCCAGCACAGCAGTCCTTTAAAGTGCACTTCATAAAGAGGTCTGGAAACCCCTCCCCCCCAGCTTCTTGGACCTCTGGAACGGATTAATTGGTTACCCATTCATTTCAATGGGGAACCACATTTTGGATAACATTTTTTCCGGATAATAAATTGCCTCTAAGAACGTATTAAATTCATTATCAGAGGCATCACTGTTAAAGGATACATGAGCGCCTCATGAGATTTTATTGCTGCTCCCAAAAAAGAACAAGAATTTTTTAAAGGGGCCACTGGCTTTACAACAAGACCTGCAGTAGTAATAGTGTATGCCTAGGATCAATAGTGACCAAACTTCGGCCCTCTAGATGTTTTGGACCACAGCTCCCAGAATTCCAAGCCTGTCTTGCCACTGACAAAGGACTGTGGGAGTTGTGGTCCAAAACTTCTGGAGGGCTGATGTTTGGCCACCCCTACTAGTTTTCTATTCTCCTAATAAGCAGTGGATTCCACACCCCACCCCCATTTTGAGGGTCTCTCTTTCCCCACCCTCCTTGCTCTTTCCCTCCCTTTCAACATTCTCCAGCTGCTGATGGTTGAGGGTGCCTTTTGGCGCTCTTGTATCAACTCTTCCTGGGCATATGAAAATAGCTTGCTTAATTCTTCCAGCCACATCAGAAGAAAAGCAAATCTGCTAAACTCCTCTTTCAAACACTCCGTTCTCAGATCACAGGCTGCAGTAAAAGAGGCGAGCAGACCGCCTCGCTGAGTCTATCCGAAGGGAGATTTTTTACGAGCATACTTTTGTTAAGTAACTGCTGTGATCTTGCCTACTGAGTCTTGAAATTAAAGTGTGGAAAAAAAAGAAAGAAAGAAAAGAGAGAGGGGGGAGGGAGAGAGAGAGGGAGAGAGGTACCCACAAGCAGCCAGCAACTGAACAGATGATTAGGTGGATTACTTCTTTTATGGGAGCCAACAAGTTGTTATCTGTTTTGGTGCACTCTCTGTGCCTTTTGCAAAGTGTGCAGTGAAAAATTAAATGCAGAAGGAATAAGGCAAACAGGGAGGGGATCAGACCACTTGAAGTGCTCCAGGAAGAACGCTAATCATTGTGGAATGTGCATGCTGACATAAAGCAAACAGAGTGGCTGGCCAATTGTACAGTCATGTTTTGTGGGGTGATTGAGGAGCGCCAGTGACTAGAGTGTGTAGGGCATGGAACCAAATACCTGGAAGCTGTCTGTGCGGCTTGGCTGAATTTGCCATTTCTCAGCCGAACCCATCCCATGAGAATTCGCCACTGCCAAATTCTGCCCGAAGATGAAATCGAGGGCGAAGTGCAATGTGGATTCCAAACCCATTCATTTACTTCCGTGGAAACCACTGATTTATTTGTTTGATGTGGGCTAGAATCCCTATTGTCGATTTATGCAGGTATAAGGAAAATTGTGTAAGTCGTGATGGCAGATTGCTGCTCGTGAACAAGGTGCTGGTTGCCTTTCCAGGTGGGTGCCCAACCATATGACCAGGAGCATGTGGAGAAGCAATATACTATTTGGGATGTCAGGCAAAAATCAATATACTATTGGGATGTCAGGCAAAAATCAAAGAAAAACAAAACAAAACAAAAGACACAAACATGTGGCACGTTAAAGACTAACTTTCATATTTTAATGTAACGTTTTGTGCACATGTGCAGTTCTTCAGACATATAGCAGCAGAATGAGGTGTGCAATATAATATGAGGTGGATATACATTTCATACCAGATATTCCTTGGCTGTAGTCCAGATATTCATTGGCTGTAGTACTTGGAGTTGCGGGGGTGGATAGGGGAGGGGAGGGAGGAGGAGGGGGAAGAAGAGGAGGGAGACTTAATTAGTAGAAATGGCAAGAAGATTAAATTGTGAGAAGTTTGGGCTAGAGTGTTATGGTTCATGCCAGTCTCTGTTTATGTTTAAGGATGGGAAGTAAATTCCTCAAGTGAGAGAAACTACTGGGATGGTCGCTCTGGATGCAGAATTGGGGGGGGGGGCACAAAGCAGTCCAAGTCCCTGTGGGGGCTCTTACCTTCTCCTCGGGGCGGCAGCAACCATTTTCAGAGGCAGGAGACCAGGTGTCCCTTCCAGGAGCGAAGGGCTTGCTGCCTCTCCCCCTCCCCTGCCACCCTGCAGAGAGGCAGGGGCCACTCGGGAAGGGGAGCCCCAGGAGTAGGTGGAGGGGGTCCTGGAAGGGGGGGCAGGGCAGTGGGACTCTCAAACAAGGGTCTGCTCAGCTGCCCTTATAGGCTCACTGTCTGAAAACCTGGAAAGTAGCAGCAGGGTGTCAGGAGCAGGTAGCAGGGTCATGGTGGTGATGAAGGGGTCACAAGGGTGGGGTAGGGGACCATGGGTGGTCAGACCTGCTCAGCTTCCCTTCGAGGCCCGGAATGCAGTGTGGCAGCAGGAGCATATTGCGAGGGGGGGATTGTTCAGCAGTGGAATATGCTGGCACGTAGGGTGGTGGAGTCTCCTTCTTTGGAGGTTTTTAAGCAAAGGCTGGATGGCCATCTGTCGAGAGTCCTGTGATGGAGGTTCCTGCATGGCAGGGGGTTGGACTGGATGGCCCTTGGGGTCTCTTCCAGCTCTACGATTCTACGATTGCCTTGCTCCCAATGCTTGCAACCCATGCTATGCCACTGAACATCGCTCTTTCCACTCAAAACCAATACTATACTTTAGAGTACTTTGGCTTCAGACAGAATGCTACAAACTATTAATTCCCCCTACCCCAACCCAGTGCATCCACCCAACCCCAGCAAAAATAAAAATAAAAATAATAAAAATTAATAATAATCTGAGCATGCTTGTGTCAGCATGGTTGACATGAAACTTCCATCTGCTGCTTTTTAACTTTGCTACCCTCTGTGAGCCACTTCCAGGCTCTAAATTATCGGTTTCTTCAAACCGCAGACGATGGGAGATGAAAGATTTCCTAAATTAGTTTTGCTGGAACAGTCAACGGCAGGAAAGGTTGCATGGAAGGATTTCTGGCTTGCATCAGTATTTAAGTGCATTTATCACTTTTTGTTGCCGGAGACATCACTGCTCCAGACGAATCTTAGATCCACGGGCGCACAGATAAGAAATTTGGCGGCAGGACATAGATATTCAGTGAGGCACGGCTGTGATTCATAGGTCAGGTCATCCCTGAGGCTCAGATCACTGGAAGCACCATGGCTGATGGCTGCCATAGCTGATGGCTGCTTGATAGAATTCTCCAAACAAATGAAGGAAGTAGAGGCGAGAAACACGCATCATCTTTTCAAGTGCTTACTACTGCTTGAAAGGCAGAGCATTAATGCATACTCTCTGCCTGCCTTTCCCAACTTTTTAATATCATATTTAAATCATATTGGCTGAAATCCAGTTGTGCCTTGCAACCAGAGTAGGCCCTTTGAACTGGTAGAGCTTTGGTGAGTCAACTCCTGCATAAGTTTCATTGATTCAATGGGCTGACTCTAGTTGTGACTTACTAATGGATTTTGAGCATTGTTTTCAAAGCATGTCATGAGCTGCCTTGGCACCTGGTCTTGAGAGAGAAATTGTATTAAAATCAAATAAAACACTGAGTGGGAAATGTTGGTGTTGTTTCAATTTATATATGTTTACAACATAGGCTGCTTTTACACGACCCCTAAAACCTGCTGGCAACTTAAATGCAGATTCCCGCCAGTGGTTTGGTTTTTGTTCTGCTTCCAGTGTTCCCACCTCCCGCACTCTGATTCTATTGCTTCTGCCTGCAGTGATGGGAGAGAGAAAAAAAAATGCAGGCTCACCTCCGCCTGCCTTTGGCAGTAGCTAATTGTTCCAGCCCATTAGGATTCCTGTCTGTTAAAAGGGGGGAGGGGAAACCCAACAAAAACAAACAAAAAGTGGAGGAGGGCCAGGCTTGCAATGCTTTAAAACAGCAACAAGGATTTTACCTCCTCCAGACCAGGTACTTGTAAAATGCTTGGGCACTCTTAAGTGGGCGTGGTCGTACTTTTTTTAAAAAGTCCGCTGCTGGTGGGAAAACAATTTTATGCTCCGCATCTGCGAGCATTTTACAGCAGATTTTAGGGGTCATGTAAAAGCAGCCATAATCATGAAAACAACCCTTTGCGTGCCCGCCCCCACCCCAAGTTGGGTGCCATTTTACTGACTTCAGAAGGTCGGAAGGCTGAGCCAGTTTTGAGCTGGGTACTTGAATCCGTTGGGAGCCAACTCAGGTCATCAGCAAAGTCTTGACTGCAGTCCTGCCATTTAACTGCTGTGGTACAGGACTCTGTTAGGTGGGTCATGGGGTCCTCAAAAGCTCCAATAACCTCCAGGAAAAATAAATAGATTGAACTCTCTGCAACAAACCAGTTGCAGAGTGGGATCTTGGTGTCTTGGTGGACAGCTCAATGAAGGTGTCAACCCAGTGGGTCGCAGCAGTGAGAAAAGCAAACTCAATGCTAGGGATTAGAGATGGGCACAAATAAAAAAAAATGGCATTTCGTTTGTCGTTTGGAGGGCCCGTTTTGGTTTGTTTCTGTTTTTAGTGAATTTTTGCAAAAAATTCATTTTCATTTTCGTTAGTTTTGTTACCATTTTGTTACCATTTATTTCAATTTTTTGTGATTTTTAAAAGATTTTAAGCAATTCACTCATATTGCAGTAATGGAAATAAAATGCACAACAAAATTTCTGGTGTTTCTGTTCATTTTGTTTCATTTTAGAGACAAAATTTGTTTGTCGTTTCGTTACGTAACCAAATGAAAAAACGGAAACGGAAACGAAAAATTGTTTGTTTCGTGCCCATCTCTACTAGGGATCATTAGGAAGGGTATAGAAAATAAGTCAGCAAGTGTCGTTTTGCCTCTTTATAAATCTATGGTGAGGCCCCACCTGGAGTATTGTGTACTGTTCTGGTCACCATATCTGCAGAAGGATATTATGGAAATGGAAAAAGTGCAGAGGAGGGCAACCAGAATGATTAGGGGGCTGGAACACCTTCCTTACCATCTGAGGCTGCAACGGCTGGACCTCTTCACTCTTGAACGACGGCACCTAAGAGGTGACCTGATTGAAGTTTATAAAATCATACACAGTGTGGACAATGTAGATAAGGAGAAACTTTTTCCCTATTGCACAACACTAGAACTAGGGGGCACTCCAAGAAACTTTTGGGTGCTAGATCTCAAACAAATCAGAGAAAGTAGTTTTTCATCCAGAGGATCACTGATCTATGGAACTCCCTGCCAGAAGAAGTGGTGACTGCTGTCAGCCTTGACAGCTTTAAGAAAGGATTAGACAAGTTCATGGAGAACAAGGGTATCAATGGCTATCATGATGGATGCCTAAGGACAACCTCTGGGTTGGAGAGAGGGGCAGGATATCTCTCAATGCCATTTGCAGGGAATCGTAAGCAGGTGAAGACATCTGCTTGGGAATACCCTGAAGCAAATGGATTGCTGCTGTGTGAGACAGAAGGCTGGACTGGGTGGGCTGTGGCCTGTTCCAGCAAGGCTGTTGTTATGTTCTTATGTTCTTATTATCCACAGCCCTACTTAAGATAGAGAGTTCAACCTGGGATTTGCTACTATTGAAGTACAGGTTCTGTTGCTTGTCCTTTTGGAGTCTTGAAACTCACGAGCTTGGACTAGTAACATGCCCTCAGTCAGACCTAGCTCAAAATAAGGTTGTGAAGACAAAGCTGGGAGAAAGAGATCTCTCTGTGTGTGGCACCCTGAGCTTATTGAAACAAGGGCCAAATAGAAACGTAACCATAAACAATAACAATAGCAATGAAAAATAGCAAGTACCCTTCTTAAATCAAATTTTAGTGTGCAGCTCACAATTAAAATGTTCTGGTCTTTTAATGCTGTAAGATGTCCCTCAATTCCCTGCTCCCGGTTACTTGAATATGTCTTACTTGTATTGGACTGTATATTGTACCTCATTACTGTAAGCCACCTTGGGTCCTTTTCCAAGGAGAAAGGCGAGGTAAAAATACTCTAAAATAAAATAATAAATAAATAAATAAAATAAATCAAACTCTGTCATTTCCTCCTGAACACACCAGACTTTGTCTGATTGCTAAGCAGAGTCAGAGTGGACTATTACTTGAATTTTAGACTACCAGGGAATATAAAAGTATATTTTCATTTGATAATGGCAATAAATTGACTGCAATATTTAGTTTGTGAATAGCCATTATTTTGAAAAATTGTGGTCTTCTGTTTACAAACACCCTTATCTTCAAATGGAAAATTTATATATATTTGAAATTAAGAGACCTAACATTCTTGCACAATCAAAAGACTGAAGAGAATAACTTTAGGTTTGACTTTTAAAAGCTTTTATTTTGAGTTTGCCATGGTGATCAGAGTGCCGATCTAACCATTACCAGATTTTTACCATAAACGTCCAGTCTAATATGTTGTTGGACTTGCCCAAGAAACAGGTGGCAACAAAGTCCACTTCGTGAATAAATTCCTGTAGCTTTAATTCCTTCCAAATTAAATGTGCAGAAGAATGAACGTCCGAGTTAATTTTCAATCCTATTTGTTCTAAGCTAGCAGGTCAATATATTTTAATGATGCTGTACACTACCAAATGTCCAAACCATAAAAAATAAGCAGCCCCCCTTTGTAATTTGCTTTGTTTGCAAAAAGAAAAGAGGAAGCAGGAGAACACACGAACGCAACCACAATGAGGCACTTAATGTCCAGGAGATTTGCTTTCCCAGGAGTTCCTTGAGCGGCCATTTAAATAAGATTTT
Organism: Phrynocephalus versicolor; assembly: GCA_023846285.1. Taxonomy (NCBI): domain Eukaryota; kingdom Metazoa; phylum Chordata; class Lepidosauria; order Squamata; family Agamidae; genus Phrynocephalus; species Phrynocephalus versicolor. Next base: position 744,568 of record JAHTLZ010000225.1, on the reverse strand, counting down.
AATTTGTGTTGCACTGAAGTTGACAGAAGGGGAACAAATGAACAGCCATCTGCTAATCAGTTTATTTCTTTGTAATAAAAACCAGGCTGTGGCTTGACTCACTCATAGGGCAATGAGACACCCGAAGAGGGTAAAGTTTGACTGAAATGAAGATCTGGATCACAAGCAAGACTGCCTAGTGAAAAAGACAGGATTAATAGCATTGCTTAAGGTAGTAGAAGCAGTGGATGTAGAGCAGTGGTGGTGAACCTTCTGCACTCCAGATGTTTTGGGCCACAGCACCCAGAATTGCCAAGGACAAAGGACTGGGGGAGTTGTGGTCCAAAACATCTGCAGTGCCAAAGGTTCACCACCACTAGTATAAAGGAAGACCCATTACAAGATGGATTGACTCCCACTAGACATGGGCACGACTTGACGAAATTCTCGTTTCTGTTTCCGTTACTCGTTTCTGTTACGCAACGGAAACGGTAATGACAATTACTCCCCCAGAACTCGAACTCGAACCGACAAAAGAAAAATTGGGTCTGATTTGTCGTTGTCGTTCCTGGCATCGCAGCGATCGCGTGATGCCAAGCGGCACAGAAAAAAAGTTTTAAAAATAAAAAAACCCCGATTCCCGGCCAAAAAAGCAGGCGAAAATATGCCTGCTTGAGGGCACCTACCAGAGGGGTGGTTTCTGGGGGGGGTCCCCACCGCAGCCTTCCCCCCCTCCTGTCCTGGGCTGCTGGTACCAGGCTGGGAGGGGGCATCCTCGGCATCTCCATTTGTCATGCGGTGCGGGGGGATCCAAAATGGCGACCGCAATTTTTTTTTTTTGAAATCGTGGTCCAAAAACCCACCAAAGCACCACAGAAACATGCGAAAATTAGCTATTTTAGATGCTTGAATTTTTACAGTAGCAGCAGTGGGTTTTTCTTGCAATAAAATGTCTCCATTTATTTTATTTTATTTTATTTTTATTTTTTTACACCTGCGCACGCGCAATGATGGGCTGGCCATGGAATGGGACCATGCAAATTTTTGGAGCCATTCCACCAATTGCATGGCCAGGTTTTGCTGATGCTGAGACTTGCTGGTACCAGGCTGGGAGGGGGCATCCTCTGCGTCTCCATTTGCCATGCGGTGTGGGGGGATCCAAAATGGCGACCGCAATTTTTTTTTAAAATCGTGGTCCAAAAACCCACCAAAGCACCACAGAAACATGTGAAAATTAGGTATTTTAACTGCCTGATTTTTATAGTAGCAGCAGTGGGTTTTTCTTGCAACAAAACGTCTCCATTGATTTTATTTTATTTTATTTTTATTTTTTTACACCTGCGCACGCGCAATGATGGGCTAGCCATGGGACGGGACCATGCAAATTTTTGGAGCCATTCCACCAATCACATGGCCAGGTTTTGCTGAGACTTCTGGATGTGCCAGAGAGGGCATTAAAAGCCCACCAACCCTAAGCCTAAGCCTAAGCCTAAGCCTAACCCTAACCCATACGCCAGTACACTGTGTTCTTAGTGGGCCAGAGGCACCCAGAGGTACAGCCCACTAACCCACCCTAACCTTAACCGTTACCCTAAGCCTAGCCCTTACCCCCTAACCCCATGCTCTGGGAACTGGAAGTCAAGTCGCATTAAATCGCGGCGGTAACGACAAACGACAAACGACAAAAATGAAATGACAAATTTTTGAAAAATTTCGCAAAAAATGGAAACGAGCCGAAACGGATCCGTCCCGAAAAACGACAACTCGAAAAAAATTTTTCCTGGTCGTGCCCATCTCTAACTCCCACACTTGACTTTGCAAGAGATAAGCAGGGTTGCTGAGGATGGGACATTTTGGAGATCTTTTATTCAAAGTATTGCCATATGTTAGGGGCGATGATGGCACAAAGCCACAATAGCAACAACGAGAGTGATCTAGAAGAGAGAATAGGGCAGTGATGGCAAACCTTTTAGAGACTGAGGGCCCAAACTGCGATTCAAAACCCACTTATTTTTTGCCAAGTGCAAATACAGCAATTTAACCTGAACACAGTGGTATCCTGGGTTACAAATGCTTCGGATGCTACCCTTTGGGAAAGCAAGGTTCGAAGAGCAGGCTTTTGAATTTCCTGTGGCCACATCACCCTAGCTGTGGCCATGGGAAATTCAAACACCTGCTCTCTAGTAGCCTTGTGGCGCAGTGGTTAAATGCCTATACTGCAGCTAAAATTGTGCTCACGACCTGGGGTTCAATCCTAGGTAGAAGGCTCATGGTTGACTTAGCCTTCCATCCTTCCAAGGTAGGTAAAATGAGTGCCCAGCTTGCTTGGGGTGGGGGGGATGTGCAGCCTGCATACTGTAATTAAAACTGAGAAAGACTGCACAGCAAAAGATCATGAATTCACTCCGAAGAGCAGTATTTTGGTACCCCGGCTGACCACGCCCCCGGAAGCACACTTTAACCGCAGCATATTGTACCACCGCTAGGGGTTGTGTTAAAATACTTCTGTTATTGATGCACACTTTTCAACGCCTCAAATGAGGCATGACCCCAGAAAATTTGCACCAATTAGATTCATACCCCTTTTTCTGCCACTTCCTGTAGTTCTGCCTTGGTAATCGTTTACGCTACTGAACTGATGGCATACCGGCATGCCGGCACAATTTTTACTGGCTTTCCCCCTGCAATTACAATCGATTTTAAGAAGAAAAACTGCTACCTGGCTGCAACGCAGGTATTCACCACAAGGGGAAAAACAGGGAAAAGATGCACATTAAACAAGTCGGGAGCTGCCTAGATACCCTAAGCACATCCGATCTCACCTGATTTCAGAAGCCAAGCAGGGTCAGCCCCGGTTAGTACTTGGATGGGAGACCATCAGGGAATACAAGGTGTTGGAGGCGCCTGGAGTAGGAACTGGCAAGCCACTCCAGTATTCCTGCCAAGAAAACTCCATGGGCATGGAGTCACAAAGAGTCGGTCACGACTGTAACGACACAAAACACACACAAGCAAGTCGGGACGGACACAGAGAAGTAAAATACTCCCCTGTCGTTGGGGCGCTAACTGCGCATCAAACGTCACATGACTGCCCGAAAAAATAGTATGCATAATGTTAAGATGCGCAGATAACGGTAGTGGGACCGGGGTCTTGATAACCTATTTCTGCTCTCAACCACATTGCACCTATTTGCAGAAGGAATGGAACCAAACCGAGGAGAGGCCCCTGTAGTTCTTCAAAACAGCTTCTGTCCTCATGCTTGCTTCTCATTGCCATGCAAAATGCAGCTCAGACCTTCCCTTCCGAGCACACGTGGCTGTTGGCTGCATCTTGTAGTAGCTGGGGGATTCTGGGAGCTATAGTCCAAAACAGGAATGTCGTCAAGCTGTGCTCTGCGCTAGAGTTTCCGGTTAGCTTGGAGGCCTGTGTGTGTGTGTGTGTGTGTGTGTGTGTGTGTGTGTGTGTGTGGCTTCTAAACATCTTGTGATCTAAAGAGCAGATGGGAAGGAGGGTGGGTGGTGGGCTTCCCACCCTCTTTGGACCAGGGAGCCTTGTGGCAGCTGGAGAGGGAGGGAGAACCGTTCAGTTCATAAAGTTTGGGGTGCAAAGACCATTTGATGTGCATGGAAGTGGCGCTGCTGATGGGAATAACATGCAGGCTTTTACAGTCTGTTTTCATGTGACAGCCAGGATGACGGATGGGCACTCTAGCCAAGCACATAAACATTTTCTGAAGGGTGTGTGTGGGAAGGAGAGTGGTGTAAAGTTTTTCATGATAGAAATATCCACTGGTATATTTTCATTCTGATATGCTGTAATTAACTCTGCCCCCCACACCCCTTTCCTCTCCCAGAATATCAGCTCTGGCTTGAAATCTGAAGGCTGTACCTGACCCAAATCCTGTTGCTTAGGGTAGCATATTGCACTAGAGTAGGCCTATGGGATCAACAGGTGAGTCAGTTCTGTAAGTTCCATTGATTCAAATGAGCCTACTCAATTGTGATTTACTTGAGCATTGTCTAGTAGTTGGTAGTGTTGGACCATTGGCATCAATGGAATTTATGGGATTGACTCACCTTGTGCTGTATGCTAAGAAAGTGGTCAAAATCCTGTTATGCCACCATATGGGAGATGACATCATTGACAAAGAGACTGCCAGTCATGAAATACTTGCTGTTAGAGATGGGCACGAACTGAAAAAATGTTTATTTGTTTTGTTTTGGTTCATTTTGTTTTTAATGAATTTTTTTTTGAAAAATTCATTTCATTGGTTCGTTGATTTGTCGTTTGTTTTTTCCCATTTTGCACGATTTAATCCATTTGACAGCGTGGGGTGGGAAAAAAACATTAAAAAAATAAAATAACAACTGCACAAACTGGACTGTCATCCTCCTCCTCCTCCTCCTCATCTTCAATCATCCTTACCGGGTGGTGGCGGCGGCAGCGGCAGCAATGGCAGGGAGATCCTGGCCCCTGTGGCTAGCGCCTCTCAGCTGAGATCTCTCTTTTTCTCCCCAAGCGCCAACTGCATGGCCCCTGGGGCCAGGTTGGCGCTGGTTTTATTTTTTATATTTTTCCTTTATTTTATGGTGCCAACCCGGCCACCCCTGGATCCGGGTTGGCACTCCTTTTTATTGTTTTTTATTTTATTTTTATTTTATTTGTATTGTATTTTTTTAAACTGCCGACCACATGGCCCGCACTACAGCTGTAGCATGGTCCGGTCAGCTTTTTGTGTGTGTGTGGTCACCCCTCCTTGCAGCCAGGAAGACCGGACCTCCAGGACCAGCACCAGGTAGGAGACATCCCCGGTGCCGCCATTAATGAACCAAATGGAACCATTTTTTCCGGTTAGGTTCATTTCTTTCTAAATGCACTCTTGGGTTCGCTATTTGTTTCATTACATAACAAAATGGATAATGAATAACAAAACAAACTAAAAGTTTGTTTCGTGCCCATCTCTACTTGCTGTTTCTCTCCTGGGATTTGCACAACTCACATGCAGTCAGTATGATTTCACATGAGTTGTGTGAGCTACAAGATAGAAGCATGATCCTTCTAATGGCTAACAATTTTCCTCTGCTACATGATGTATTAAAGGTTGAGGAAACACCATATGCATCAAGAAGAGACTGAAAGAAATAGCAGCAGATTCCCGGTCATTGGAGGGACAATCACATGGATTGAGTGAGCCTCGGCAAGGATGCAGGGGCTTTGCAGATAGTTCCAATTCCCTCTACCATCATCTCCCTAACCCTAGCGTAGTTTATACCAAAGGATTGTGGTCGCTAATAGGTATAAATATTTTCCCCTGCTTGTGACATTTTGAAAAAGATAATCAAATAGGGGTTTGTTTTCGAATTATGCACAATGACCCTGACATCCTGATATGTCCCCTGGCAGGATATACCCCACCAGTTGACAAACACTGATATGGAATTTTACAAAATAATTTGGTCCAGTCTCGCCTCAGTGAGATTGCAGTCTAAATTTAGATGTCAAGGAGAAGAGAAAGAAGCGAGGAGAGGCAAAAGAAAACATGGAACAAGCGTGAATGAATTTAAATCACGTGTGTGGCCCAGGCCTGAAGTTCATGATCAAAATAATGAGGACTAGGATCTTGTCCAGGTTATCCTCAAATATGATTGCTAAATCTGCTGGTGATGGTGACTTCTTAGCCACTCCCCTCCCCTCCAAAAATACTTCTACATAACTCCAGTCTGCGCTGAGGCTGGAAAACCAATCAATTCAAGACTATCTCCTCAGGATTTTGCCGAGTTGTCTGCTTAAGGCCACAGGGAGTTTTCAAAAAGCGAAATGCAGTCACTGCACAAATAGTCAAGCTACTTCCCTGCTGTTCTTTTACACAACATTTTCTCTGCAATGAAGAGAGAGAGAGAGATTTAAGAAGGGAGTTTTCCCGCCGAATCTGGGGAGGCACTGAGGCACTTGTTAGAGAAAAGAAATTGCTACTAAGCAAAAATAAAAGGGAAGGCTTTGGAGAATAATATGAGAAGTGACAGCAACCTTTGAATGGGGAAGGGGGGGGGGCTTCAGAAATTGCTGACTTTGTGGCATGCCCAGGTGGGATTTATTAGTAGTTTGTCTAGAAATTCTATGCACTGTCTCCTCCCCCCTCCCAGGAATTTTTCTGATGGTTAACATTCTACCTATCATAACCCCATCACCTCCTGGCAAACAGAAGGGGAAGAAATGGAGGCAATGACAGAGTTTATTTTCTTAGGCTCATTGATCACTGCAGATGGCGACTGCAGCAACGAAATAAAAAGACGCCTGCTTCTTGGGAGGAAAGCAATGGCAAACCTAGACAGCATCTTAAAGAGGAGAGACATCACTTTGCTGACAAAGGTCTGGATAGTCAAAGCTATGGTTTTTCCAGTAGTGATGTATGGAAGTGAGAGCTGGACTATAAAGAAGGCTGATCGCCGCAGAATCGATGCTTTTGAGCTGTGGTGTTGGAGGAGAGTCTTGAGAGTCCCCTGGACTGCAAGAAAATCAAATGTATCCATTGTGAAAGAAATCAACCCTGAATGTTCACTGGAAGGACAGATTTTGAAGCTGAGGCTCCAGTACTTTGGCCACCTCATGAGGAGAGAGGACTCCTTGGAAAAGTCCCTGATGTTGGGAAAGATTGAAGGCAAAAGGAAAAGGGGACGTCAGAGAATGAGATGGTTGGACGGTGTCATCGATGCAACCAAGATGGATTTGACAAAACTCTGGGAGGCAGTGGAGGATAGGAAGGCCTGGCGAGCTCTGGTCCATGGGGTCACAAAGAGTTGGACACGACTGAACGACTGAACAACAAATCATAACCCCTAGCGTTCAGTGATGCGACCTTAAAAATGCTGTTTTTTCCCATCATAAGGTAAATAAAATCTCTTTCCAAAGGCTTTTGGTATTTTTCATTACCTGGACCTCCATTTGCATATAGTTGTACTCTAGTTTACTTAGTCAATGTTTACTTAGAAACATTAGGTGAAATCCTATTGCGCAACTCTGCGTCTACAGCGGAGACCACAGGCAGGCTTTAAGAAGTTTCCCCCCCACCAAAGCCCATGCTCCAGCTGATCGGTGGTGGCTTCGGCAGGGGAAAAAAAGCCCACTGTTTCCCCATGCCGATCGGGCATGGGTGGGGGAACCGCCAGCTTTCCCCCATAGGAATGCACTGAAGCATTGCTTCAATGCATTCCTACGAGGGAAAGAAAAATGAAGCGAACAAAACAGAAGTTTCTGTTTCATGTCATTTCGTTTTTCTTTGATGGGTCCCTTCATTATTTGTTTCATTCTGTAACGAAACGAATAACAACAAAATGAATAAAAATTCATTTTGTGCCCATCTCTAATTACTGTATGTTCCTCACTCGAGGGTGATTGAGAACATATCCTGACCTTTCTCTGTATGACACAACAGAACATAAGAACATAAGAACATAAGAAGATCCCTGCTGGATCAGGCCAAAGGCCCATCTAGTCCAGCTTCCTGTATCTCACAGTGGCCCCACCAGATGCATTTGGGAGCACATAAGACTAGATATCGGTCTCCTGATACCACTCCCCTGCATCTGGCCCTTGAAGTACCCCGGTTTTAAGCCTGGGTAATTACACATCTCCATCATGGTTTGTAGCCTGTGATGGACTATTCCTCCAGGAATCTGTCCAATCCCCTTTTGAAGGCATCCTGTGGCAGGGAGTTACAGAGACTAACAAAACGCTGGGTGAAGCTTTTCAAGTATTTGAAAAGTGCTCTCCTAGCTCCCCTCATCTCCCCTTCGCCCGTAATATGGGAAGAGAGCCTGAAGTAAGGGTGGGCCAAGTGTCTCCCTCCAGATTTTGCTGGATGGCAACATCCATAATCCACAGTTTGTGCTGACAAATTGTGGGATTTACAGCTCTCAAAATCTGAAGGACTGCACTTTGCTTATTCCACAAAAACAAGTGTTTTCCATTGATTGCCATTTTCTGTTCTCCAAGAGTGCTAAATAGTTCTGGCTAATTAGTAGGAGTGGTGTATCGGAGGCTTGCCCGGTGAATGGACCAAGATTTTTAGATTAGCAAGGAGGGCTAGTGATATAATCTGCTACCTCCCTCGCATCAAGGCTTGAAATATGTGTATAGAACATTACAATAATTGTGTGTGTGTGTGTGTGTGTGTGTGTGTGTGTGTCTATATAAAAAGTACCCCTGAAAATAAAAGTGCTTTTGAAAATGGAGGTTGGATTACTAGTTTACTGTAGTCATGCTGAAAGAGTTAGCAAGCTGTCCAGCTGAGGAAGGTCACTGAACAATAACATCCTGAAAGCTGGACATTTTGATGTTATAATCAACTTTTTATATTTTATCATTTATAAATATGGAGGTGGTCTCATGCAAGACTTAGAATATGTACTCCCTCTGTGTTCATTATCTTGGACGTACATCATCTTGTGGCCATATTCTCATTGGTTCTCAACCTGTGGGTCCCCAGATGTCCCTGAACTCCAACTCCCAGAAATCCCTTCCAGAACACCAAGTGGTGGAGGCTTCTGGGAGTTGCAGTCCAGGAACATCTAGGGACCGCCAGGTTGAGAACCACTGCTCTAGATCTTTTATGTTACCACCCTTTTTTCCTTTGAGCCTTGCAAATGTTAAAGTCATGAAAATGACGTGATAGATGTAGTGACAGCTTGCCGGATGGTGAGCCACAAACCCCTGGAAAGACAGAAACTGCAGGAATCATGCAGTTCACCCACAGAGAATTTTCTCTTAGTTCTCCAGGTTTTCGGACCTTTTGGAGAGCTAGGCAGGAAAGATTATTAATAACTGATAACGGGATGATAAAGGTATTGATAATATTCAGAAATGACAGCCAAAGCAAACAGCAAAGGATGCCAGGAGCACACTGTTAGAAAGGAAAGAGCTCTCCTGTGGGGACAGGGTTTAAGATTTTTTTTTCATATACTGTACGCTGATGTGATTTTATGCTTCGTTATGGTCCAGTCCGGTCTGTGAGAGTTGTAGGACAAAGAGAGAGAGAAAAGAGGCCTCCCCAGAAGATCTTAAAAGCAGTGTGTGATGCAATCCTTCAGATAACTGGGACTGAAGATGGACTGGGAATTGCACCTCAGAAGACGAGTGCAAAGAGGCAGGGGATCCAACAGCGGAGTTTAAAGCAGAACAAAGCAGTGTTCTGCTTGTATACCGCCCCATACCACTTCAAGTAGTCTCTGGGTGGTTTACAGTTTAATTACAGTATGCAGGCTACACATTGCCCCACCAGCAAGCTGGGTATTCATTTTACCGACCTTGGAATGATGGAAGGCTGAGTGAACCTTGAGCCTGCTACCTGGGATTGAACATCAGGCATTTAACCTCTGTGCTACGAGGGCTTGGTAACTTATAGAATCAGAGAATCATAGAGTTGGAAGAGACCTCAAGGGCCATCTAGTCCAACTCCCCTGCCATGCAGGAACCCCATCACAATATTTCTGACAAATGGCCACCCAGCCTCTGCTTAAAAACCTCCAAAGAAGGAGACTCAACCACCCTCCGTGGCAGCATATTCTACTGCCGAACAGCTCTAACTGTCATGAAGTTCTTCCTAATGTTCAAATGGAATCTCTTTTCCTGTAGTTTGAAACCATTACCCCGAGTCCTAGTCTCTGAAGCCATGGAAAACAAATCTGTTCCCTCTTCAATGTGACATCCTTTCAAATATTTAAACATAGCTATCTTATCCCCCCTCAGCCTTCTTTTTGTAAGGCTAAACATTCCCAGTTCCATAAGCCGTTCCTCATAAGACATTTCCTCCAGACCCTCAACCATCCTGGTCGCCCTCCTCTGCACCCGCTCAAGGTTGTCAACATCCTTTTTAAATTGAGGCGAACAGAACTGGACACAGTACTCCAGGTGGGGTCTGACCAGAGCAGAATAGAGTGGTAGTATCACTTCCCTTGATCTAGACACTATGGTTCTGTTGATGCAACGAAGAATCGCCTTGGCTTTCTTGGCTGCCGCATCACACTGCTGACTCATGTTCAATTTGTGCTCTACCAAGACTCCCAGATCCCTTTCGCAGGTACTATTCTCCAGCCAAGTATTCCCCCATCCTTTATCTGTGCAATTCATTTTTTTTTACCTAGATGTAGCACCCCACATTTCCCTCTGTTGAAATCCATTCCGTTAGCTTTGGCCCAGCACTCTAATCTGTCAAGGTCCTTTTGGATTTTCATCCTATCCTCTAGGGAATTAGCAACCCTTCCCAATTTGGTATCATATGCAAATTTAATTAGCATACTCTCTATTCCTTCCTCCAAGTCATTAATAAAGATATTGAACAGCACTGAACCCAGAACAGAACCCTGGGGCACCCCACTGGTCACGTCTCTCCAAGTTGAAGAGAGCCATTTATGGTCACCCTTTGGGTGCGATCAGTCAACCAATTACAAATCCACCTAACAGTAGCACTATCTATCCCACTTTCTACTAACGTCTTAGCAAGGATACCATGGGGAACCTTATCAAAGGCCTTACTAAAGTCCAGATAAACAATATCCACAGCATTCCCCTCATCCACTAGGCCTGTAATTCTATCAAAGAAAGAGATCAAATTAGTCTGGCATGACTTTTTAAAGAAACCCGTGTTGACTTCTTGTAATGACAGCATTGTTTGTTAAATAATTGCAGACTGCCTGTTTAATAATCTGCTCTAGGATCTTTCCAGGAATTGAAAAGCTGACTGGGCGGTAATTATTTGGGTCCTCTTCCCCCCCCTTTTGAAGATGGGGACAACATTGGCCCTCCTCCATTCGATGGGGACTTCCCCTGTTCTCCTGGACTTCTCAAAGATTATTGCCAATGGTTCTGAAATTGCTTCTGCCAGTTCTTTTTAATATCCTTGGGTGTAATTCATCTGGCCCAGGAGACTTACCATATATACTCGGTATAAGTCGACTCGAGTATAAGTCGGGGCCCCTAATTTAAACCCAAAAAACTGGGAAAATGTATTGACTCAAGTATAAGCCTAGGGTGGGAAATGCAGCAGGGCCTGGCAACTTCTCCTTTGTGAGCTGGGTGTGTGTGTGATGTTTAAAATGACTTTTAGCCACCGAGACAAGTGCTTGAGTTGATGGCTAAAAGTCATTTTAAACATTGTTTTAAAATGACTTTTTAAAAAGTCATTTTAAACATGGGGGGTCATGAGAAGTGGCACACAATGTTTAAAATGACTTTTAGCCACTGACCCAAACTTGCCTCAGTGGCTAAAAGTATTGACCCGAATATAAGCTGAGGACCCCCTTTTTCAGCCCAAAATTAGGGCTGAAAAACTAGGCTTATATTCGAGTATATACAGTAAATTCATTTAATGCTTCCAAGTGTTCCAGTACTAGCTCTCTACCTATTCTATGTTGCAATTCCCATCCTACCTTGATATGGTAGTCTTTCTGTAGCCCAACTTCAAGTGATTTCCATCTAACCTGTTTATTTCCCAAGATGAAAGGGGTGGCACATGTAGTGAAGTAGGTCCAGCATTTCATGTGTTTCGAAATCATATTTCTTTTGCCATTTTCAAGTGGTGGAGCATTTGAGTGTGGTTATATACAGAAGGAGTTCATATTATTCTTTCAATATTCTTCTTCACTAAGGTAGCAGGACTTTCCCTATGGGACAGTCGGGTGGTTTATAAATGTAAATAATAAATAATAATAAATAAGAGCTCCCCCCCGATAATAAAGCTTTTGTTATTTTGAAGATTTCTCTGGAGAAGGTTAGGATGTTGTAGGCAAAATACTTCAAACGCTCCTTAAATATCAAATATAGTGGTGCCTTGTATAAAGAAATTAATTCGCTCCAAATGAAATTATGTTAAGCAAATTTTCCTTTATACAAATTTCCCATAGGAATGCATTGAAAATGGAGTAATCTCATTTTATGTTGTACAAATTTGCCCCATTGGTGATTCTGTTAAGCAAATTTCCCCTATCTCCAGAATTTTTTATGTTGTACAAATTTTATGTTATACAAACCCTTTGTTATACAAGGGTCCACTGTATTTACTATCTCTCCCCCCGCCCCAACTAAAAAAATAAGGGCATGAACAAGTATGAAAGCAATGCTTACTTTGATTAGAATTTTCAGGGGAGATAATGATCCTGCAAGACACAATCAAAACAGAAGGGATCAGTCAAACCAATGAGAAGAACCATCCCAAACACCTGGCAAATTCTTGGAATGGAGCACGCCTTAGTCTTCACCTTGGTGGAACAGACAAGATCAAAGAGTATAGCCAAGAGGTATAATTTTCTTTTCTTTTTTCAGATCCCCAAATGTTAAGTGCGTGTCCTTTCCCAGCAGCAAACTTACAAAAGACTGAAACGATCGGCAATGAACTTCAGTCTATTAAATGTCACCCCTCCAAAATAGGTAATTACTGCATGCATATTAAACCGAAGCAGGCCTCTCCTTATGAGGTCCCATTTTTTACTAGCAAACGTATTCCTGAATCTTAATTGGCAAGGCAGAGAGGGCATTTAGAGCTGTAAATCAAAAAAGGACTTCCAAATTTTCACCAAGCCCAGGCAAAATCTAAACACAACAATGTTTTTTTTAAAAAACTTTTCCCAGAAATGTGCCATAGGGCATTGGCTATAACCTGTGTGTTATATGAAGAAACAGTACAGGATCTTTTAAAAGATCCTGTATAATTTTTAAAAGATCCAGGGGTGGGGAATAAAGTACTTTTGGAATGGGAATTTTGGAGTACATGGATTACAAGTACTTCTCCATTCTGGGAGTTCTATCTGTTTATCTAGGCTTAAGTTGAAGCTTAGCTAGGCCTAACTTCACCCAACCTTCCTACTCAGAAAAACAATCTCCCAGGAATACTGAGGTAGGAATCAGTGAGATGGAACTAGACCTAACTGAGCCTTCCAGTTTACCCTTTTTACCAGGTGCATCACATTTAGGGGGTTGTAAGGCATCTGTAAGGCAAGTAGACGCCCCAATAAAAGGATTTGGCTCAGTAGGCTAGAGCGCTGAAAACTGTCAGCTGCAAAGTCAGCAGCTCGGCGGTTCGAATCCTGGGTGCCACGCAGAAGAGTGAGCTCCCAGCTCCTGCCAACCTAGCAGTTTGAAAACATGTAAATGCAAGGCACTGCCATAAAAAGCATGAAGGTGAACAGTGTTCTGTTCACAGAAATGCATTCAGCCATGCCAGCACATGCCACAGACTTGGCTTGAAAACGGAGATGAGCACCGCCCCTAGAGTTGGACACGACTAGCATGTAAGTTTGGGGAACCTTGACCTTGACCTTGAAGGCATCTGTAAGGCACATATATCTCCCAAGAAAAAGAATTTTTGCAGAATTTTGAAGGGAATTCATATAGTCTTTTTGTTCCTGTGCAGGAGAAAAGCACCAGCTGACCCCTATTTTATTTTAAACAACTGGAAGCAAAATTGTACTTCTCTAGCTGTTGCTGCCTCAAATCCCTTCTGATGGAACTTGACATGCACAAATCATGTAAAAAAAAATTGTCGTCTTTTGCTAACTCCTTGATGCAAAATGCAAAGGTTTTAGTGCAGAATAGAAGTTCTTTGGGCAAAATACTTCCCAAAACATGAAAAAAATGCATTGAAAACTCAGAATCTCACTCAAGAGATAGAAAGTTTAACATTTTTCATCTGCAACAGTAAGACCTTAAGTAAATATTGGCAAGGCATCCCCACCCTAAATCTATAGGAACCAGGAGTTTAGGGGGTTACATACATCCTTTTGATTGTTCACCAATTTTTGCAAATTCCTACCCATGCAGGCATGGAAAGGCCTTGAGATTTTAAAAATGTAACAGAAAGCTAAATGAACAGGTTTGTTATTCCCAACCATCACAACGCCATGTTGTGGAAAGTGCAGGTGAGTGTGAAGGAGGGCCTTGAAATGGTACTTTCGAGTTACTTGGGGCTGGGTGTAAACTTGAGAAAATTACTTTTTTTAAAAAAAATACCACACCTCTCAAAACACACGAGAACATAGAGAGCATACATAATTTCTTAAAACAGGAATTATAATCTAAAAAGTAACTTCCCCAAGCTCTACCTGACTCAGATAACTGAAGGAGATGATGAGGAGTGGAGAACTTGTTTGACTTTGACTCCATAAGGGAGTGAATGGTGGCTGAAAATAGAATGCTGAAATTATCTGGGCTCATTCTCTGATTATGTATCCCATGGGGAGGCTTAGAAAGCTCTCCAGCCCCACCTCCCACCCCATGAAACAGGTTATTAACCTTGACAAGGATTCCTTCAGACCTTTTGGATTTATGAGCTGTACGATTCCTTGTTTGAAACAGAGATTTCCCTTCTGCTCCCACTCACGAAGGTCAGGAGTAATGACAAATAAAAGCTTATGAAAATTCCCCTCCTTAGGGTTTGGAAAAACTGTAAAAACTACAATG
>JAHTLZ010000225.1:719959-730130 GCA_023846285.1 Phrynocephalus versicolor | reverse complement strand
TTTCTTTCTTTCTTTCTTTCTTTCTTTCTTTCTTTCTTTCTTTCTTTTTTGATTTATATACCACCCATCTAGCCTGGGGACCACTCCTTTTCCACCTTTGACTGTGGACACCCTAGGAATGTCACCCCTGAGAACCCCTTTTTTATTGCATTGAATTATTGTTGTAAGATGCCTTGGATCCCTTCAGGGAGAAAGGCGGAATAGAAATAAAGTTTATTATTATTTATTATTATTAGTTGAAGTTGGCTTTGGCCCTTGCCTGGGAAGATTCTCTCAGTCATCCAGGTGAGGGTATCTGGAAGGTGAGTCAAGGCTGTTGGGGATCTTAGTCTGCTTGGTCCAATTACTCTCCCCCCTTTCTCACAGAGCAAGTATAGAGTCAGATATAGAGTTAATTTATAATAAATTCAGAAATGGTTTTATTATTTCAGACTTTGTTATTTCAGCAGTAATTAGTCAAAACCATAACGTAAGAGTATAAAAGAAAATAATCATTTAACTTACATATTCCATGTTAATCTAATTTTCCTTGAAGGATCTACCTGAACTAAGCAAACCATCCCCTAGAGCTTGATGCCATGAATGCAAGTGTTGAGTCTTCATTTAAGATGATATCAAGAGGGGAAAACAGTCATTACTTAACTGTAAAAACTAACTCACTAGCTAGAGAGGAGGGGCAGGAAAGAGGATCAGTACAGAAAGACCAATAGCAAGCCAGAACAGGGTGACTGACAGATAACCCCACTGGGACACTATTGATCTAAATATTCTTGCAGTGGCAATTGGACGTCTTTTCTTGTGAGATCGAAACGTTTCACTACTCATCCAGGCAGCTTTGTCAGTCCGAGGAAAGTTGGTGTGAGGCCTCCAATTTATAGTTCACCTTTGGGCCCTTGCGTTGAACAAGGTTCTCCATCTTTGTCTTACATACCTATGAATGTGCCCAGGAAGCCATCAACCTGAGGACATAGATCGAGAAGTGTGTTCCCCTTTATAGTCTGTCTGTCCTTCCTTCCTTCCTTCCTTCCTTCCTTCCTTCCTTCCTTCCTTCCTTCCTTCCTTCCTTCCTTCCTTCCTTCCTTCCTTCCTCCCTCCCTCCCTCCCTCCCTCCCTCCCTCCCTTCCTTCCATTGGTTTGTTTGTTCATATTCTCGTTCTCTGTTTTTAAGGCTGAGCATTTTGCTACCTCAGCAGCACCTGGCCTCAAACTACCATCCGGGGAAGAAAAAAGATCAAACACTTTTTCTTTGGCTGGCAAGGAACATGGTTATTAAAAGGTTTCTTCGGTCTAGCTTGTCCCCCTCAGAAATCGAAGGTCATAAAAGAAGAAGCCAGGTTTTATTTACTTCCACCCTGCTGCTCTAATTAAAGGGTCAGCCGCAAGCCGAGTGCTCCTGCCCCATTTGGTTCTCCTTCTCTATAAACCTGCACAATTTATTCCGAGAGTGAGCGAAATGGCCACAATATCCTTTAACTGGTGATCAAAGACTCTGAAAGATCAGCGGATTTTTGCCACTGTTATTTCCCTCCAACGTACTGCTCCTGGGAAGAGTATTTCACAATTAGATTAACTAGACTACATTTAAATAATAACCAAACATCTGACCTAAACAGAGGGGAAGGGCAGGCAGTGATTTTTCTAGAGACAAGAGCTGTGGTGAAACTCCAATAACCATCCTTTTTTCAGGCTTAATGTGATTTCAGTGTGACCTGTTAACTTTAAAAAAAACCACCAAAAGAATAGAAAGCTTAGAAAATCAGTGATCAAAACAGAAATAAATGGATAGCAGTAGAGCCGAAGGAAAGATATTTTTATGATAGTGTTCAGAACTCCATGAGAACAAGCAACTCATCTGAGATGCTCTCAGTTGACTTCGCTGTCCATTCGCCAATGACATCAGCATAAAAGCAAATTGAGAGGCTCAATGGTATGTATGAGAGTTCTGCAGATAAGAGATGGGGTGAATAAAAAAACAAATCATGATATTGAACAAATATCGCTGATTTATTTAATATTCATCCCTTGGGACAAATATTTCCACTTTTTATTCAACTCCCTCTTTGGCAGTTTGTCCTCATCTCTAGTGCAGATCCATTTTTTAAAATGACAACCCTCAGAATTCTACATGTGACATAGCCACAGGAAGTTGTAATCCAATATGGCCGCCTGTACAACTCCCAATGGTTTGTGTCTGGACTCCTGTTCTGTAAATAGCAACTGTAGTTCCTCCTGTGGCAGGCAGTGGCAGTATCATCGGTAACAATGTGTAGCTGTGGGTCTAATATGGCTATCCGATCATGGGAGGTTTCTTTTGGGAGTTTTACATCATTGCATACTGCCTTTAGTAGAGTTGGCTATGAGGGTCCTTTCTGGGCTGGGGTAACTTTCAATGGATCCAGCACTAACCAATAATTTCTTCCCTTCCTCTTATTTTAAAGAAAACCCTTAACTCTGTTGTCTTTTGCTGTCAGTTGAGTTATTGAAAGTAGCCATTTAATCTCTTGAGGCCTGTACAACTGTTTCCTGACTCATTTTACAGGAAAGGAATTAAGTTGTTACTGGTACTTCGTATGTGGTGCATGTTCAAGGACCAGAACAAAGTTTCAGATGACCTTGTTAAAATATGTGACAAGCTGTCCTTTTAATTAAAAACAAGCTGGCATTTATGAACATAGGCAACCAAGATAAGGAAGATTTTATAACCTCTTTTTCTCAAGTGCAGATTTTATGGCGAAGCATCACCTGAAGGGAAAGCAAACACAGCTCCATCTAGGTTTTCCACCTTGATATGAGTTTCCAATGCCTGCCTTAGTTTTATATGGATTTCCAGAATCTCAGCCATGGACCTGTTTGGAGGGAGGTGAATCATGAACTGCCAGTCAATGAAGAAGTCTTCCCCAAGAAAGTATAACATTCTGCAAGCACCATTGTGTATAATAAGCCAATTGCAGTTTAATTAAGAACATTTTGTCATGCTTATCTTGCATCGCAGGACATTGTACACACACACACACACACACACACACACACACACACACAAAACCCCCAAACATGTTTACACCCCTGCCATGTTTGTCATCTTGCCAAAGCGTGTGGAGAACTACACTTGCAGCAAGTGCAAGCTGGTTGCACTACTGGAAGAGAAGGTCCAGCAGCTAGAGGCCCACATATCTAAAAAGCAACAAATTAACATGCTCGAGCTGTTCTTGGACAGAGCGGAGCAGACTATCCTAGACAAAGAAGAGACAGGGCACACTTCTGAGGAAGAAGTCACTTCACTAACTCAGGAGGTAGATGCATGGAGGAATGTGACTCAAAGAAGTAGAAGGGCAAGGGATCTGAGAGTCTGAAATTACAGAATCAATTTGAGGGTCTTTCCCTCAACACACCTTATGAGGACTGCACAGAAGAACAACTGGTTCCACCTGAGGTAGTGAATGTAACACTTTGGGTAGAATGACCTTTGGGTAGTGGGCAGCATACAAGCTATTAAAAACAAACAAAAAAAAAACCCAAACACCAATCTTCAAAAAATGATCCAGAGATGGTCCAGCAAATTATCGACCGGTCAGTTTGAGATGTTTCCCAGGTAAAATGATGGTAAACATCCTAAAAGATAAAATTAATAGGCACATAGAAGAGAAAGCACTGCTGAAGGAGAGCCAACATGGTTTCAGCAAGGGCAAATCATGCCTCATTAACTTTTTGGAAATTTTTGAGAGTATCAACAAGCATGTGGATAAGGGAGATCCAGTTGACATTGTTTATCTGGACTTTCAGAAGGCTTTTGACAAGGCTTTTGACAAGGCTTTCAAAAGCTCTTGAATAAACTTGCGAGTCATGGAATAAATGGATAGGTCTTGTTTTGTATCAGCAACTGGCTAAGGGACAGGAAACAGAGGGTAGCACTAAATGGACACTTGTCCAAGTGGAGGGAGGTAAAGAGTGGGGTCCCCCAAGGTTCAGTACTGGGACCCCTGCTTTTCAACCTCTTCATAAATGATCTAGAAGTAGGGGTGAATAGCAAGGTAGCCAAATTTGCCAACAACACTGTTAAGGATTGTACAAAATGGAATTGTCCTATTGCAAGTTATGATGCAATTTGAGAATGATGCAAGGCAGAGTGGGCTACACACCTGTGTAATTATATTCTGGCAACTAGTCAAGTCAGGTGACAGTTTGATCATGCTCAGTCATCAATTTGCTGAGTAATGATTGCATCAGACACATACATAAAAGCAAGAGAGATGTTCAGTATGTTGTGGGAAGTGGTTGGAAGAAGCAGCTCGTTACTCTGTCAGTTTGTATCCCAGAAAGTTTGGACTACTGGACTGTCTATCTAGCTAACGTGGTATATGCCTGCCAATTCTGTTTTTGCTGGACTTGTATATATTTTGTAAATACAGTTCTTGGTGATGGGAGTCACTGTTGTGTTGCGTCTTTATTTAGCACTGCTATCTGGCCGTTAAAGCCCACACTCTTTACACAGTCCTCACAGTCTTCCACTGAGAAATAACCACTCTGCGACAAACACTAAATTTTATATGGTAGTAAAAGCTGAGAGAGATTGTGTGAGGAGTTCCAGAAGGATCTCTTGACACTGGGGTAGTGGGTAAACCAGTGGTAAATGAGTTTCAACATTGGCAAGTGCAGAGTGATGCACGTTGGGGCAAAAAAACCCAAAAAAACAATTACATCAATAAACTGATGGGGTCTGAACTCTCTGCAACAAACCAGGAAAGAGACCTTGGTGTCCTGGTTGATAGCTCAATGAAGTTGTCAACCAAGTGTGCCACAGCAGTGAAAAAAGCAAACTCTAGGGATCATTAGGAAGGGTATAGATAATAAGTCAGCAAGTGTCATTTTGCCTCTCTATAAAAATATGGTGAGACCCCACCTGGAGTATTTTGTACAGTTCTGGTAACCATACCTCCAGAAGGATATTATGGAAATCAAAAAAGTGCAGGGGAAGGCAACCAGAATGATTAGGGGACTGGAATAGCTTCCTTACCATCTGAGGCTGCAACGGCTCGGTCTCTTCACTCTGGAACGACGGCACCTAAGATGTGACCCGATTGAAGTTTATAAAATCATACACAGTGTGGACAAATTACATAAGGAAAAACTGTTTTCTCTATCACACAACACTAGAACGGGGGGGGGGGCACTGCGTGAAACTCGTGGGTGCTAGATCTCAGACAAATAAGGGAAAGTACTTTTTCACCCAGAGAATCACTGATCTCTGGAACTCCCTGCCAGAGGAAGGGGTGACAGCTGTCAGCCTTGACAGCTTTAAGAAAGGGTTGGACAAGTTCATGGAGAACAAGGGTATCAATGGCTATCATTATGGATGCCTAAGGACAACCTCTGGGTTGGAGGAAATAGGCAGGATATCTCTCAATGCTATTTACAGGGAATCGTAAGCAGGTGAAGACATCTGCTTGGGAATACTCTGAAGCAAATGGTGAGCCACTGTGAGACAGAATGCTGGACTGAATGGACTGTGGCCTGTTCCAGCAAGGCTGTTCTTATGTTCTTTTCTGCCTTGCAATGAAGCAGATCAGATTTCAGATGAATTCAAGGAATACAGAATACAGCTAGTGCAAATCCTCCATCTTATAGTCAGCTGTATTCAGACCGATGAAGCTGTTTGGATGAACAGCGAAACATTTCTATCTCTCAAAAAAGAAGTCCAGTAGCCATGACTCAACTGCCAGATCTGTTCTCCAGAGTCCGAATCTGTCACTCTATCCGCTACACTTGCTCTTTACCATAAATGATGTTTCACCTGCTGTGGCTTCAAACAGCTGTCTTTCCCTCTCCTCAAAATTCAGCACTGTTTTATTTACAGATCAACGAATGTCCTTGCTGTACCTTTTCTAAGTAGGCTTGAGCAGCTTAAAGCAGAACCAGGAAAATCCAGTGTTAGTGCTGCCTAAAATATGCACATTTGAATGCATGGAACCCGTTTAAATTGGTGGAATGCTTTGAGGATCGGTAGGCATTAAGGTACAGTGGAGCCTTGTATAACAAACAGTTTGTATAACATAAAATATGTACAACATAAAAAATTTCAGAGATAGGGGAAATTTGCTTAACATAATCGCCTATGGGGTAAATCCATATAACATAAAAATGGGATTACTCTGTTTTCAATGCATTCCTATGGGAAATTTGTATAAAGGAAAATTTGCTTAACATAATTTCTTTTGGGACAAATTAATTCCTTTATACAAGGTACCACTGTACTTGCAAACTCTTTTAAGCAAGAGAGAAAATCAGAAATGTTTAAGTCATTCCTCCATAGTGTCCAGTATCACTGTGTGTCTGTACAGTGACATTACCACGCATGTTCCTTCTCCAAAAAGCAAATGACAAGCCCTTGACTCATTCAGCTGGCAAAAGGACTCCGTTTTCAATAGAGTTTTCAATCCAGAGTGCCTGATCTATCCAATTCTATCCCAGAATTGTCTTCAGAGACCATTAGAGATATTTGGTTGTACAGATCTTGCTCTGACAAGTCATTTATTCCACTAGACAATATTTGTTTATTTATTATTTACAGAATTTTTTAGCCGCCCCACTACCAAGTGGTCTCTGGGCGGCATACAACAATATATTAAAACTATAAAAAACATGTTAAAAACCATATGACTTCTGTCCCAGCACAATTTTCACTATCACTTGCAAAACTTTGAGCTAGGCACACGAGATCCTAGCTGTTGCATCATTCTCAGAATATAGAATGTTTGTTCACTTCATATCTGCTATGTTAACATGACTCTCTGTCTTCTCCCTTTGGTCCTCCAGCCACAGGATCAGGCTGATTGAGTGTAACCGTGATGGAGCCCCTCTAAGGGGAGTGGACATGTCTACTCGCAATTAGAGATGGGCTTTCCGTTTTGGAAGTGATCAGCTTCTGAAACGAACCACGGGAGCCCAGCTGACGTTTAGAACCACAGGAAAGAAATCAACCAATCTTTAACCATGTGCTTGACTTATGTGGGGTTAAACTCCAATGAGGAAGAAACCTCTGATGCATCATAGTTCCTTCTCCTTGGCGTTGGCCAGTTAGGAGCTGTGCAGGGAAATGCATCATCCTTCCTCCCTGTCTGATTGGCCAGTGCCAGGGAGAAGGAATGATGTCACATTGGAGGCTGGAGTTTAACCCCACACGAGCCCAGCACAAGATAAGGGATTGGTCGATTGCGTTCCTCCGGTTCTGAATGTCAGCTGGGCTCCCACGGTTTGTTTCAGAAGCTGACCACTTCTCAAATGAAAAACCCATTTCTACTTGCAATCAATTTGGCAAACACTAGTAAGCAAGGAGCAATGGCATATTTGTCTTGGCTTGGCTTCACGACTTTCCCTTTTTAACCGCTGGCATGCAAATGGGGTAGGCCTTATTAACAGGAAGATTCAAGCCAGCACCTCAGCTGGTACCGATCATTGCTTCATTGACAGCAGCAATCTGGCTTCAGTTACTCCAAGGCAACGAATGAAAGCCATCCTTTTGCACCCAAATGCAATTTTCCACGAGACGGATGTCAGCTGCTGCTCCGCCATGCATTCACAGCTGACGGTTGGCTCTTCATGCTCCAGTAAGTGATACTGGCTGGGAACAGACTGATTTGGCGGCTGTCCTGGCTAGCAAAGAAGGAATTCCGGTGTCCATGCAGCTTAGAAAACAGAATAATTCTAATACCAAGAAGAAAGATAACCATCTAAGTGTCATAGGGGCAATGGTTTCAAACTACAGGAAAAGAGATTGCATTTGAACATTAGGCGGAACTTCATGACAGTTAGAGCTGCTCGGCAGTGGAATATGCTGGCACGGAGGGTGGTGGAGTTTTCTTCTTTGGAGGTTTTTAAGCAGAGGCTGGATGGACATCTGTCGGAAATACTGTGATGGGGGTTCCTGCATGCCAGGGGGTTGGACTGGATGGCCCTTGAGGTCTCTTCCAACTCTATGATTCTATGAAAAAAGTGTTAATAGCAACATTGATTTATTTCAGTGGGGGATCCAGGTTCATTCTTCGGGATGTGGGGCCAAGGGCTTTCATTGCAGTGATGTGTAAGTTGCCTCCCTTGGGAAATGAAGAAGCCAAACAGTGGAGTCATTGTGGACCTGGCGATCAGAGGAACCCAATTCTTGCTCACTTGCTTGGGTTTCCGAATGGAATCAAGGAGCAAAGCAGGGTTTGTTGCCAAATGAAAGCTCCCTACTCTCACTCCTCTTGGATGGGAGTTACACAATGGGACTAGTTCAGGGCTACAGAGAGTTCCCTTTATTTGTGCATATTAAGCGGGACAGTCCAAAGGGGACTCCACTTGACTTCTAAAACTCTTACAGTCTGCACTTGTTTGTTACTACCTTTATAGTCTGCCTTCCCCCAAATAGAGGAACCCAAAATGGTTTACGAATAATTGACTGGGGGGGGGAGTGTTAAACTAAATATATAAAATTTGACAATGTTTCCAAAACAAATGACTTTCTCAGGATGTTTATATTGGTTCAGATGCCTTGAATAACAACTTTTCTCAGTCTGCTAGGATGATGCTGTGGAAGCCGTTTGGCTTCTAGGCAGGAAGTTAGGATCAGTGACATGCACTTGTTTAAATTTCAGTCTGGGCTGGTGAAGAAATTTGTTTGAAGTACAGTTAAAATATCACACATTGGCCAAAACTGCATTCCGAGATGGACAAGAACGGATTTTGATAGCCCCATGGCGCAGTGGTTAAATGCCTGTATTGCAGCTAAAACTGAGCTCACTACCTGGGTTTCGATCCCAGGTAGCTGGCTCATGGTTGACTCAGCCTTCTATCCTTCTGAGGTTGGTAAAATGAGTACCCAGCTTGCTGGGGGGGGGCAATGTGTAGCCTGTCTACTGTTATTAAACTGTAAACCGCCCAGAGACTACTTGAAGTGGTATGGGGTGATATATAAGCAGAACACTTTTGCTTTGAACCAGTGATCATTTCAGTTGACTGTTGTAGCTCTGATTAGTAAGAGCAGTGGTCCCTGAGACATTCTATTTGCAGAATTTTGAATTTTACTTAAACTCCTCTGGCTGTGCAGTGGAATTGCAGGGAGAATTAGTTTCAAGTTTCCCAATTTGGATCCTCCCCCCCTTTCCCCTCCCAATTGGCACTTATAGTCTCAGATGCATTAACGGTAGCAAGAATAAAAAATCCTTTTGTTTACTTACATTTCTGAAAAGATCAAAACAGCAAACTGAACAAACATGCCTGCTTGAGCAACAGGCCTCAAGAGACTAAATGGCTACTTTCAATAGCTCAACTGACAGCAAAAGACAACAGCGATAAGGGTTTTCTTTAAAATAAGAGGAAGGGAAGGAATTATTGGTTAGTGCTGAATAGACTGAAAGTTAATCCAGCCTAGAAAGGTCCCTTCCATCCATTCTTCCTACAGGTTGTAAGTAAGGTTGCAAAAAACTCCATTGTTCCAATATAACAATCCATCAAGGTCTTTTTGGAGAGCACAGTTTATTATCTTTTCTTCTTACACTGAGAAATGACTGGAGCGCACCTCACTGAAAACACTCATTAGGTTGTCATTGAACACAGTTGTGTTTTGTAGGCCTTGCAGTGTGTTTATCCACCTCCAGTCACGTCCGCTGGGGTTACGATTCTCCCAGGTTTGTGGCCTAACAGATGGTCACGCCTAATGAAAAGAGCCCTTTTAATTAGTTTGTTTGAAGATGATTGTTCACATTGGTGGGAGCTTCCCATACAGTTTCAGGAACCGGCATCCATATTGCTGGCGTCCAGCAGATGCCATCTGCTTAGTGGTGGAAAGTGGCTCAGGGAAAATCATCATGCTTCCTCCTTCATTGAGCTGGAAATAGGATTAAAAGGGTGTAACTCCAGGATTTGGGGAGCGGGGAATGAATGGGGGGAAGGTCTCTTGGTTATTACTGACAGCCAGGCATTAGAAAATGATTAGATCTTGTTCTCTCTGGCTGAAATCTTTCTGCTGATGTAGTAAGTTGCACAAGAGTAAGCCCATGGAATCACTGCAGATTTGATGAGTCAACTCGTCTGTAAGGTCCACTGATTAAAACGAGCTTAATCACAATACTTAGCAACAGGATTTTGGACGGACACACACACACACACACACACACACACACACACACACACACACACA
>JAHTLZ010000225.1:707070-719949 GCA_023846285.1 Phrynocephalus versicolor | reverse complement strand
AGAGAGAGAGAGAGAGAGAGAGAGAGAGAGAGAGAGAGAGAGAGAGAGAGAGAGAGAGAGAACATATGCAGAATTTATGTTGAAAATTGGAAGATGAACCTACCATACCAATGTCAAGTAGTCAAGGTGGTTATGCACTTCTTCCAAGATCACTTTTGGTACCAGGAGTGGAAGGCTGCTGTTGTGCTTCTGATCTGGTTATGGGCATCCTGCAGACATCTGGTGGGAATAGAATGCCAGTCTAGTTAAGCCTTTGGCTTCATCCAGTATCATTTGTCTTAGGTGGTTTTTGCATTGGGCCAAGCATGAGGGGAATGTCAGGCCAATCTACAGACGAGAAGTGAGCAGACTTTTGGGAAGTTCTTTTGTGAACGCCACCCCATCACAACCCCCAAGCTGGCTAGAGGGTTCTAAGAGTTCTTTCCAAAGGATGTCAATTGGATTCTTCCATTGGTCCATCATGCAAAAACGGGACAGTCTCTTTGTTTCCATCTCCTTGTGCCAGCTTGGAAACTATCCAAAAATTCAGCCAACTGACAGTTGTATGAGCAAAATGAGCAAATGGGATATTGCTGCTCAAAGAAGAATTTCTAAGCTCTACGGAGAAAGGGGGGGAAAGGGGTGAAGAATGACCTGGGAGGCAGAGTGCTGTGTCTGTTGTCATTAATGACTAGAGTTCGGCACAAACTGCAAGTTCAATGGGCCAGACCAGTTCATTTCTCAGCTGAACCGATGTTTGGTGGCTCCTAGCACTGCCTCCCCTGGTGGGCACCCATTCAGAGGCAGTGTCCAGGGGAAGTGGGGCAGGGAAGCCAACGCACTGCCCATGAGTGGGCGCCATTGGAGGAGGCAGGGCTGGTTGAGAGAAAAAACTGGTATGAACTGCTGAACCTGCTGAACCAGACTGACGAAGCTGTTTGGATGAGCAGAGGAACATTTCAATCTCTCAAGAAAAAGGGGTCCAGTTGCCATGACTCAACTTCCAGATGCTGAACCAGTGGTTCGTGCCCATCTCTACTCATGACCATTTATTGGCCAATTATCTTAAAAGCTGTTGCGGCTAATTGCAGCTAACTTATAATGGATGTGCATCTTGGTTGCAAGCCCAGTCGTACACTGGACTGCACAATCAAGATGTGCCCTGGCACCTCCTTAATTAGCTGCAACTAGCTGTAGCAATGACCAAAAACTTGCACAAACATCAATTCCACCCTCTGGCTTTACTAACTTGATGTAACTTCATAGCTTTGTGGCACTGAAAAAAAAGCAACTTTTGCTCGGCATTTCATTTCTTTATTTCTTTATGATGGTGTAGAGCAGTAATGGCGAACCTTTTATAGATTGAGTGCCTGAAACTGCGATTCAAAACCCACTTATTTGCGCCAATACGGCAATTTAACCCGAATAAAGTGGTAACACGTGTTACAAATGCTTCGGGTGCTACCCTTCAGGAAAGTGAGGATCAAAGAAGAGGCTTTTGAATTTCCCATGGGCACAGCACCCTCCTGCCCTGTTGCAAGGAGGCATTCACTACTCTTCCAAACCAGTCTTCCATACCCTCTCTGGCAGCTTTTATGATCCAGGAAGGGCAATGCTCCAACAGACATGTGGTGACCTTCATCTCCCCAAGGGTCCTGACCACATCCTCAGGCTGTAGGAGCTGAAACTCATCCATTAATACAGGGCAGGCAAGGGGGACAGGCTCTGGATCAATAGCAGCATCCAGGTCAGCCCAGATCTGCACAATTTTGGCTGTCAAGTGTTGTGCAAATTCTTCGCAGCGAGTTACAGGATGGTCTGTGTTATCCACCTGTGGGTCAGCATGTAACAAACTCTTGACTATTCAGAAAAGCTCCGTTGGGCAATTCTGTGTTAAAACAATGGTGGTAGAGAAAAATGATTTCATTGCTGCTTCCACAGCCTTGGAATAAGCTTTCCAATGGCCTTTCACAGTTTTTTGTTTCAGTCTGGGTTTTCCGTCAATGCCTTTGACCTCTATGGACCACCCTTTTCATATTTGCCAGTTCCCCAGTAAACCAAGCAGCCAGTTTGGCTGTACTTCGAGGAAGGAGACATTTAGGGGCAATCAGGTCAATGGCTTTTCTCATTTCCCCATTCCAGAGATCAACCAAGGATTCAATGGAATCGCCGGTCAAAGAGGTGGGAAACTCCCCTAGGGCAGCTACAAAACCATCTGGATCCATCAATCTTATTGGATGAGTTGCTTTTGTCTGACTTCCACCCCTGCCCAGGCCCTGAGTTCCAGTAAGCCTAAAGAGAACCAGATAGTTTCCTGTCCAAGACAATGGGGCTACAGAGAGTTCCTTTACCTCAAGGTTCCCAATAGAAATGGGAATGAAACAGAAAAATAATGCTTCATTTCATGCCCACCCCCATTTCACTTCGTGTCTTACAATTTTTTAAAAAAAACATTTTGTACAAAACAAAATGAAACAAAACAAAACAGCTCCTCTGGCTCCTAGAGGCACCAGATTTGGTGCCCGGGAGCCTGTTTTAAATGGCTCCTACTGAGCTGTTATTGGCTGGACCCCTTTAAAACTGGCCGAGTTGGCACCAGGAGCCCTCTGAAATGGTCGAGTGGGCAGTTCCGGGCGATCGCTATATTTTTTGTTTTCTGATGGCTTTTTTATATTTGTTGTTTTTTAATTTGTTGTTGTTTGTTCCATTGTTGCTTTGTATTATTAGTTTTTTTTTAAACTTTTCTAGTTTATTACTATTATTATTATGTTTTTGGTCATCTGATAAGTCGTTGTTGTTAACTGCCCAGAGTTCCCTTTTGAGGAAAAGTGGATTGCGGTATACAAATATAAAAATAAATAAACAAACAAATAAAAAACTTTTCTCTTTGCCCTGGAATCCATACATTCTTTTTGGGACCCATTTTCCCTTATGGGTGCATTGATGTATGCATTTTATCTAATACATGCATTTATAGCTGCATTTTAGCTAATGGACAGCATTTCACCTGTTTACTAAAGTGTGTTTGTACAACCTTTTTCGGGTGGACACATCTCAGCTGTTTGTGGCGTTAAAAATCCACACAGTTTTATGCATATTTCATTTCTCCGAAACACCCAGATGTACATTTGCAAATAGCCAAATCAAGTGATGCTTTTTCTTACTCTCAGAGGGCGTGACAAATTCTGTGTTTGTTGAGGCTGTTAGATTTAATGAGATTCTTTTGGGATACCACAGGACATGACATGTGAGCCTGTAGTGCTCATATAGGACGAGATCTGAAAAGGCATTTAAAGGAAATGTAATTCATCATGGCGTAGCAAGACAAATCAGATTTCGGGGTAAGGTATGCTGATCAAAATGCTTGCAATCACCTTCCTGCCTGTGATCAATGTGCCCTTGCTCCTCCCAGTGGTGGTGTTTATATCCATGTGCTTCCCCTATTATTACGGTTTAGTATCTTTAAATGAGAATTCCCAGGTACCATTTATATATGAAACAATTAGTAAGCTATAAATAATGGGGACCTTTCTTTTTTTATTTAACAGGGAGCCTGCTGCCCTAAATTAAAGACCCTCCTTAAATCTTTCAAACAAAAAACTCTCTGTAAACAAGCAGGAAACCAAAGGGCTACAGCAGGCATGTCCAAACTTCAGCTCTCTTGATGTTTTGGACTACAATTCCCAGAAGTTTATTTATATAGCTAGAATTCCAAGCCTGTATTGCCAATGACAAAGAGCTGTGGGAATCATGGTCCAAAACATCTGGAGGGATGAAGTTTGGACATGCCTGGGCTAGAGAGATTGGAGAGAGAAGCTCAACAGCTGATCGGTGGGAGGAAGGAAAATAAGTATATGAAAATAACCTCCACAGTCCTACTTAATCAGGAAAGGAACAATCAGTTTAAACTTTAAATCAACTTGCAGATACAGGGATAGCCAGCACAGGGAAGGGAAGAGCTCAGCTGCTGGCTAGCTGCAGGCAGGCAGATCAAGATTGGAGATAAGTAATAGTTGAGGCGTAGGAAGGGAGGAAGGAAAACAAATCAATCAGTTTAAAAATAAACCTGTTCTCAAGATGGCTGGATCAAGAGGCTTCTCACAAATCAGTTCATTTCTGAAACAAAACTGGTGTTTCATTTCATTTCTTGATGACCCACTGTTTGCTGTTTCGTTTCATTTTGTAACGTTTCATAAGCTTATGAAACAACGAAACAGCGTGTCATTTTTCATAAGGTGCCCTTCCCTAATCCTGACTGTTAGAGCAGTGCAACACTGGAACCAATAAACTCAAGAGGTGGCGAGTGCTCTAACTCTGAAGGCATGCAAGAGAAATTTGGACAACCACCCGACATATATCCTTTGATCTGTATTTCTGCATGGAGTGTGGGGTTGGCCCTGATGGCCTTATAGGCCCCTTCCAACTTCACTGTTCTATGTCTCTATGATTCTGTGACCACTTGGAAGTCGGAAAACACTTTTACATGCATTGGTAACATCCTGACTGGATTAGACTTAATTGCCCGTTTGTAGCTCTGCCAGCACCCATTATTACAGTAAACCACCCAACTTCAGAATGCAGCATAAAGAAGGATCTCTGTCTCCACCAAAACGAACAAATTAAACAATCCAGATGTCTCTTTGTCGGTTGCTTGTTTTAACCAAATTGATGACAACATCTGTTTCTTGTCTGATGGTAGTCTGGACTGCTTTGGTCTTTAAGTGTCAGACTGAATGCTTCATTGTCTGCAGTGCATGTAAATGGTAAGCGGCACATGGTTTGGGGCCCTTTCCTGAAGGAGGTTGGCCAGGCCTCCCTTTCCCAAAACCTCATTTTGTACTAACAGGCTCTCTGAGCCTCCTTCTCCTAGGATTTGCAGACACCTTTCTTATCAGCAAATACGTGGAAGGTAGACATACAGAGGAGGGGCATTATCTGTTCTCGATCAACCCAGAGTCATAGAATCATAGAATCACAGAGTTGGAAGAGACCTCAAGGGCCATCCAGTCCAACCTCCTGCTATGCAGGAGC
Source organism: Phrynocephalus versicolor (assembly GCA_023846285.1). NCBI lineage: Eukaryota > Metazoa > Chordata > Lepidosauria > Squamata > Agamidae > Phrynocephalus > Phrynocephalus versicolor. The sequence goes on along the minus strand of JAHTLZ010000225.1, from coordinate 714,939 downwards.
CCCCATCACAGCATTCCTGACAGATGGCCATCCTGCCTCTGCTTAAAAACCTCCAAAGAAGGAGACTCCACTGTCCTCCGTGGCAGCTTATTCCACTACCAAACAGCTCTAACCATCATGAAGTTCTTTCTAATGTTCAAATGGAATCTCTTTTCCTATAGTTTGAAACAATTGCCCCGAGTGACAATGGTTCAATGGGCCCAAGTCACAGGAAGCCAGCTTTTGGACAAATATCAGGAAAAAAAATTCTTAACTGTTAGAGCAGTACAACAGTGGAACCAATTACCTCTGGGTGTGGTGAGCACTCAAACACTGGAGGCATTCAAAAGAAAATTGGGCAACCATATATGAGATCTGCTTCGATTTGGATTCCTGCTTTTAGCAGGGTGTTGGACGTGATTGTCTTAAATGTCCCATTTAACTCCATGATTCTATGAACCAATGCTTTAATTATTTGTCCTTTTGTTTAAAAGATGTTAATCAATTGCATGATATATTGAATGGCTTTTTGTTGCTGCTGCCTCCATTATATTTCATATCTGTGCTGGTTAGCTTCCTTGGGAAGGAAAGTAGCCCCTAGACTTAAATGTGAAGATAATAAGTAAAGGAAGAGCATAGTGGCATTACTGTAGAACAATGGGTCCCAACCTTGGGTTACCTATATGCTTTTGGACTATAACTCCCAGAAACCACATCCAGCATGGTGAAGGCTTCTGGGAGTTGCAGTCAAAGAACATCTGGGTAACCCAAGGTTGGGATCCATTGTTCTTCCTTTACTTCTTGTCTTTACATTTAAGTCTAGGGGCTGCTTTCCTTCCTGAAGAAGCTAACCAGCTGGTTTTCCATGGCTTCGGAGACTAGGACTTGGGGCAATGGTTTCAAACTACAGGAAAAGAGATTACATTTGAACATTAGGAAGAACTTCCTGATGGTTAGAGTTGATGGGCAGTGGAATATGCTGCCACGGAGAGTGGTGGAGTCTCCTTCTTTGGAGGTTTTTAAGCAGAGGGTGGATGGGCATCTGTCAGAAATAATTTGATGGGGGTTCTTGCATGGCAGGGAGTTGCACTCGATGGCCCTTGAGGTCTCTTCCAACTCTATGATACTATGAACACTCAAGATACCCAAGGTTGGGAACCAAGACGTTTGTGGTAGACGCTTAGCACTGCTGAAGATCAACTTCTTTTGGGGATAATATATTGGGGGAGAGGCACATGCCAGCTGTGGGTGGAATCAAGGTCAACTGTCTCTCTCTCTTTGTGTGTCCCTTGTGCGCACCCCTTTCTCTTTGACACTTCTTTCATTTTGATACCCTTTTCTAGTTCTCACATGCTGAAAAGGGTCACCATTAGAGATCGGCAGGAAATGAATTTCTTTTCGTTCCGTTATTCATTATTCGTTATTCGTTTCATTACGTAATGAAACGAATAACAAAAATTGTGATGAAATTGGAATGAACCGAAGAGAATCATGAAAATTAGGTTTGTTACATTTCGTTTTCATTAATGGCGACACGCAATGAAATCAGCTGTCTAAATGTTTAAAAAAGTGAATATCCGTAAAAACCCAGCGATAATTATTTATTTTGCCTGATAATACCTACCAGGGGGGTTGGGGTCTTTAAAACGTGCATTTATGTCTTTTCTCAGATCACTGTATTTTTTCCCTTTAAGGGGAGTTAGGGGACATCGACCCAAAATGGCTGCCAGATGCCTAATATTGATTTCTTGGGTATTAAACCGCCCTGGACATCCATAAAAATGCAGTGATAATTATTTGAAATTATTACCTACCAGGGGGTTGCAGTCCTTAAAACGTTTGTTTTTGTCTTTCTCCCATCGCAATGTATTTTTTCTTTTCCATTTAAGGATGACACAAAATGGATTCCAGTCACAAGATGGATGCAAGCCATGTGATGGGATCATGTAAATTCTTGGACAATTTCAACCAATAGCATGCCCAGGTTGCAGACTGGGTAGGTATGGCAGCCACAGAGGGCATAAAAAGCTTTGGCAGTCCCCGTTCTCCTTGAAGTCAGCGGTGGGAGTTAGGGTGGGATTGCTATCTCTGTGACTCGTTACTTTAGGCCAGCCAGGCAGGTGTGTGTCTCTGTGTTCCTGCTAGCTGCAGCCTGGCTCTTAGGGGAGAGAAAGAAGAGAACATAAGAACATAAGGACATAAGAAGAGCTATGCTGGATCAGGCAAATGGCCCACATAGTCCAGTTTCCTTTATCTCACAGTGGCCCCACCAGATGCGTCTGGGAGCGCACGAGACTAGATATCTGTCTTCTGATACCACTCCCCTGCATCTGGCCTTGCAGTACCCCGGTTTTAAGCCTGGCGATTACATATCTCCATCATGGCTTGTAACCTGCGATGGACTTTCCCTCCAGGAATCTGTCCAATCCCCTTTTGAAGGCATCCAAGCCAGATGGCATCACCACATCCTGTGGCAGGGAGTTCCACAGACTAACAACACACTAGGTGAAAAAAAATTCTTTTGTCTATTCTTTCTCTCCCAGCCCTCAATTTGAGTGGATGTCCCCTAGTTCTGGTATTTTGTGAGAGGGAGAAGAGCTTCCCTCTATCCACTTTACTCATGCCCTGCATATTTTGTACGTCTCAATCATATCCCCCCTCAGGCACCTTTTTTCCAGACTAAAGAGCCCCAAATGTTTTAGCCTTTTCTCATAACGGAGGTGCCCCAGCCCAGTAATCATTTTAGTTGCTCTCTTCTGCACCTTTTCCAGTTCCACTATGTCTTTCTTGAGATGCGGTGACCAGAATTGTACACAATACTCCAGGTGCGGCCTTACTATTGTTTTGTATAATGGCATTATAATGTTGGCTGTTTTAGTTTCAATCCCCCTTTTGATAATCCCTAGCATGGAATTGGCCTTCTTCACCGCTGCCATACATTGGGTAGACACCTTCATGGAGCTGTCCACCAACACACCAAGATATCTTTCCTGATCCGTCACGGATCACTCAGAGCCCATGAGTTGATAGATAAAGTTTTGCTTTTTTGCCCCAATATGCATAACTTTACATTTGGCTACATTAAATCGCATTTGCCATTCCGCAGCCCATTCCTCCCAGTTTGGAGAGATCCTTCTGGAGTTCTTCACAATCTTCTCTGGTTTTTACCACACGGAAAAGTTTTGTGTCATCCACAAACTTCGCCACCTCACTGTTTATCCCTGTCTCCAGGTCATTTATGAACAGTTTGAAAAGCACCGGTCCCAGGACAGATCCCTGGGGCACACCGCTTTTCACTTCTCTCCATTGTGAAAATTTCCCATTGACACCTACTCTTTGTTTCCTGGATCTCAACCAGTTCTCAGTCCATAAGAGGACCTGACCTCTTATCCCCTGACTGTGCAATTTTCTCAGCAGCCTTTGGTGAGGGACTGTGTCAAAAGCCTTTTGAAAATCCAGATAGACTATATCCACCGGTTCACCCAAATTCACATGCCTGTTGACCTTTTCAAAAAATTCTAAAAGATTTGTCAGACAAGACTTACCCTTATAGAAGCCATGCTGATTTTCTCTCAGCAAGGATTGTTCTTCTATGTGTTTTGAGATTTTTCTCTTGGATGAGGCTTTCCACCATCTTCCCTGGGACAGATGTAAGGCTAACTGGCCTGTAGTTTCCCGGGTCCACCCTCCTTCCTTTTTTAAAAAATGGTGTGACATCTGCTATCCTCCAGTCCTCTGGCACTGTGGCCGTTTTAAGAAACAAGTTGCATATTACCGTTAAGAGATCTGCAATTTCATTTCTCAGTTCCCTAATAACCCTTGGGTAGATGCCATCTGAGCCCGGTGACTTGTTAGTCTTCAATTTATCAATTAGGCCTGAAACATCCTCTCTTTTAACCTGCATTTGATTTAATTGTTTAGTCTAGAGGGGCCGTTCAGGCAGCGGAATCTGCTCAAGGTCTTCTGTCGTGAAGACAGATGCAAAGAATTCATTTAATTTCTCTGCAATTTCCCAGTCCTCCTTAACCTCCCCTTTCCTCCCTCACCATCCAGAGGGCCAACTGGTTCTCTGGCAGGTTTTCTACTTGTAACATATTTAAAGAAGCTTTTATTATTACCTGTTATATTGCTAGCCATGCGTTCCTCAAAATCTTTCTTTGCCTCTCTTATCATCTTCTTACATTTCTTTTGCCAGAGTTTGTGTTCCTTCTTATTTTCCTCATTTGGGGAGGATTTCCATTTACAGAAAGACCTCTCCTTGCACTCTGGAGCCTCTCTAACTCCACTCGTTAACCATGCCAGTGCCCTCTTGGACTTAGAGGAGCTCTTCTTTCTTTGTACCGTTGTTTTAAACAGGCTCCATGCACTCTGAAGAGATTGGATTCTTCTAACCTTCCCCTTCAATTTCTTTCTAACTAGTTTCCTCATCTGAGGGAAGTTTACACTTCAGAAATCAAGGGTTTTTATGTCTGATTTGCTTGACACTCTTCCTCTAACATGCATGGCAAAGGAGATTGCAGCATGGTCACTGTTCCCCAGAGGCTCAGTGACATTCACATCCCTGACCAGGTCCTGAGTATCACACAGTATTAGATCCAGAGTTGCCTGTTCTCGGGTGGGCTCCATGACAAGTTGCTCTAAGGCACTGTCATTCAGCAAGTCGAGAAACCCGCTTTCTCTTTCTTGCCCGGAGCTCGCATTGGCGCAGTCAATGTGCGGATAATTGAAGTCCCCCATTATTACTATCCTATCCCTCTTAGACACCTCCATGATTTGTCTCCTCATTTCAAGGTCCCCCTCAAGGTTTTGATCTGGTGGACGATAGAATACCCCAACTATCACATCACTCCTTCGACCTGGTAGTTTAACCCACAGTGATTCTATGGTGGAGTCAGACCCTCTGTCAATCTCCATTCTGCTGGATTTTACCCCTTCTTTGACATAGATGGCCACTCCCCCTCCAACCCGCCCCTCTCTATCCCTTCTATAGAGTTTATAGCCTGGGATTGCTGTATCCCACTGGTTCTCCACATTCCACCAGGTTTCCGTTATGGCTATTATATCTATGTTATCCCTAGCTGCCAAATGTTCAAGTTCTCCCATCTTTGCTCGGAGGGTTCGAGCATTGGCATAGAAGCACGTGTACAGTGGGTCCTGCAACAACAGCTGCTGCTTTGTTGTTTTTCCCCCACAGCTTTTATTCTCAGTAGACAAACTATCATATTCCACGATTCTCCCAGTGCTAATACCTGCTATTTCATCTCTATGTGATTCTCTATCCTCTCCAACCTCATTCCCCGAGGATGAGGTGTTCTGAACTGGATGCCACTCAGCTCCTGTCGGCTTTCCCCCAGTTATCAGTTTAAAAGCTGCTCTGCAGCCTTTTTGATGTTGAGTGCCAGCAATCTGGTCCCATCATGATTCAAGTGCAACCCATCCCTCCTGAACAGGTTTGGCTTGTCCCAAAATGTTCTCCAGTTCCTGACAAATCTAAAGCCCTCCTCTCAACAACATCGCCTCATCCACACATTGAGGCTTCTGAGTTCTGCCTGCCTGGCAGGTCCTGCACGAGGAAAAGGTAGAACTTCTGAAAATGCTACCGTGTAAGCTCGGGACTTCAATCTTCTACCTAACAGCCTGAATTTGGCTTCCAAGACTGACCGCTTGGCCTTACTGACATCATTGGTACGAACGTGTACCATGACCACTGGCTCCGTCCCAGTTCTCTCTAACAAGCTATCTAGATTTCTCGTGATATCTGCAACCTTTGCACCTGGCAGGCAAGTGACCATACGGTTATCATGCTCATCACAAATCCATCCAGTACACGTGGACGGGCCTTCTCGGTGGCGGCGCCTACTCTCTGGAACAAACTCCCGAGCGAGTTACGGCAGGCTCCATCGCTGGCATCATTCAGGAAAAATCTAAAGACGCTACTTTTCCAGGATGCCTTTGGCACTGATTAGTTTTTTTTTCTTCTGACCTGCTTGTTTGCAGCCTTTGGCCCGCCCAATTGCACTTACTTTGTGCCTTGTCTAGGTGATGCTCCAGTTTTGTAATTGTTTTTATCCTGTCTGTTGTGAACCGTCCTGGGACCCATCTTTGGGAATAGGTGCGGTATATAAGTGCGAAAATAAATAATAAATAAATAAATAAATAAATCCCTCTGTATTTCTAATTATAGAATTCCCTAGTACAAGGAGCTTCTCTCCTGCAGCCTGTTCATCTACATGTACCTGAACCTGTACCTCATCAATTGTGATGAGGGAGAGATCCTCAGGTGGAACCAGTTGTTCTTCTGTGCATGCCTCGTGAGGTGTGATGAGGGAAAGAGCCTCAAATTGATTGTGCAATATGAGACTCTCTGAGCGATCCCTTGGCCTTCTACTCCTTTGAGTCACATTCCTCCACACATCTACCTCCTGAGTTGGGGAAGTGACTTCATCCTCAAAAGTGTGCCCTGTCTCTTTTTGGACCTGCATAGTCTGTTCTGCTCTGTCCAAGAACAGCTCAAGCTCCTTAATATGTTGCTGGTTCGATATGCGGGCCTCTAGCAGCTGGACCTTTTCTTCCAATAGTGCAAACAGCTTGCACTTGCAGCAAGTGTAGTTCTCTGTGCGTTTTGTCAAGATGACAAACATGGCACAAGTGTTACAGGTAACTACAGGTGCTCCCTCAGACTCCATTCTAATGAGTGCAGTATTCTAGGCCTTGAAAGTTTTACAGTTTTACTAGCTACTAATCTAGAAATAATAATCTAGTACAATTTTCTTCATTTTATGTTAAAATGAACAGCCCTAGTTGAACAGCTCCAGCCCAGGGGAAGGCTTAGTCTGGCACCACTCTCTGCTTCCTAGCCACTTCCTTTGTTTGGCTGATTAACGGCTCTTTGTATTTAAATGAACAGTTAAAGTTAGCAGAGGCAGAGGTAAAACAGCCCTAGTTGAACTGCTCCAACCCAGGAACTTACCAGTGCTGACTTCTTTCTCTTTTGCTTTCTCAAGAGTAGGTCTGCCTGTTTCCACACACCAGGGTCAAATGCTGAGGCTAAGCTTCTTCTTCAGGGAAAACACTTAGTGTAGAGCTTTCTCTTGCAGCCTCCTTGTGTGCGTGCATACCTCTCGGTGAGTACCCTCCCCTGCCCTGCAGTGTAGTCACTCGGAGGCTGCCGTAGGCTCTGGGCAATGCCCACTGCTGCCTTTGCAGCCTCCCTGCATACCTAGTCTATACTGTATCTCTGCCAGCATCATTTTTTTAGTGTTTTCCCTCTGGTCTGGGGCATTGCAGAAATGCTTTAAGCGTGCAAAAAGTGGGTAAAAACGAAAATCGAAAAATGAAAAAACAAAATGATTTTTTTTCAAAACATTCACAAAAAACAAAAATGAACCAAAATGGACCCGCAACAAAATATGAAAAACCGAAACGTCATTTTTTTGATTCGTGCCCATCTCTAGTCACCATACATCAGAACTGATTTGACAACACATGGTTGTTGACCTTGTTGTTGTCATCGTCATCGTCATCATCGTTGTCGTTGTCGCCGTCGCCGTCGCCGTCATCATCATCATCATCATCTCAGTTACCACCCTCTTTCTTTCTACTACACTTTTCTCCTGCTCTTTGATGCCCTTCTCCATCATGCTTTCATAGGGAGCTTAGTAGAAGGTTGACTCCTGCCATTCCAGAGTAATTTTGGCATTTTCAGTCTATGAGTTTTCCTTTCCTTTTCCTGCCCACCCCTCTTTTCTAGCTACCACTTTCCTATTTCTTCCTATTTCTATCCTGTCTCTCTTCTGAATTTCGTTGTATGTATACTGTGTATATACACACAATGACAATAAATTTATTATTATTATTATTATTATTATTATTATTATTATTATTATTATT
>JAHTLZ010000225.1:662923-687931 GCA_023846285.1 Phrynocephalus versicolor | reverse complement strand
CCCTTTAATGTCCACAGCAAAGAAGAGTCGCTGTTTAAAGGCGCCTCTGTAAGTCTTGGAGAAAAGTACAGCCCCCAGCGGTGGTTCCAAGAAAAAGCACTCAGACAAGTGAAAGGGGGCATGGTCACCCAAGGTTGGGAACCACCGCTTCATGTTGTGAGGAGAAATGGGGGCAAATTTTTAAAAAAGGTGATTTGTCATTGACAAACCATCATTGCCCTCCCACTCGGAATGACAAGACGAGGCAGGAAATGGGGTTTAACTGGGCCACACTTTATTAAACACAACTTTAACTCAACAACAACAACAAGTAGAGGGGCCTGACATTAGCATTCATGGTTGGAACCCCGGGGTCATCCATGACCCCTCCAACCGGGCAGCATAGGGCGAGATGTGACCCCCCAGGTGGTGCGGTCACCTCTTTCTGAATGAAAAAGTGACTTCACAATATTTCCAACAGATGGCCATCCAGCCTCTGCTTAACTACCGTCAAAGAAGGGGACTCTACCACCCTCCGTGGCAGCATATTCCACTGCCGAACAGCTCTAACTGTCATGAAGTTCTTCCGAATGTTCAAATGGAATCTCTTTTCCTGTAGTTTGAAGCCATTGCCCCGAGTCCTAGTCTCTGAAGCCATGGAAAACAAACCTGTTCCCTCTTCAATATGACATCCTTTCAAGTATTTAAGCATAGCTATCATATCCCCTCTCAGTCTTCTTTTTAAGGCTAAACATTCCCAGTTCCCTAAGCTGTTCTTCATAAGACATTTCTTCCAGACCTTCAGCCATCCTAGTCGCCCTCCTCTGCACCCGCACGAGGTTGTCAACATCCTTTTGCAGCTTTGGCTGCAAAACAGGAACATCATATAACTGACCATATTCACCACAGCACTAGAGACAGTTTTTAAAAGTAACTGGATGTATTTATTGATCTATCTATTAATGGCTTAATTAACATCTTTCATAACACACTCATCTTACAATACCAATATATGGCTTTCAATAAGGAATATCCATAAAAATAGCTGCTAGACACAGTGGTGATATACAGTCCCAAGGAACATAGGTAGATTGGACAGCAGACAATTGCTGAGGAAGACAAGAAGGAAAAAATGAAATCTTACTTGCAAGTTTCTGGAGGAAACTCCTAGTTGGGAGAAATATGCCATTATGGAGCCACCTTCTGAGTGGGCTGCACCTTGCGCGGTCCCTGCCCGCCTTCGGAAGGGCTTTAAAAACTTTGCTTTTCAGGGAGGCATATGGCGACCTAATTTAATTTAATTTAATTTAATTTAATTTAATTTAATTTAATTTAATTTAATTTAATTTTTCTTTCTTTCTCCCCCCCCACTTTTTTGCCAACCGCCCTCTGAGCCATCTTGTTGTACTGTTTTTGTATTGTTCTTTTTTAATTCTGTAAACCGCCCAGAGTTCCATATTGGAAGATGGGTGGTATAAAAATGAAACAAACAAACAAACAAACAAATATTGCACCCGAGACAGGAGAAGTTAGTTTGGGAATTATGAGTTCCAGGATACCGCAGCAAGCAACACAAGGTAGTGATGCTGTTGAGGATATTTTGGGAGAAACAATTCCTATATTTGTTTGGATTGGATTGACCTTTGGTCTCATCCAGAAGGAGTTCTTGTTCCTTGCATGGATGTAAAAAATGTGTGCTACTATTAGAGATGGGCATGAATAAAAAAAATGGCATTTCGTTTGTCGTTTGTTGTTTAGGGGGTCCGTTTCGGTTCGTTTCCATTTTTCGTGAATTTTTGCAAAAAATTCATTTTTGTTTTTGTTCATTTCATTACCATTTCGTTACCATTTATTTCATTTTTTGTGATTTTTAAAGGATTTTAAGCAATTCACTCATATTGCAGTAACGGAAACGAAACACACGACAAAATTTCCGGTGTTTCTGTTCGTTTCGTTTCATTTTCGTTACATAACAAAACAAAACAAAACAAAAACGGAAATGAAAAATTGTTTGTTTCATGCCCATCTCTAGTTACTATAATAAGGTCACCTTATTGCATCAAACACACATGGGAATTAGAGATGGGCACAAACTGCCAGTTTGCCATTTTGTGCTGGTTTGTCCTTTGGACGAACAGCTGTTCGGTGCTTCCCAGGCTCTCCTCCTCTGGCAAGCACCCCTTCAGGGGCAGCACCCCACCTTCCCTGCCCTGCCGCCATTGGGTGCTGCCTTTGAGTGGGTGTCTGACGAAGGTGCTGTGCCCATCTCATGAGAACATACAGTGGACCCTTGTATAACAAACGGTTTGTATAACATAAAATTTGTACAACATAAAAATTCCGGAGATAGGGGAAATTTGCTTAACATAATCACCTATGGGGCAAATCTGTACAACATAAAAATGGGATCACTCTGTTTTCAATGCATTCCTATGGGAAATTTGTATAAAGGAAAATTTGCTTAACATAATTTCGTTTGGAACGAATGAATACCTTTATACAAGGTACCACTGAAAGAACAGCCTTGCTGGAACAGGCCACAGCCCATCCAGTCTAGCACCTCTAATTGGAATATTAACTGAAACGATTCACCTTAACTTCCACATCATGTATGTCTGGAGCATTTGAATAAGACTGGAAATAATGTCATTATGGAGCACATGAAGGAACAGTTCTAGTGGGTTCAAAGAAATAGTGAGTACATTAGGATTTTACTGACTTTCAAGAAAGATAAGTAATGCCACGTGTGTGTCTGGCTAGCTAGCTGGCTACTTTTGGAAAACTTCCATCTTGGATTTAGCACAACACTGGTGTGGTGTGCCATGCAGAGTCTATTTTTTGTAACTGGAGAATGCCGTACATGTAACCTGAGCAATCTGATAATTGCTAGCTGATTTGTTGGATTTTAAAATGATGGTAAAAACAGAGCTTTTTAAGGATTACCATCATGATTAGCTTGGCCTTAAGTCTCAGAGCTAGGATTTGGCTAATCGGGTTTAATTCAATGTCTATTTTTTTAAAAAAAGACCTAATGGATTGTGAAATAAATTTAATGATGCTTTGCAACGCAGGTATGTTATTCAGCTGAAGTAGTCAAATATTTGCACATTTTTGTCCGTGTGTGTGTGTGTGTGTGTGTGTGTGTGTGTGTGTGTGTGTGTGTAGTACAGAAAGAGAGAGAATATGAGAGCTACAGTCTGTGGTATAGGAAGGTTTTTTCTTTCTTTCTTTCTTTCTTTCTTTCTTTCTTTCTTTCTTTCTTTCTTTCTTTCTTTCTTTCTTTCTTTCTTTCTCTTCCTTCCTTCCTTCCTTGTCTTGGTGTAACACCTATGTAAAATTGGTTCTGCCTAAAGGGGTGGGACTAAGAAAAGAGCAGGGCTGTGAGTAAGAGATTTGAATCTCAGAAAGAATGGGATTGCTCAAGAGGCCAGACGACTACTAATGCCCTTGCCAACTTCATTTAGGTATAATTTTTAAATGTTTGTGTTGGGCGTGTGTGTGAATGCACATAGTAAATTCACGAACTGCATAGACTCGTACTGATGTTGTATTTTAGGGTTTTGAAATTATCCCATTGAGAACCCAGTTGAGAGGAACATATCTTGGAATTTAGTCTGGCTTTGAAATTTTAAAGGACCATTGAACTCTTCACATGTTACAAGCGACTCCCAGATTGGGGCTGTTGCTGAAGATTTGGATGCAGAAAGTGTAGCCTAACTTTGTAACCCAGAGCACAGAAAGAACTCCTAGTTCCCTGAGCTCCTTGCCCTCTGAAGATGCCGGCCACAGAGTCTGGTGAAACGTCAGGAAGAAACACTTCCAGAACACGGCCAAACAGCCCAAAAACCTCCCAACAACTATTGGATCCCGGCTGTGAAAGCCTTCAAGAATACACTGTAACATTTTTGTTGTTATCATTGCTCATGTTGTTCCTTATATAAATGCAAATAAGAAGAGACAAATTTTGTGAAATTGTGTTTGCAAGGTTCATCAATAGTAAGCAAAGGGCCCACAGAACTTTAAAGTATTACGTAATATCCACCGCCCAGAGTTCCCGAGGGAAAGTCGGGTGGTCAACAAATATATTAAAATAATAATAACTGGTGCCCAATGTGACATGGGCATGCAGTGAAATCGCAAACACAAAAGAGTGGTGGGTTGTGCAATTGATTGTGCAGCCAAGGCATGAGAAATAGCATCACAGAGAAGTGTGCACCTCTTTCCCCATTATCCTTATTCACTCTTTCGACTAGATTGTGACCTTAGCAGGAAGTCCCAGACTAGTGGTGGGAAAGAATTTCATTGGGTTGGACAGCTCAGCAGACAGCAATCCATGTTTTCTCCCCCCCCCCCCGGGGGAAAACAGGGGGGGGGGAGGAGGGAAAAAACATTTATTTAAAGCCCCCCTGACCATCACTAATGAGGTGTGACCTCTGCAGCCGTCTGGGTTTCAGTTTATGAAAGCAGGGCTGGACCTACCTCCCGGCCCTCTGGTCAATCTGTGTTGCTCAGGGCTGAGGAATTCCCATTTAAAACTTTCTCTTCAGGTGATAAAGAGAGATTCCACACAGTTCTGGTCATAAAGAAAGCGCTGAAAGACGCTATTACATTCCAGCTTCTGTCAGCTTAACAACAACAACTTTTAATTAGGAAACCATTAAAGTTGACCTAATGAATCTGAAATGCTTTCCCTCATTTGCTAATTATAGAGTGCCTGGAATATCTTCCGACATACGTAATTTAGACAATTCCAAGCTATTGAGACTTTCTACACTTCTCTCTCTCTCTCTCTCTCTCTCTCTCTCCCTCCCTCCCTCCCTCCCTCCCTCCCTCCCTCCCTTCCTTGAGAGAATTTCAGGCAAAATTCAAAGAAAAATAAAATAAAATAAAATAAAATAAAAGACACAAACATGTGGCACCTTAAAGACTAACTTTCATATTTTAATGTAACGTTTCGTTCACATGTGAACTTCGTCAGACATATGTAGCAGCAGAATGAGGTGTACGATATAATATGAGCAAATATTAATGGGCTGTAGATGATATGATAGGCTGTAGAGAGAGAACATGTGTACTGAGGTGTGTAAAAAACACATGTTTACAACCACACGGAACAGATGTGGGTTCTAGATACAGCTTCTCAGAGGGCAATCTGTGGATGTGACTAGGTCCTGTGAGGGCATATGAAAGGGGGGGGGGTAGTTTAGTGACATTTTTGAAGAAAAGGGCCAAGATGATGAAATATTAAGTATCTGTCAAAGGCTGAGAGAGATATGGAGCAGCATTCAACAAAAAACCTGCAAATGTCTGTAGATGGGAAGCATGGCCTGGGGCATAGAAGGACATTCTGGCTTAAGAATTTAAGCTGATGGTTTGCAGTGGGCACAACTTCTCTATTTATAATAGCTTTAGATTAAACACACTTCGTGCTACTGATTGCCAACGTGGCACTTGAAGAAGACGAAGATACCAAATTATGTTTGATGCCCCTTTGTGTGGCGTAGTGGATAGAGAGTGACTATGACTGTAGAAAACAGGGTCCAGATCCTCTCTTGGCCATAGAAACTTACCTGGTGAGTGGAATTAGTAAAGGCAAAAGGTAAAGTTTCCCCACGCTCGTGTGTGCTAGTTGTGTCTGACTCTAGGGGCAGCACTCATCTCCATTCCTAATCCAAAGAGCCAGTGTTGTCCAAGTCCGTGGCCCTGTGGCTGGAATGGCTGAATGCATTTCTGTGCACAGAACATTGTTTACCTTCCCGCTTGTTATGGCAGTACCCATTTATCTACTTGCATTTACATGCTTTCTATCTGCTAGGTTGGCAGGAGGGGGGGGTTTGACAACGGGAGCTCACTCTGCTGCGTGGCACCCGGGATTTGAACCACCGAGCTGCCGACTTTGCAGCCAACAGTTTCAGCGTTCCAGCCTGCTGAGCCACCACACCCCTGGAATTAGTAAGACCACTTCTCAAATATTTCACTTACCTTGAAAGCCCTATTAGGAATAGGAATAGGAATCTTTAGGCTGTCTGTGAAGATTCTCAGTCATCCAGGTGAGGTTATCTGGCACCTGAGTCATGGCAACTGTACTTATTTTCTTGAGAGATTGAAACGTTTCACTACTCCATCCATCAGCCCTATTAGGGTCACTATACGTCGATTCAGATGTGATGACACAGAACACACACACCCCATGCATTTGTGGTCTACTGATTTCAGTGATTCTTAAGAACCACCAATTTCTGCTGGACGCATAGAGAAAGGTACAAGAAGATCATGGATATCAGTTGTAGGTATACCTACAGTATGTCCCCATTCACTTTAGAGTGGCATTTCTGCTCAAACTCCAGGGCTAAGCATGGATTTACGGGCTCACTCAGTTCCATAATACTTTGAAGTCTGTTTTACTGAGCTGCTCTTTTGCACCCTTTTCTGGCTGGTGGATCTCAGAATCATAGTGAAGAACAACGGAATCCCAGGTCTGCCCAATCCTAGAATAACAAAGACTACTCATGCCTACAGAAAGTCTTGTATTGTATGATTATGAATTAAGTGAATGCACATGATTAAGACAGTTAATTTGATAGAGATGGGAAGGAGGAGAAAATCAAAACTTGTAAAGACTGTGCCCCACGGTCAAATTACCTGCACTCTCCATATATCTGTCCAGTTACCTCTCTTATTGGGTTAATGATTTGGAAACACCTTGTAAATCATATTTAACTCTAGGTAAGTCTCTCACCATTGCTCTGTGATGAGGATCTCAGTTACAAGGCAGAGCAGAACATACTTATCACAATTATCCCTTTGCATGGTAAAAATGAAAAATACCACATCCCTGTTTATTTCAAAGCCACAAAGACACTAGGGCACAGACTCATCCACCCAAAGGACCAGATACCAAAACACAAAAGGAGCAATATAGTACATGCGTTCCAATTCAGTGAGGAGTGTGCAGACCTCTACATTGGAGAAACTAAACAGCCATTAAACAGAAGGATGGCCCAACATAGGAGGGGTAACAGCTCAGGACCAGAATCAGCAGTACACCTCCATTTGAAGGACAAAGGGCACTCTTTCAAAGATGAGGATGTACACATATTAGACAGAGAAGATAGGTGGTTTGAGAGAGGAGTCAGGGAAGCCATTCATGGAAGCATTGAAAAACCCTCTCTCAACAGAGTTGGGGGGATCAGACACAGTCTATCTGCCACTTATCAGGCTGTAATTTCAACAATACCCAAACAAAACAAAAATACTTCATGTCTTCACCATCAAGGCCATAGCTAACGACCCATACTTTATGGATTTCAGCACCTTAGGCCTTTATTCACCTTAAGGCTATGGATACTGTGGTCTACCTAGCGAGCCTTTCAGGCCATTGTTCATCTTATGAGCCTATTACAGATCAGAGTGACAAGAGGTCAAAGTGAAATATAAAATGAAGGGCTCGCAACTAGATTTCTTCAGACTGATAGAGCTGTTTGGATGAGTAACAAAACATTTCACTCTCTCAAGAAAAAGAAGTCCAGTTGCCATTCCAAATAATTCCCAGAAGCTTTCACTAATAGCTGTGCTGGCTTGGGTTTCCAGGAGCTGCAACACCTGGGTGACCCAAGGTTGGGAACCACCGCTTCATGTTGTGAGGAGAAATGGGGGCAAATTTTTAAAAAAAGGTGATTTGTCATTGACAAATCACCATTGCCCTCCCACTCGGAATGACAAGACGAGGCAGGAAATGGGGTTTAACTGGGCCACACTTTATTAAACACGACTTTAACTCAACAACAACAACAAGAAGAGGGGCCTGACATTAGCATTCATGGTTGGAACCCCGGGGTCATCCATGACCCCTCCAACCGGGCAGCATAGGGCGAGATGTGACCCCCCAGGTGGTGCGGTCAGCTGACGGCACCCCCCCAGGCCGGTCGGTGTCATTACCCCTCCCTGCATTCAATAGCATAAAGCTGGGTTATCCCCAGCACAGGGAGGCATCCCCTTGTACCCACCCCAACACTGTGACCTCCTGATCAGCAGTGCCTTGGTTACTGAGTACTTGGGGACAGATGTTTTTACATACTCACCACTGCCCTCCATCAGCTTCTGCCACCAGTGTGACCAAACATAAAGGTGACTTTACCTACTGCCCAGGCACCAGTGTGGGATATCCCCGCTCTCAACGGCCAATTCAGAGTGCGGGTCAAAAATTCCTATCCAGCCCCCGAAGGCAACCAGTTACACTCACACTAGTCCTTAAAGGGAGGGTGGGAAGGTAGGGGACGTCAAAAGGAGACTGCCTGCAGGAGGGGGTCGGAGCTGCCCCTTTATAGGGCGCTCCTCCCCCTCCCCTCTGGATGCGCTGACGTGTCCTGCCCTTCTCGCGCTTCCTCGCGAGAGGGCAGATCGGCTCCGTCGGGAGGATAGACCGCCCACGGAGTCAGCAAACTGATGAATTTTCTGCAATGAATAGACAAATTAATGAATTGATTTGTCTCCCCTTTAAAATGCTTTCAGAAGCCCCCTCATCATCTAGAAGGCCCCGAATTTGTAAGGCTCCTTTCTCTGCAACTCCTTTACAATCCCCGAAAGTTTGGTGAAGATTGGCATTCGGACATCTGAGTTACACAACCACAAAGTGGGACCCCCTAGGAAAGTGCCCGATCCCTAAACTCCGCAGCAAATGGCTCCCAGCTCTGGAGCTTAAAATTGTTTCCCCACCAGCTCCAGAGTTTACAGAAAATTAAGTGCGGCCACGCCCACCTAAGCGCATCCCAGTGCACTTTTCAGGTACCTGCTCTTGGAGGGTGATAAATCCCAGGTCTGGATGTAAAGGAGTGAGTGCCCGGCTATCCTCGCTCCTGTTTGTTATTGTTTTTTTTTGCCTCCCGCCCCTTTAAGAGAAGGAATCAGGACGATGACGGGGCGGGGAAGCTTGGACCGGCAAACGGAGGTGAGCCTGCATTCTTTTGTCCCCCTTTTTCCCCCTCCCTTCACGCAGACAGGATCAAGGAAGTGCAGAGGGGTGGGGACGCAGGAAGAGCAACGAACCCCCAAGATCTCTGGTCCGAATTTAAGTGGCCAGGAGATCTTAGGGGTCGTGTGAAAAGGCCCTGAGTCGGGGAAACCCAGTCTTCACTAAACTTGGAGGGATTGTAGAGGAGAGTCAGAGGAAGCGTCTCTGAAAGTTTAGAGTTTCTAGGTGCCCAGGAAAAACTTTCCTGTGGGGTAACTATTTGGTGGTGTGTGCATAACTCAGGTATCAAAAATCCAATCTCCACCAAACTTGGAGGGATTGTGGAAAAGTCAGTGGATGCTTTCCTCCAATTTGGGTCTAGTCTCTAGGTGTCTTGGGGGACATTTTATAGGATGAAATTTGGATGAAACAAAACTTGTTAAAATTCATCAATTCCTATTCATTGGGTACTCGATTTATGATGAATACAAAGCGACAGATTTTGATATATCAGCTAAATTCATCTGCAACTGTAATTCGTCCCCATCTCTAGTTGTGACTTAAATCGTGTTTTTCTTCTATCTTAATGGATCTCTAGTAGACCTTTAAAAAACCTGAAATATATATTTTCTACCCAATGAATCACTCAGCATACCAGTTATCAGGAAAGTTCTTTTTTGATTGCTTACTAATGGTCATAACCAGCCTATATATTTCTCCTTCAAATTCTGAGTGCTGATTAAACTGCATGGCTGGCATTGATGGAACTGATTTCTATGCAAGTATCATCAGAAGCCCTGCTGAAATCTTTACAAAAGAATACATGATGCCATCAATATGCTTTTTGTGAGATGTTTTTTTCAGATGTGAACAATGAAGTGGAATTAGTGATACATTTTCATTTCTGAGGAAGGCTGTCAGAATCCAAAGATCTGAGTGCCGTGAGATGATTTTCCAACTACGCAGTCTTCAATTATTGGACGAGCCTCCATTTTTTCACTTGTTTCTTTTTGGCAGATATGATGCATTTCTAATAAGCAGCCACTGAATTGCTACTTGGCTGGAGGACTTTCAAAACATTGTTGACAAAGTTGGTCTCCAAAGGGTTCTGAGAAAATTATCACAGGTAGGAGATGTTCTTTTGTGGGTCCTTTTTGTGGTTTGTGAATGGTCAACCAACAGGATGTAGAGACATGAGTAAAGCAGATAGAGGGATGCTCTTCTCCCTCTAACAAAATACCAGAACTAGGGTTGGGAGAGTGAGAACAGACAAAAGAAAATATTTTGTTTTTTAACCAGTGTGTTGTTAGACTGTGGAACTCCCTGCCACAGGATGTGGTGATGGCATCTGGACTGGATGCCTTCAAAAGAGGATTGGACAGATTCCTGGAGGAAAAGTCCATCACAGGTTACAAACCATGATGGAGATGTGTCATCTCCAGGCTTAAAATCAGGGTACCTCAAAGGCCAGATGTAGGGGAGTGACATATTATTTGGCATATTTTGTAGCCTTAGACGTTATGGGGGGGGTGAGGAAGGAGCCAGCATGGGAGTTCCATTGCAGCTTCATTGTTAAACATGTTTATCCTGCTTGGAAGACTGAGGAGTTTATAAAAGCCCAGCCAGTCAAAGCTGGAACTGCAGATTAGAGATGGTCACGAAACGAACAATTTTCCGTTTCCGTTTCCGTTTTTTCATTTCGTTACGTAATGAAATGACAAACGAATTTTGTCTCTAAAATGAAATGAAACGAACAGAAACACCGGAAATTTTGTCGTGCATTTCATTTCCATTACTGCGATGAGTGAATTGCTTAAAATCCTAAAAAATCACAAAAAATGAAATAAATGGTAACAAAATGGTAACAAAACAAACAAAAACAAAAACAATTTTTTTTGCAAAAATTCACGAAAAACGGAAACGAACCGAAACGGACCCTCCAAACGACAAACGACAAACGAAATGCCATTTTTTTGATTCGTGCCCATCTCTATTGCAGATTGTCACTTGAGATAATGGGTTGTGATCTGTTACACGAAGTGCAATCTAAGCCCTGCACTACAGTTCTACCACACCGGGATCCTTTAGGGGAGTTGAATATTTGGAAACACAAGACCCCATTTCTCCTAGGCAGGTAATGATCTGACACCTAATGCTCTGAATAAGAATCTCCACTCCCGCCATGAATCTCTTCACAAAGTTATAGGGAGGCTACCAAGTGAATTTTCTTTCCTCCTGGAGCAAAGTATCTGCAGATTTGCCTGTCTGGCTATTAGTTTAATGAGAAGTTTCAAATTTCACTGGGATCCAGAGCCATGAAAAAAAAAAAAAGAACGGCTAGTATTAAACTTCTAATTGATTCCATTTAAAGACTGCCATGCCCTTTGGGGGGAAATGTATGGCATGTACAAATTAGAGCAAAACACTGAATACTGTCAACACCTCGCCGGCATTTATTAACAGGGTAGTTTGAGCTTCCTGACTTTTGTTGAAGGATTCACAGGTCCTGACTTGTGCCAAACTGGCTCACACATCTGGCTTTGATTCCATGGGTGGTAGGAAGGTGAAGACCTCACAGAGAAGTGTATCATATGGGTGAATGACATTTGAAACCAGTTTGTGACCCCTTTGTTGCTACACTAATGGGTCTACTGGCCACAGATGAAGGACATCCAGATTCATGTCCCTCATGCAGTAAAGCTTCTAAGACGATCTTGGGGCAGGTTAAGTTTTCATTCATATAAAAGATTCGATTCATGGAGGAAGCTGAAACCTCAGGATACGTGGTCTAGATTGGCCCTCTCACTAAAGTACATATGTCCTAACTAGAGATGGGCACGACTTAGCGGTATTCCCGTTTCCGTTTCCGTTACTCGGTTCCGTTACTCTACGGAAACGGTAACGGGAATTACTCCGCCGGAATTCGAGCTCGAACCGACGAACGGACAATTTTGGTCTGATTTGTTGTGCTCGTTACTTGCATCGCGCGATCGCGCGATGCCACGCGGCACAGAAAAAAAGTTTTTAAAAGTTACAAAAAAACGGTTCCCGGCCAAAAAGCAGGTGGAAAAATGCCTGCCGTGCCTCAGGGCACCTACCAGAGGGGTGGTTTCTGTAGGTCCCTGGCTCCCCCCCTCCTCCGCCCTGGGCTGCTCTGGTGGGACTCGCCGCAGGCTCGCAAAAAGCCCAGTCTCGCCGCCGGCCGCCGCAAACGCAAGCGGCACGGACGGCACATAGGAAAAAAACTTTTAAACTCTCCCCACCCATTCCCGGGCCAAAAAGCAGGCGGAAAAATGCCTGCCGTGCCTCAGGGTACCTACCGGAGGGGTAATTTGTTTCTGGAGGGGGGGTCCCGGCCTCCCCCCCTCCGTCCTGGGCTGCTCTGGTCTGGTGGGACTCGCCGCAGGCTCGCAAAAAGCCCAGTCTCGAGTCGCCGACGGCCACCGCAAATGCAAGCGGCACGGACGGCGCATAGGAAAAAACTTTTAAACTCTCCCCCCACCCATTCCCGGGCCAAAAAGCAGGTGGAAAAATGCCTGCTTGACTAAGGCGCAGGGCACCTACCGGAGGGGTGGTTTCTGGAGGGGGGTCCTGCCTCCCCCCCGTCCTGGGCAGCTGGACTCGCCATGCCATGCGGTGCGGGCGGGGGATCCAAAATGGGGCGGCAAACGCAATATTGTTTTTGAAATCGTCGTGGTCCAAAAACACACAAGCACAACAGAAACACGCGAAAATTTATAAACTGCCAGATTTTTCACAGTAGCAGTGGGTTTTTTCTTGCAACAAAATGTATCTCCTCTCCTCCTCTGTCCTCCATTGATTTTATTTTATTTTATTTTTTTTACACCTGTGCAGTGAGGAATGATGGGCTGGCCCAGTGGCCTGGCCAGCCATGTGGGAGTGGACGACCATGCAAATTTTTGGAGCCATCCCACCAATCGCATGGCCACTTGGCCATGGAGACTTCTGGGATGTGCCAAAAGCCCCCTAAAACCTGCCCTAGCCCCCTAGCCCCCTAACCCTAATCCTTGACTCCTTACCCATACGTCACAGACTGTCTTCTTAGTGGGTCAGAGAGGCACCCAGAGGTGCAACCCAATAGCCCACCGTAACCTTACCCGTCACTAGCCTAACCCTAGCCCTTGCACTAACCCACCTTAACCCTAAGCCAGATCTACTTGCATTGCACTACACGCAAGTACGATTCCCTTCTTTGTGGGACATGGCAGGTGCGACCCAGTCCTGACGGAGGGTCGTACCAGTGGACTGGTCTCACTGTCTGCAACTGGTATGCATATCCATATATATGGTTATGCATGCCATTTTGCAGCAGCAGGTGAGGAGGGGAGACCCCCATGTTGAGGGGTCTCTTGGAGCCTGCTGCTGCCCCTTCCTAGTGGGTGAGGATAGGAAGCACCCATGGGTGCCTCCAGGAGCCCGCTTTCCCTTTATAGTGGGCCAGAGGAGGCACCCACCCCACAGAGGTGCCTCCAGGAGCACGCTACCCCCCCAAAAAACCAGTACTAACGAAAACGAAAAAACGAAAAAATGAACCGACTAATTTTTGCGATTTTTCGCGAAAAACGGAAACGAGCCAAAACGGGCTGCCTCCGACACACGACAACTCGAAGACGTCATTTTCCCTAGTCGTGCCCATCTCTAGTCCTAACTGCAAGAAATGTAATATTGAAGTAACACATTCAAATGCTTGAGTGCAACAGTTTTAACTGGCATGTCATTCTCCATCCAGTGGTTTAATTACACATTGGTTTCAGTTACAGACAGGAATACTAGAGATGGGTGTTTTGTTTCAGAAGGGGACTGGTTCCGAAATGAAACACGCCGGCACCGCATAGCTGTCAAGTTTTCTCCATGGTCGCCCGGGATGGGAAGAGAGAGGCACGGCTGCTGGGAGCTCCAGGGAGGTGGGACGCTCTCAGCCAGGCCTTTCAGCTAACGGGTAGAGCCTCATTTGCATACAGGGTTCTCAGAACCCCTTGCAGTGGCTTCAAAATGCTCACTGTGACCTAGGTGTCTCGGCTTTCTAGGGGATATCTATACCCCTAGAACCAACCCGGACAGCTGGTGGGGTGTGGGTTAGGTGTTGGGCAGGGAGAAGTGCTCTCTGGCAGGCCACCTGGAGTCCAGCCGCATGGCTGCCCGGCAGCATCTGGAGCTCAGCTGCCCACCACCGGAAATGCCAAACATTTCAGGGTAATTTTTTGGGAAGATGGCAGGAAAGAGTGATTGATCTGTGAATGTACCGCCCAAAACGTGACACTTGACAGGTCTGTAGTTGGCATTCGGAATGCAATTCCACCCTCCGGAACAAAATAAACCATTGTCTTACCTTGTTTTACCTCACACTGGGTGAAATTCCAACCAGGCAATGGCTTCCAATGCATCATCCTTCTGTCTCCCTGGCGCTGGCCAATCAGGAGCTGTGCAAGGACATGCATCATCCCACCTCCCTGTCTGATTGGCCAAGGAGAGTGAGAGATGATGCATCAGAGGCTGCTTCCTGGTTGGAGTTCCACCCCGTGCGAGGTAAAACAAGGTAAGACAGTGGTTGATTTTGTTCCAGTTGTGCTGGGTTGTTTCGTTTTGGAACCAGTCTCCTTCTGAAATGAAATGCCCATCTCTAATGAATACTCACTGCCCCTTGTCTCCTGGGAGAGTAGAAACTGCAACTTTCTGCTCTGCTGACTAAACAAAAAAAGTGAGACATTTTCTTTTGGCCCCCGATAGGAGGTGTTGCATTCATGAAGAAGATTTTTGGGCAAGCAAACACAAAAGAAATTGTGCCAAGATGATAGCTGCTTTGTGGAGTTTTTAATAACTGAAGCATTGAATAGGTTGTTAGATTCTATTTTATAAATCAGCTATTTCTTTTTTGCTTAAGAAGGTCACTAGTTTTGCACTGAGACATTCTGTGCAAAGCTGTAATAATGGATAAAACTGCTACTTGTACAGTGTCAGAGCCTGGTTACATTAATAAAATAAAGCAGGAGATGGATTGTTGTTTTATTTAAAGTCAGTTGGCAGCCCTATGGACTTTAGGGCGATGGGAAAACTTGTAATCCATTTTTAAACTATGCTATATATATCGGTGGAGGGGGCTGCATAATCTTTTGCGATTGGTGCATCTGAGGCTTTGTCCTGTACACACCCACCTTTGTGTTGGCTGCCTCACTGCCACTGATATACAGTATTATTTTTCACATGTTTTTGAACTATTTTTATTGCTTGCCATCTGAAATAGCAATTCTTTGACATGACTGAAAGGAAAACAATAAAAAAAGGATGGACTGCAGGCTGAGCTGGGAAAGGGCCCCTTCCTTCCCAAACCTAGATGCACCAGTTTTCCATCTCTGTGTGTGTGTTGTTCTTTCCTCCAGCTGCCTGTCCCTCATTTGCAGTAGCTGGCAGATAAAGGCTCTTCCTCCTACCCATCTCTCCCAACCCATTTGATAATAGATTATTTCAAAGGACTGGACTATGGATTGTTTTAAAGGACTGGACAAGCTGCTACAAGGGAGGAGCAGGAAGGTAGCAAAGAGACCATCACATATCCACCTAGGGGGTAGGAACCTCTAGGTTTAGAAAGGAGGGAGGGTTTTCTCCTAAGCTGCCTGTAGACCAATCTTTTGTATTTGTTTTTTCCTGAAAGAAAATGAAAATTTCCGTTTCATTTCGTTTCTCTTAGAGGGGGCAGTTTGTTATTCATTTCGTTACATAATGAAACAAATGACAAATAACAAAACAAACCAAAAGTTCATTTCGTGCCCATCTCTATTAGTGAGTATTTGCATCACAACCATCGTCCCCACTACCACATGTGAATTCTTGACTCATCATATGTTGGCCATACAGCTGCCTGTGGCCAGAGACTATGAGTAGAGATGGGCACGAAACAAACAAAAAAATCATTCCGTTATTCGTTATTCATTTCATTTCATTATGTAATGAAATGAATAACGAAAATTGTGATGAAATTGGAATGAACCGAACAGAACCACGAAAAGTAGGTTTGTTATGTTTCATTTTCATTAATGGCGACGCGCAATGAAATGAGCTGTTTTTAAATGTTAAAAAACATCCGGAATATCCGTAAAAACCCAGCAATAGTTATTTATTTTGCCTGAAAATATCTACCAGGGGAGTTGGGTTCTTTAAAACATGCATTTATGTCTTTTCTCAGATCACTGTATTTTTTCCCTTTAAGGGGAGTTAGGGGACATCGACCCAAAATGGCTGCCAGATGCCTAATATTGATTTCTTGGGTATTAAACCGCCCTGGACAGCCATAAAAATGCAGTGATAATTATTTGAAATTATTACCTAACAGGGGGTTGCAGTCCTTAAAACGTTTGTTTTTGTCTTTCTCCCATCGCAATGTATTTGTTTCTTTTCTCTTTAAGGATGACACAAAATGGATTCCAGCCACAAGATGGATGCAAGCCATGTGATGGGATCATGTAAATTCTTGGACAATTTCATCCAATAGCATGCCCAGATTGCAGACTGGGTAGGTGTGGCAGCCACAGAGGGCATAAAAAGCTTTGGTAGCCCCCATCCTCCTTGCAGTCTGCATTGGGAGTTAGGGTGGGATTACTGTCGCTGCGACTCATTACTTTAGGCCAGCCAGGCAGGTGTGTGTCTCTGTGTTCCTGCTGGCTGCAGCCTGGCTCTTAGGGGAGAGAAAGAAGAAATTTCTCTTGCAGCCTCCCTGTGTGCATGCGTACCTCTCGGTGAGTACCCTCCCCTTCCCTGCAGTGCAGTCACTCTGCGGCTGCCTTACACCCTGGGCAATGCCCACCGTTGCCTGTGCAGCCTCCCTGCGTACCTAGTCTATACTGTGTCTCTGACAGCATCATTTTTTTAGTGTTTTCCCTCTGGTCTGTGGCATTGGGGGAGGCCGCACGCAGAAATGCTTTAAGTCGCCAAAAAAGCGGGTAAAAATGAAAAACAAAACATAAAAAACAAAATGATTTTTTCCCCCAAAAAATTCACGAAAAATGACAACGAACCAAAACAGACCCGCAACGAAAAATGAAAAACCAAAACATCGTTTTTTTCGATTCGTGCCCATCTCTTTGAGCCATATAGGTCTACTGATAACAATTTCTCACTTACCCACTCAGCTTAACTGTGAATTGTTTGTGCCCAACAGCACGAAAATGCTTTCCTTGCACATCCTTACCAACTGCAAGGTGAAGAGCTAAGGGTCACGCAGTGCAGATTAGTGACTTCACAGTGCAACGTGTTCTGCAACTTTATTTTCTGGAGGAGCCATCAGTTCCGTTCACAGCTGGTCTGCGACACGGAGGGCCATAAATAAGATTTTCACTGAGGGAGGGAATCAGGCCTATTCACAGCACCTCTCATTCAACAGTGACACAGGCCCCCTTAGCCTCAGCGGGGGAATCCCTGCATTACCCGATCATGTCGGCATCAAAAAGTTCCCATGAATTAAGTGCTTGAATATTCAGAGCCTTTCACTATCAGTTCTCCTGATAAGGCTTTCAACCAGCCAGCTGTCATGTTGCCATCTTGGAAGGCCTGCTCCTGCCTGACTCGCGTGCGGCGTCTGCTTATCAAAGGCAGTGTTTTGCTGGCGTTTGCAGGCTGGATGTAAACATGAAGAGCGGCGCTGCGTGTGCACCTCCGTGGCACAAATAGCTCGACTTGTCATGTGACAAGATAGCATAAGCAATAAAATATTCATCTCTGGCTCAGCAAAGCAATTATGGGAGAACCCAAGCCCGTCTCTTTCCACAAAGCCTGTCAGGGTGTCGCACCGGCGCTTTGTACTTTCCTGCTATCCCTAAAGAAGACTGCAAAAGGGGTGGTGGTGTGTATTCTAATGAAGGCTCCGCTAATCCTTGTCACGCTGTCTCATTTGTCATTTACTTCCCTTGGGAAAGAGAGAGAAAGAAAAGAGCCAGCCCCTTGATTCTTGCAGCAAAGTTTCTTGACAATTCAAATAAATGTCCCAGTCATTGCGAGTGAAGACCTGTGACATGCTTTTAGGACTATGAAGAAATTTCACCAAGTCTCGTTTCTCGGCCAAGACAATGACAATAGTCTTAGAACTGCAGAGCAGAAGAGGGATTTCTCAGTGTCTTCTCCTGGGTTCGAGAACATCCCCCATCCCACCCCACCCCAGATGACAAGCTGGTCCCCCCTTCCCTTTTATCCTTCCACCTATAGGTGCAAAACCTCTTTAAATGCAGACAGGTATTTCAGAATTGACTGATTAACACAATTCATAGAATCATAGAGTTGGAAGACACCTCAAGGGCCATCCAGTCCCAACCCCTGCCATGCAGGAAACCCCATCACAGTATTTCCGACAGGTGGCCATCCAGCCTCTGCTTCGACACCTCCAAAGAAGGAGACTCCGCCACCCTCCGTGGCAGCATATTCCACTGCCAAACAGCTCTAACCATCAGGAAGTTCTTCCTAATGTTCAAATGGAATCTCTTTTCCATTTGAGCTGGTTGCCACTGCGCTCATGATATGTTCTAAAACCATCCTTTCCACCCCCTTTTTGCTGTGTTTTTAACGTTGGCCTCTTTTAATAGTTCCACTTTATTTTATGTTATGATAGCATTTTCTTTTTAATCGGTATTGTTGTGGGTGAGCTTGAGTCCCATTTGGGGAATGGAAGGTAGACTTCCCTTCAGATGAATGAATCAGGGGCGGCAACAGACTTTTGTCTGTTTATTTGGAACGATGGCGGTGAAAGAAAAAGACATCAAGCCAAACCAGGTGTTGGCAAAGCTAACATCTGCCTGTGAAAAAGCCTAATATATCAGCTTTGACTCCCCCGCTGCTATAATCCACAAGTGAGAGTTTACAGCTTTACGCTTGAATTCCTTAACATTAGAGGAGTAAAGGGGCCTGCTCTCCCAGGAATTTGGGTAATAAAAATGGAAGCTGTACTACCTGCAGTTAAATTTATCCCTTCGCTTAGACTTGCTGTGGGAGTGGAATTTAGGGCCTTGCTTGTCGCTAAGAGCGACAGTATAATCCTAGGTAGGTCCATTCAGATGTAAATCAATTTTGATGAATGTAATGTTAGCTTTTTCCAGGTTTTGGGGAATGTGACTAACAGATGACAATTCAGGGTGGTTGTGGAGCATCCAATGTGATCTGCTGTCTTGGGATCACACAATGCACAGGGAAATGCATGTCAGCTTGACACCCCATCCATGCTCAAACTGGATGTTTTGGGTCCCAAAAGGTCCAGTTTATTTATATAGCTTATTTATTTTATTTATATAGCTTGTATGCTGCCCACTACCCAAAGGTCTCTGGGTGGCTCACAATCACAGTAACAATTCAAATAATTAAAACATCAAATTGCAATAAAATTAAAACAATAAAACATTTAAATATAATAAATACAATATATTAAAATATAACACTAAAATCGCCACCAGGACCCACAATAATCAGCTAAAAGACTTTTGGAAAAGGAATGTTTTTACCTGGCGCCGGAATGTCATCAATGTTGGTGCCAGGCGGGTCTCACTTGGGAGGGCATTCCACAATCTGGGGGCAGCTGCCGAAAAGGCCCTGTTCCTACAAGCCATCCCTTTCACCTCCTTGAGGGATGGCTCAAGCGGGCCCTCTGGCTAGATCTTAATTGCTGGGTAGGTTCATATGGAAGGAGACGTCGGATTTTTATTTATCGGGGCTTGGACAGAGCGATTCCCCAACAGATGGAAGGATTGCTTAAAAGGATCACTTTTCTGGTGCAATCAGGCACACACCTTTGCAACTATCTGCTCACAATTGTGCATATAGATGTAAGGAAGGGTGGTGGCCAAGGACTATGCTGCTTTGTTTGATATGGTGGGTGTGAAACTGTATCCGGGACTTTGAAGCAGTCATAACACCAGCCTGCTTCCTGATACCATCATCTGGTGTATTCCATCTCACCAAAAAGATTCTCAGTGCCTGATAGACTACATCCTCTTTCAAGATTGCATTTTTGGTACAATGCTTTGATAAAGATAGCAAGTTGCTATCGAAAGCTTAGCTACTGTTTTAGCAGTGACCAATAAAGGTATCACCTAACCTACTTTTGAAGATGTAGCTTCTGTTTCAGTTTAGAGTAAAAAAAAAGTCTTGGAAACAAGGGCAACAAATACTAAGAGGGATTTCCCAGAATAAAGAATGTTTCCATCCCTTTCATAGGATGTAGAACGTTGACCAGATCTGGAAAAAGCCATAAATTCAGAATCAATCTATTATGCAACAACTGGTATGAGGTTCAGATTGAAGTCGAACAAACAGATTCAGCTCAAAGAATTGATTTGGATATAAGCACAAACAAAATCGAAGAAGATACAAACTGCTTCCGAGTACTGATTTTATTTTATTTAAAACCTTCACATGTCAATGGTGACTAGCATGTAAATTTGGCAGGTGTAACCTTGACTTTGAGACTTGTTATGTCACCAAAATACACAGATCAAACCTATCCATCCTGAAAGAAATCAACCCTGAATGTTCACTGGAAGGACAGATTTTGAAGCTGAGGCTCCAAGTACTTTGACCACCTCATGAGGAGAGAGGAGTCCTTGGAAAAGTCCCTGATGATGGGAAAGTCTGAAGGCAAAAGGAAAAGGGGATAACAGAGAATGAGATGGTTGGACGGTGTCATCGATGCAACCAAAATGGATTTGACCAAAATCCGGGAGGTAGTGGAAGACAGGAGGGCTCTGGTGCTCTGGTCCATGGGGTCACAAAGAGTCCGACATGACTAAACAACTGAATAACAACAACCTCTGTATACTCATAATTTTTGACTTTAAAGATTGTCTTTCAATGATGTAAGCCACATTGGTCCTTTTAAGGAGGAAAGTGGGCTGTATACAACCAACCAACCAACCAACCAACCAACCACAGACAGACAGACAGACAAGCAAGCAAGCAAGCAAGCAAGCAAGCAACAACAACAACAAAGCAGGGCCTTAATAAGAACCTACAAAGAGCCGTGCTGTGTAGTCATATATATAAATATGGTGCCTTGGCTTCAGGCAGGGAAAAATCCCAAATACAGGTTATATCACCCACATCACGTAGCTGAGTGGTTCCTGGCCATGTTGGCTGAAAGATTCTAAGTCCTATTGACCCCAAAAAGAACTCATCCAGGCTCTACCTCTGACATCAGAGTAAAGGTTGACTATATGTTATGGAGACACCCATGATGAGTCACAACTGACAGTTGGGTGATGAAAACGATTCTGTTGATAACTTGCATGGCGCCATGTCCCATACAGTGCTGCCTACTATATTTTCAACAACATGGATGCAATAAGGAATGAATGGAGATGGTGGCAACTGAAATGAAATGCCCCTTCCTTTCTTTGTGGTGTGAATGTCATGTTTGTCGAAGACGACAATGTGGTCTCCCGCTGGAGGAAAGCGCCGCCCATCCTACTGGCTGGGGGATCAGCCAACAAGCCTGTTCATTTTCGTTCCCTACACAGCGCCCTTTCTGTGCCTTCACACTGTCAGCGTCCTTGCAGAGACAAGTAGAGCAATGACACCGGGGTCCCCATAGTACCACCCTGCCGTGGTAGGTTATTGCTCCTGTGTTGCTCAGCTTCGTTCCTTGAGCAAAGTCATTCGGAGCCGCCTGACAAGGCTTGACGGAGGCTTGGGAAGAGAGCTTTTCACATTTGCCTGGAACATCCCAAGGTTGCATTGTCAAGACTCTCTGAGCTGGAAAAAATTACCAGCAAGGGCTTCTGTGGCAGGAAGTCTTTCTCCCCCCCTCCCTTATTCTCTCCTTGTTGCTAATTGTACTTGGATGTCATGCAGTCTTGGGACAGGATAGCTACGTCTTTGACACAGACAGATGCTGCAGCTGGAGGCAAAGGCTTCAGGACAGGCACTGAAGGGTTGATGAATATGGCCCAGGGAAATCAGAGCCAAAAGTTCATCCCCTGAAACAATTTCAAGGTGGTTGAGCTTTTAAACCACTCCCTGCACTGAAGCTCCCTGGAATAGCAGCCTGGTGCGCTGGCATCAGCAAAACATATTCCTTAGGTTCATATGATCCAAAGCATGACACACTTAGAGGTTGATCATATGTCCTATTTGAGGGAAGTCCTCTTTTTTAAAGGGTTGGCAGCAAGGGTGTTAAGATGCAGGAGCTCATCATGATGAGCACTGTGGGGGCTGCATGGGGCGGTCAAGGAACTGTAGTCCAAAAAGTAGTCTAGGTGATATCTTTATAGCTAAGCAGGGTTGACCCTGGTTAGTACTTGTATGGGCGACCACCAGGGAATACCAGGTGCTATAGGCGCCTGGAGTAGGAACTGGCAAACCACTCCAGTCTTCCTGCCAAGAAAACTCCATGGACATGGGGTCACAAAGAGTCGGCTACGACTGTAATGACACAACACACAACACACACTAAAACAAAAAAAATGTAAGCTAAGCTTTAGATAGCAACTTGCTATCTTCATCAAAGCATTGTACCAAAAATGCAATCTTGATAGAG
The DNA here is from genome assembly GCA_023846285.1 of Phrynocephalus versicolor. Lineage (NCBI taxonomy): Eukaryota > Metazoa > Chordata > Lepidosauria > Squamata > Agamidae > Phrynocephalus > Phrynocephalus versicolor. Next base: position 665,477 of record JAHTLZ010000225.1, on the reverse strand, counting down.
GATGTAGTCTATCAGGCGCTGAGAACCTTTTCGGTGAGATGGAATACACCAGATGATGGTATCAGAAGGCAAGCTGGTGTTAAGACTGCTTCAAAGTCCCGGATACAGTTTCACACCCAGCATATCAAACAAAGCAGCATATTCCTTGACCACCTGCCTTCCCACCCTCAATTTGGCTCTATCGAGACTACTAGTCCCTGCTGGCCGGAGGAAATTAATGTGTCCTGTTTCAGATAACATTCTTCCCCATAGCCACATCCCCACAAAGAATCCAAAAAGCTGGACAGCTGCGTTGAACTGTTGATCCATATCAATAAAACGAGTACGATGCATTATTGCTTAGACTGAATTCATAGTACTACTGTCTTTTCCATTTTTAGTTTCTGATCAGTTATAATGGATTTCTCCCCCCCCTTTAAATTGTTCACATACTGTTAATAGCTTTCCTTTTTAATGCTATAAGATGCCTCTTCAAATTCATTGTTCTTAACTTGAATATGTCTTCAATGTCCTTGGTTGTATATTGTCTTTCAATATTGTAAGCCGTCTTGGGTTCTTTTCAGAGAAGAAAGGTGGGGTAAAAATATTCAAAATAGGAAGGAACCGACTTACCGGGTCCAGTATTGTGGCTGGGGCGGCAGTCAGCTTTTGTGGACCCAAGGCGGCCTCAAGATAGCAGCTGTGACATGTGGGAAAGTTGCGGCTGAGGAATATCTCGTCATGTGAGAGGGCCTGGCCTATCAGCAGGCAGGCTTGAACACCATGTGACGAGGGTGCATCTGGGTCTCCAGAATGCACTTGTATATTCAGAAGGAGACAGGGGAAGGGTATACATCTCTTGGATGGGTAAAAAGGGCACACAGTGGGACAATCTCCTACCAGCCCTATGGAGGAAGTTTAAGGAAAAGGGTTCTCCAAAAGAAAACATTTCTTTGCCCATTGTGTTGTTACTCTGTGGAACTCCTTGCTGCAGGATGTGGGGATGGCATCTAGTCTAGATGCAATTGGGCGGTTTTCTGTAGGAAAAGTCCATCACCAGTTCCAAACCATGATGGGGATACATGTTTTCTCATGGCTTAAAAGGGTAGTACCTCAAAATGCCAGATGCAGGGGAGTGAGATCAGGAGGAGACATATCTAGTTGTCTCATGTGCTCCCACAGGCATCTGATGGGTCCACTGTGAGATACAGGAAGGGGAACCAGATGGGCCCCTTGGCCTGATCCAGCAGGGCTCTTCTTATGTTCTTATTCCTGCCTTCAGTACAGGGTTGGGCTCAATGACCTTATAAGCCCCTTCCAACTCTATTATTATATGATTATATTCTGTGTTATGGTAAAGATGCTGGGCTGGAAACCAACAGAAAAAGACACTGATGTCCCCAATGATTTCCAAGGTCTTTCCTGCAAACTCCAATCCCTAAAAGGCTAAGGCAGGGGTGCCCAAACTTTTTTTTAAGGGGGGGGCAGATTTGGTGGCTGAGAATGTGTCAGGGGCCAGTTGCTCCCTGACCCTGCCACCCCACTGCAAGACGCACTCACTGACCTATAAGCCCCACCCACTGACCCCTTGCAACCCCACCAGCAGGAAGGAAGGTGGGGACCAAAGGAAACACAGGGAGCCATGGCCACAAGTCTCCCCTTGGAAGAGGTGATCTGTGCGACCTTACACCTCACCAAGCTCCCCAGCAGTGGCGACGGCTCTCCCGCCAGCCCACCCCAAAGCTTCTTGGCGGCAGAGGCCCGCTGGCCAGCCCACCCCCACACATTCCCCTACGGTGCCGGTGGCGGGAGACCGCCCGTCCGCCCAGTCACCCAAGCTTCCCAACAATGCCGGTGTTCCCGAGGTTCACAAGATTCATGGTGTTGCCGGTGGCGGCGGCCTGCCCACGCGCCACCCCGGCATGCGCTCCCAGCCTCACATGGTTGCCGGCGGTGCTGGTGGCATCAGCCTGTGCAATGGCTGGCCAGCCGGCCCGCCCAGCCCCACAAGCTTCCTGGCGGTGTCAGGGTTTGCAGTAGATTTTTTTTTAAATGGGGCGAAGGAGGGGGAGGAAGGGGCAGGCCAGTCAGCCGTGGGCCATTCAGAATGGCCTGACGGACAGGATTTGGCCCCCGGGCCGGACTTTGGGCAGGCCTGGGCTAAGGAGTGTCGCTGTTTGAGGTCCCTGGACAACATATTCCCATGCAGATGCTGTCTGTAGCACTTGGCTCAGCCGTTGTGTGAAAGAAGAGAGGGATCTGCATCCATTCACCCTATACACAGCCAGAGTCTTGTGTGTTGTCCTATTTCCTTTTCTCCTCACTTCTTTTTAATTTGGGTATTATAATGCATCATTCTGCTTGAACTGAATGTGTTGATAAGATTCAAATTGGATAGGAAAGCAAGGAAAGGTGATACCTTTATTAGACCATTTTTTTCTTTTTAAAAAGGTAGCTTTTGACTTACCGAAGTTACCAGTAAATTAATCCTCATGAGGTTGTGTACTAATATTTTGTGGGTATTACAGATCTATCTATCTATCTATCTATCTATCTATCTATCTATCTATCTATC
>JAHTLZ010000225.1:645648-662913 GCA_023846285.1 Phrynocephalus versicolor | reverse complement strand
CTATCTATCTATCTATCTATCTATCTATCTATCTATCTATCTATCTACACACAATGGACCCTTGTATAACAAACAGTTTGTATAACATAAACTGTACAAGATAAAAAAATTCCGGAGATAGGGGAAATTTGCTTAACAGAATTGTCTATGGGGTGAATCCACACAACATAAAAATAGTCACAATTAGGGATTAGTGTTTTCAATGCATTCCTATGGGAAATGTCCCCAAGGCCTTGGCAAATATCTGTCCTAGGTCTATTTCTTACAGGTGATTTCAAAAAGGCTGGTTGTAAACACACAACACGAATGTAGGTTTCCAGACTCCCCCGCCCCTGCAGGCCATTGGTCAGATTTTTGTCTCCCAAGTCATCAAACAAAGGACGTCATATCAGTAATCTGTATGGTCCTTCCCCATTGGCTATGAAGATTTTCAGCCATCCAGGTGAGTTTATCTGGAAGTTGAGTCATGGCTACTGGACTTCTTCTTTTTTCTTTTTTTGGCAAACACCACATCCCTGTTTATTTCAAACCCACAAACATACTAAGGCAGAGACTTGTCCACCCAAAGCATCTGATACTAAAACATAAAAGGAGCAATACAGTACATGCAGTCCAATGCAGTGAGGAATGTTCAGACCTCTACATTGGAGAAACTAAACAGCCATTAAATAGAAAGATGGCCCAACATAGGAGGGGTAACAGCTCAGGACCAGAATCAGCAGTACACCTCCATTTGAAGGACAAAGGGCACTCTTTCAAAGATGAGGATGTACACATATTAGACAAAGAAGATAGGTGGTTTGAGAGAGGAGTCAGGGAAGCCATTCATGTGAGCATCGAAACCCCCTTATCAGGGTGTGCTTTCCAAAGTACCCAGACAAATCAAAAAGCCTTCACCACCAAGGCCATAGCTAACGACCCATTCTTGATAGGTTTCAGCACCTTAGGCCATTGTTCACCTTAAGGCTATGAATACTATTGTCTCCCTAACGAGCCTATTCAGGCCTTTGTTCATCTTATGAGCCTAATTCAGACCAGGGTGACAAGAGGGCAAAGCTGACTGCATATAAGATGGAGGACTCGCACTAGCTGTATTCAGACTGATGAAGCTGGATGAGCAGCAAAACGTTTCTATCTCTCAAAAGAGAAGTCCAGTAGCCATGGCTCAACTTCCAGACTTCCCCATTGGCTTTTTCCAACCCAACCCAACACCTCTCTCTCTCTCTCTCTCTCTCTCTCTCTCTCTCTCTCTCTCTCCTTATTTTGCTTATGTTGTTGGGTTTTCCCTCCTCCATTAGACAGGATTCCTTTGTGCAAGACCCGACCTCCCAACAGTGCAGTCCATGAATGCTGAGTTGATTATGTAGAATGGACTTAAGTAACTGAATCTGGGTAATTCTGGAAGATGAAGTCGGGGCAACACTAAAGTGGTGCAAACCCCATCCTAATTGTATTATCCCTCCATCTTTTCCCTTCCTGTATTGATTTCACTTTGTTTCCCACTAGAGCCTCACAATGGCAACTGAATTAGGCCACTGTAGTTAATTTTGATCCCTTATTGCCTAGGAAAAGAAAGAAAGAAAAATAATCATGTGTCTATGGAAGCCTATATAGGAGAACAATGTCTGCCCGCACCCCACTCGATCAACCACTGCTCAGAATTACTAGGCCATTTTATCTGTCGACAATGTAATTTAGGGAAAGACAAATCCAACATGATCCATAATAAAGAATATCAAAGCAACATACTGAAGAGGTCATTAGTTTCACTGCGACATCTATATATTGATTCACACTCCATGGATAGCATTTGGGATGTGGTAGCATTTGGAAATTATTCTATTGCACTGTTTTTTTCCATTTCTTTCAGAAATTCTTCTCATGTGAGCATAATCGATAAGACCTGTTTGTCAAGTTGCCCAGTGCCCTAAGAAACAATCATGTATGGCACTTGTATCCCAAAATCATTATTGTATGGTATACACAGGTATAGTTAATGTGACTTGGAAAATAAATGTATGTTTGAGATTCTAGGTATTTCCTTGAGGTTTGGGACACAATGTCTGAAGTTCTGTCATGGCAACTGGAGTTCTTTTCTTGAGAGATTGGAATGTTTCGCTACTCAATCAAACAGCTTCATCAGTCTGAGGAAAGCTAGGTGTGAGTCCTTCATTTTATAGTTGACTTTGACCTCATGTCGCCCTGGTGTGAAATAGACTCATAAGATGAACAATGGTCTGAATAGGCTCACTAGGTGGACAATAATCTCAATAGGCTCACTAAGTGGACAATGGCCTAAGGTGAGTGCCAGTCCCACCTTTACAACCTTCCCAACAACCAGAAAATATGAGTCATTAGCCATAGTCTTGCTGGTGGAGGTGTGAAGTATTTTGTGTTGAAATCACTGCCTGATTAGCAGATGGACTGTGCCTGAGCCCCCCACCTCTGTTGGAATTTCACCTGGATGGACTTTCATGCACTGGGCAAGTGATTAGCGGCTTCCCAACTCAATTTTTTTTTCTTAGGGTGACCCTTCTTGGAGCTTAATAACTCAGCCCCCTAAAAACCAAACCTCTCCAAATTTGGGGGGTTTACAGGGAAGAGTCCAAGTAAACTCCCCATAAATTTTGATGCCTCTAGGACCCAAGGGAGCATAGTGATTCATTATGAAAATACTTTAAATATTCACATTACTAATGAAACAAAACGAAACTGCTAAGGAAACGAAATGAAACAAAACACTATATTTCCGTTTCATGCCCATCTCTACCGCACAGTTAGGAAAGATGACAAGATATGAACCTACCATATGAACCTACATGGCAATTAAGATCTAGCCAGGGGGCCCTCCTGAAAGAGCCATCCCTCAAGGAGGTGAAAGGGATGGCTTGCAGATATAGGGCCTTTTCAGCAACTGCCCCCAGACTATGGAATGCCCTCCCTAGTGAGACCCGCCTGGCACAGAGGTTGATAACATTTTGGTGCCAGGTAAAAACCTTCCTGTTCCAGAAGTTTTTAAACTGATGTTTGTGGGTCCTGATGGCAATTTTAGTGTTGTGTTTTATTGCATTGTATTGTATTGCATTTATTGTATTTTTATGTTTTTATTGTTCTAATTTTATTTTAATGTTGATGATTTAATTGTTTATTTTGACTGTGAGCTGCCCAGAGACCTTTGGGTAGTGGGTGGCATATAAGCTATACAAATAAATAAATAAATAAATAAATAAATAAATAAATAAATAAATAAATAAATAAATAAATAAATAAATAAATAATTCATTTGTTTGAAATGTGGTGCTGGCGGAGAGCTTTGCAAATACCCTGGTCTGAAAGGTGAATGAGTGCATCCTATATCCAATCAAGCCTGAACAATCTCTGGAGGCAAAAAAACGATGAAACCCAGGCTGTCCTATATGGGGCAGATCATCATAAGCCAAAATTCTTTGGAAAAAAAAGAAAATAATGCTGGGAAAGGAAGAAGGCGGTAGGAAGCGAGGAAGACCAAACAGGAGATGGATTGACTAAAGTAATTTGAGTTTGCAAGAGGTGAGCAGAGCTGTTGTGGACAAGACATTTCGGAGACTGCTCGTTTTTTCGGATTGCCATAAGTCCTTACAGAACATAACAACAACAACGTATAAAAACAAACCCTATCTATCCCAAACTCTTGGAGGATACAGTTGTATGTGCTGTGCGTGGTCTACCTTGGTCTACCAAACTTCAATCCTCCAGATGTTTTGGACCACATCTCCCACAGTCCTTTGTCATTGGCAATCAAAGCTTAGAATTCTGGGAGTTGTGGTCCAAAACATCAGGAGGGCCAAAGTTTGGACATACCTGGCTCTACCTTGCACTTCCTGCTCCTATCTAGGGAAATAAAGGATGCTGGTCTGCTGCCTATGTGTAGAATCAGAAAAGGAAGTTGACATCTTCAACTCAGGCACCAAAATATTTGGGCCATCCCTGTGAATGAGAACTCTGATACCAATTCCTGGTGATCACCCCTGGATCAAGAGGTGACTTTTAAAAAATAAAATTAAAAAAATTCAACTCACTTGCAATGCCACATTAGAGAAGAAGCCGGTGACATATGCATGAGATCGTACTCTTTTATTTATTTATTTTTAAACCGAGGCCGGTGCCATGCTGCACTTAATCATCCTTATTTAAAGCAGTGCTGATCTTGAATTGTTTGCCTGTTAATAAATAAACCCTATTAGCACATTGCTGAGCTGGGAGGAAAAAAATGAGACAAAGGACCCACTATACTTTCCTCTAACAATGGTTTCCAACGTTCTGGGTATTCTGGGTAGAGTTTCCCCCGTCTCTGAATGAAACAAACAAACAAACAAACAAACAGAACCAGGCTGTGTCTGAGAAGATGGTTGCAGTGAATTGATCTGCAATCAAAGGCAAATGTTCACTTGAGAAGATCACACGAGCTAGGCTGGATTAGATGAAGTCTGGGAGACTGAAGCTCTGGGAGGCCAATCCCCATCCACTCTTCCAGTCATTTCCATCTGCCTGTGTCTCTTCCCCATGACACGATTCATGTTGGTTTCTAAGCTTTGGCAGCTACTAGCTAGACATTGAATAGCACTTGAAGTTCTATGTAGAGATGGGCATGAGCCAAACTGTGAAACCCAAACCGGGTGTGGGTGTGGGTGGGTGAGGTTCATGGTTCGGTTCTTGCAACCCATTTGGCTGATATGAAACGAAGCATTGAATTTTTTTGACACCACTATCCATGGATATGTTGGTTGTTGTTTCTCTTTGAATCTTTGTTTTGTAGTGGTTTCTCTCTTTCAGAATCGTGAATTTTTCAAGTCATTTAGAGGGTGTCCGAGCAGTCTGCAATATCCTGAAGCAGGTTTTTATGTACTGCCATTCCTGAATGATGCCCGTTAATTCTTTCACACCATAATTGTTTTTTTTTTGGGTCCTATGTAGAGTGCATAAAGAGATTGTTGACAAAGGGTAGCAGAGTTCTCATTAGCAGAGGAACAAGTAAATGTGCCCGTAATGTTTGTGCAGGACATTGTTGGGGTCTGTAATTATGTTGCCCGAAGAGATATGCGGGCTAGGTTTGTCGTAAAGTTTTCCTTCCATCTCTGTATCATGTCTTTATTTTTATTTATGTCTTTGATTTATATACCACTCCATTAGTACAAAGCACAATTCTGGGTGGTTTATAACAACAAATAAAGCATACAGTACTCAAAAGTAAGTACACAGGAATTAAAATATTAGTAGTTAAAAGCAAAAGGCACCAATGACAGTTTTCTATAAAGGGCAGGGAGCACAAATCCGAAGAGGATGGGTGTGGGAAGCCATCCTGAAAAGCAATATTTTTGTTTTCTGAAGGTTAGCAAGGAGGGGAGCTGTTTCTGCAACCTTGGAGCCACCACGAAGAAGGCCTGGTGTCTTCTGGAGGAGTTCTTGACCTCCTTCAGGGTGGCTCTCCGGAGAAGCTTAGCCTAGAACAATTTGATGGATTGGGCAAGTGACATGAGGGAGAGATGTTCTGATGGGCAGAGTGGTCCTGTACCATGAAGGGCTTTCTACATAAGCATGAGGACCTTGAACCTGAACCAGGATGCAACGGGTAGTCACTGGAGAGGAGTGTAGGAAACGAACAACGCAACAGACATGGAGGTATCACCACATGTGGCTGAGAGCCTTTTATTAGGTACAGTAAACAGTAGAGATGGGCACGACTAAAAAAAAATGGTGTTTTGTTTGTCGTTTGTCATTTAGGGGGTCCGTTTCGGTTCGTTTTCGTTTTTTGTGAATTTTTGCAAAAAATTGTTTTCGTTTAGTTACGTAATGAAACGAAAAATGAAAACAAAAATGAAAAATTGCTGTTTTGTTACCATTTATTACAGTTCAACATATTTGCTGTAACAAAAACGAAATGGATGACAAAATTTCTGGTGTTTCGTTTAGTTTCGTTTCATTTTGGAGACAAAATTCATTTTTCGTTTCTTTACATAACGAAATGAAAAAAATGAAAACAAAAACAAAAAATTGCTCGTTTCGTGCCCATCTCTAGTAAACAGGTCAAGCTCATAAATCATTGATGGTAGAAAAAGGGGTCTCAGGTCACGTGGCCTCCGAGACATCTGGGCACCCCTGTGAGCTCCTTTGAGGCTTCCTCTTGAGTCATCCCAGGTGGAGGCTAGTCTTTGCACTGCAGGGTCATCTGGAATTCATGAGTGCCCTGGCTTCCATGTGGGGACCCAGCTCGGCTATGGACGTGCTCCCATGTCCAGGGGATAATGACTTCTGAGTGCCCACCAGATCTCATGGAGGTTCAGGATGCCTGAACCTCAAGGCAGGGATCCTATAGAGGAGTTGGAACCAGACTGATATGTTCCAATTTGCTCTCATCAGCCACCAGTCTGGCCCCTGAAGCCTGGACCGACTGTATGAGAATTGTGTAAGCCATTGTGTGTTAATAATTGCTTGTGACTGAGGAGTTATCTGTAAGAAAGTGCAAGCCAGTCACCAAGTGAATGCGTTCTCATAATATGAGTGATCTCATTGCAGGCTGAAAATGAGAGCTAATAGAGTTTGGTCATTTCTCTCTTATGGGTCTTTGTCTTGCCTGTTTAATTTATCCTTTAACCATATTTGAGGCTAACTAGGGGAGGCTAACTAGGATGATTAGAAGGCTGGAAGCTAGTCCCTATGAGGAAAGACTGAAAGGATTGTGCAATGTTTGAAATATTTGAAAGGCTGTCATACAGAGGAGGGGCATAATCTGTTCTTGATCATCGCAGAATGGAGGACACACAACAGTGGATTCAATTTACAAGAATTCAGCTTTTGACTGAATACTAGAAAAAACTTCCTAACTGTTAGAGCTGTATGCCAATTGAACAAATTACCTGGAAAGGTAGTGTGTGCTCCAACACTAGAGGCATTCAAGAAAATTTTGTTTTGGAAATTGAGTCATGGCAACTGGACTTCTTTTTCTTGAGAGATTGAAACATTTCGCTGCTCATCCAAACAGCTTTGTCGGTCTGAAGAAAGCTAGTTTCGAGTCTTCCATTTTATAGTTCACTTTGACCTCTTGTCACCCTGCAGGCCTTCCTGGATTGTGCAGTCATCATCAGACCCGACCGTGGCCTGGGAGTAGAAGTTTACAGGAAACCCACCCACACAGATCAGTACTTACTGTTTGACTCCCACCATTCATTACAACACAAATTAGGAGTCATCAGGACCCTACACCACAGAGCAGAGAGCATCCCCACCTCCAAAGAAGCCAAGAAGAAGGAAGACAGGCACCTGAAGACAGCACTTAAGGCCTGTGGATATCCAAAGTGGGCCTTCAACAAAGGAGTGTGCTGACTCAGAAGAACAATGGAAGAACCTGGTCATTCCCTACATGGCTGGAGTGCCCGAGAAGCTTAAAATAATTTTTGGCAAACACCACATCCCTGTTTATTTCAAACGCACAAAGGTAGAGACTCGCCACCCAAAGATCCTGATACCAAAACACAAAAGGAACAATATAGTATATGCCAGTGGTGTCCAAACTTCGGCCCTCCAGATGTTTTGGACAACACACCCCACATTCCTTTGTCATTGGCAATACAGGCTTTGAATTTCTGGGAGTTGTGGTCCAAAACATCTGGAGGGCCAGAGTTTGGACACCCCTAGTATATGCGTATGCGGTCCAATGCAATGAGGAGTGTGCAGACCTCTACATTGGAGAAATTCAACAGACATTGAACAGAAGGATGGCCCATGATTAAAACAGTTAATTTGATAGAGATGGGAAGGAGGAGAGACCTGAAACTTGTAAAGACTCAGCCCCACAGTTAAATTACCCGCACTCTCCCTGTATCTGTCCAGTTACCTCTCTTATTGGGTTAATGATTTGGAAACACCTTGTAAATCATTCTTAACTCTAGGTAACACTCTCCTCACCATTGCTCTGTGAGGAGGATCTCTGTCACAAGGCAGAGCACAACATACTTATCACAATTCTCCCTTTGCATGGTACAAAATTGTCGTTCAATGCAAATTTGCTGGTTTGGGGGAGGGGGGAAGAGATGAGAATAAAATAAACTTGTGTGTGGAATCTAAGCAATTAATTTCCATTTTTTTAAAAGAAAAAAAAATTACAGAAATCAAAACATCCTCATCTATTCTCCAGGAGGACCACCATAAGCAGTTTTTCCTCATTTATTTTAGAAGTTTCCTAGCCTGCAAAAAACAACAGTGTGCACATATTAAAGAAAGTCACCTGGATTCCCTGGGAAAAACTCCAGATTAAAGTCTTCTTGTCTGGCTCGCTGAGTTTCTTAATTTCCTAATTTCACACTGTTTCTACTTCACTACTGTCTCCTTCCTCCGCTTGCTTTAGCTGCTTATTCAACAATCGCCTTAGGTCCTCGACTACTTTGTAGTGTTATTGAGAGACAAAGACAGGAGAGGAGGCCTGGAGGGCTCCGAGCTCCTTTTGTTTTCGTTGTTGTTCTGCTGAGGTGTTCAGCACTCGGGAGACAAACGCAGAGAAGCTGATGAATATGTAAATACAATGCCCAGAATCGGTCTGTCAGCTCTTTTGCTAACACATTTTTCAAGCGTGGGCTAGAATAAACTGTGACCGGTCCAGAGACAACATTTTCTGTGCAGGAACAACGAGACCCTCAAACAATGTAACAATGGAAGAGTGAGAAAGGAAAATTTCCAGAACACAGCCAAACAGCCCAAAAAACTCACAACAACTATCAGATCCTGGCCGTGAAAGCCTTCAATAATACATCAACGATGGAAGTCTTGTTTCTACAAAGACCTCAAGTCTTCTCCTCTACTCCTGAAACACCACAGTTCCATTTGTGCTGGGGAGGGCCAACAGCAGGAGTGGAGTTTTCTCTCTTTTTAGTTCCACTGTCTGCTTGTCATCTACTTGGGTTGGCGGGACTCTACCAGCGAGAAGCCACACTGCAAGTCAATGAACCAGGCAAGGGAAACCCAGAAAGCAAAGCCAAGGTCAAGCATTATAAGGCAGGTGAGGTGAATACAAATCCCAAGGCCAGTAGCAACCCAGGCTCTGACTTCTCATGATAGCCTGCTTTGTGTAGCTACCCTGAGAGAGGGACCTGGAAGTCATCTACTAGAAGCAGAGCCTTCTCGGTGGTTGCACCAACGTTATGGAATCAGCTACCAGAAGTGCTACACCTGGCCCTGTCCTTGGATTCATTTAGGAGGCAGTTAAAAACATTACCTTTCACATCAACCCTGGTTTGCATTCCTCGCCCCCCAGTCTTGATTCATTCGGAAAATTGGTCCGCACCATTGGTTAACTTTTTAGACTATGTTTTTGATATATATGTTTATTCCTCTCTGTATTTTGTTTTAGCTGTTTTTAAATTGCCCAGAATAATGCCTCAGCAATCCTCCTCCTCCTCCTCCTTCCACACCATTTTGTAATAAATGAAACAAAATGGGAGGGGGAGAAACAAAACGAAATGCCATTTTGGCGTTTCGTGCCCATCGCTAGCATCAATCGTATCTACACGGGTTGTTATGGGACTCCTTAAACCTGACCACTCTTGGTGCCTCAAGGTGTCTTTATTGAATCTTCACAATGGGGTATAAATGCAATCAAATATCCAAGACAGTGTTAAACAGTTGAGGAAACTCTGGACCGGACAGCGATCAGATTACAGTATGTTTTTGAAGCAAAGCAAGGAGCCTTTGTATTCTTTTATGTCCCAACCATCATCACAACAGCAGAGAGATGTGCAATATGTTGTCCTGGAATTCCTGCTGTGCAGGTGCCTCCCTTGTCACTTACTGTGTAAACTAAAAGCTTTCAAATGGCATCTGTTGCATAATGAGTCTTCAAAATCAAACAGGTGATGGCCCATTAATCACCATAATTATAGCAGATTTGCATGAAGGTGGCTTTGGAGTGGGGAGTGTTTTTCTGCCTTTCTGTATAGTGTGTCCTTTCTTGGTCCTGGTTTGCATTAGGGTCCACGTGAATGGAGGCATGGTGGCTCAGTGGGGGCTAGAGTGCTCAAACTGTTGGCTACAAAGTCAGCGGTTTGAATCCTGGGTGCCACGCAATGGAGTGAGCTCCTGCTGTTAACCCCAGCTCCTGCCAACCTAGCAGTTAAGCATGTAAATGCAAGTAGATAAGTAGGTACCGCCATAAAAAGTGGAAAGGTAAAGAGTGTTCCGTGTACAGAAGTGCGTTCTGCCATGCCGGCCACATTGCCATGGACTTGCACAACACTGGCTCTTTGGCTTGAAAATAGAGATGAGCACTGCCCGTAGAGTTGGACATGACTAGCATGCATGTGTGGAGGGAACATTTACCTTTACCTTTTACTGTATGAATAGCTGTGGGGTTTTAGCAACACATGTATAACATAACAGCCTTATGTTCTTATAATTAACTTGTGGAATTCAATGCTATAGGACATGTGGATGGCATCTTGTGTATCTATGATTCTGATTGTTATGATGATGACAGCATGTCTGGCTGAGAGAGGGGCAGAGGATCTGCAATGGCTTGCTGTACTGTTAGCAAAACAGATAGTCATTGTCGACAATATTAAAATAGCATTTTCGCAGAGCTCTCGGATGGCTAAAAACACGCCTCTGTCGAGAGAAGAAGAATCGAAACTGTAAGCAAGTTGAGCTCTTAAATCTGTTGATGTGTCACACCAAGTAGAAGAAATCTGTGTTTGATGAGTGTATCTAATGAGCTGAGTCTTGGTAAATCTCCAGGCTTTCATGTTTAACGATTCTCTTCAATAAGTGAGTGTACAGAAATATATCTGCACCCATTTTGCTCCCATTACTTTAGAAAGCAGCACAGTTTTTTTTTAACATGGACTAGTTTTTCTTCTATGTAAGGTTTTAAATTATTTTTTAAAAATGCAAATCTGTACCTTTAGCAGGAAAACAGAATCACTCTCCTACTCATTGCAATTCCTTGATAATGGGCCTTACCACTAGAGATGGGCACGAATTAAAAAAAAATAATGGCATTTTGTTTGTCGTTTGGAGGGTCCGTTTCGGTTCGTTTCTGTTTTTCACGAATTTTTGCAAAAAATTCATTTTCGTTTTCGTTTGTTTCATTACCATTTCATTACCATTTATTTCAATTTTTTTCTGATTTTTTTAAAGGATTTTAAGCAATTCACTTGTATTGCAGTAACGGAAATGAAACGCACGACAAAATTTCTGGTATTTCTGTTCATTTCGTTTCATTTTAGAGACAAAATTCGTTTGTCGTTTCATTCCGTAACAAAACAAAAAAACAAAAATGGAAACGAAAAATTGTTCGTTTCGTGCCCATCTCTACTCTCCACCCTGGCATATAGATATGGTATCATGGTTTGGATTGAATAAAAGACCTCATCCACAAATGTTTATGCTTAGAATGACCCATCCTTTCTCTTTAAGAGCTGTTGCACACCTTCGGGGCCTTGTGGTAGGACGTGCATGTTTATTGGTATGCTTCGTGTTTTGCCAGTACTGTACATAGCTGTCTCCATCAGCTTCTATATCATAGCTGCAGATTCTGAAGGAAGAGAGAGAAAGTGGGAGGGAGAACACTGAATGGCACTGACAGAGGGAGATAGCAGCAATGTAAAAAAAATCACTTCACACCCTCCACAGATGATTGGGGGAGGACTTAATTGACATGTATTTGCGAAGGCTTTCATGACTGCGATCTGAGCTTTTTCGGGCTGTTTGGCTGTGTTCTGGAGGTTTTTCTTCCTGACGTTTTACCAATCTCTGTGGCTGGCATCTTCAGAGGGCAAGGAGCTCAGGGAACTAGGAGTTCTCTCTGTGCTCTGCTGTAGAGTGTAAGTTTGTTGAGTACTTATAGCTGTGGGATGAGAATTCTTTCTCTTTTTTTGGTCCTATTCAGGAGATTAAGGTTTTCCCATGTTCTGACTATTTCTTGTGTTGTGGGTTTTATTTTCCTCTGGACATAGCTGCAGAACAGCAGTTTAACCACTGCGCCACGAGGGTTATTTACTGTTCGGATAGGAGAAGCATGCCTAATGGAATATTACTCCTCTTCCCAACATCAGCAGAACCTTTGTAGCCGGATCCACCCCATATCTCGAATGACCTGGCCCAATAGAGGAGACTGCTTCAGCAAAACCACATATGCAGTTTACCACTGTCTCATAAGGCAGCATGGTATCTGCATGGTGATTACGACAGGCAGTCTGTGAAGTGCTAGACAGGATGTGAAAGCTGTTTTCGACTGTATGCTGAACTATAGGGCCACTATCTCACGACCACTTTAGAACCGCTTCAAACTAGAGATGGGCACGACTCAAAAAAATGGTTTTTCATTTTTCGTTGAGGGGGTCCGTTTCGGTTCATTTTCGTTTTTGTTGGGGTTTTTTTTGCAATTTTTTCATTTTCTTTTTCGTTGAGTAACGAAACGAAAAACGAAAACGAAAACGAAAATGAAAAAATTCTGTTTCATTAGCATTCTTTTCAGTTCAATGTATTTGCCGCAATGAAAACGAAAAACACAGCAAAATTTTTCGTTTCGTTTCCGTTTCTGTTTTGTTTTTTGGAAAATTTTCATTTTCATTTTCGTTGCGTAACGAAATGAAAAAACGAAAATGAAAACAAAAATTTCGCTGAGTCGTACCCATGTCTACTTCAAACTGCAAGAAAGAAAAGCCGGCTTTTGCCAGGTAACGCTGACATGAGTCAAGATGTGGTTCCTGTGTCCCCACGACCCTTCAGCATAACCCGCTTCCTCCTGCCCATTGCACCGGTGTCTCCCTCCAGCTGCCCCCTCCCTCCATTGCTGTCAATATCTTCTCTCCCCCTTCTCCGTTTCTCTTTTATGTAAGACCCTCTCTGTCCCTTCTTTCTCCCTGCTAAATCTCTCACCACCATCCCACCTCTTTGTCTTTCCCCCCTGTTCTTCCATTTGATAAATAAAAGGAAGGGTAGTAGTGGGGGAAAAACAGTGGCGGCGGTGGCGGAAGTGGGGTGCTGGGAGCTAGCTATGTATACCGGCCCTCACGCTGCCTTTACTTCTTGCAGGAAGAGGAGTGGGGGCGGGGGAGAGACATGGAGTCTCTCACACACATGCACACAGGCACACACACAGAGAGAGACACACACAGTCTTGAAAACAGTGATGGGTTCTGGCTCTGCTCGAGCAAAGCAAGTTCTGGCTTCTCAGCAGTTAAGGAACGAAGGCAAGCACTGGGGATGGAGTGTGCCGATGTGGTCTCCCAGCCTCTTGAGTGGCTTGGAAGGCGGGGCAGAGCTGGGACGCCAGCCATCTCGGGGAATATGCGGCTCGTGTCGTGTGGGCTTTCACTAGCTTCTGCTTTCCCGGAGGCACCGCTGAGGCAGAAGGCAGCGGTGTTTCCGAGTCCCCATGGATTTGTACTGGTTAAAAAAACCGCTTCGGAACTGCAACCAGTTTTGTACTACCTCCTGACCTGGTACTTGGAAAACTCGCTGGGTCGTGCTAAAGTGGGTGTGACCACACTTTATATTTTTTAAACCCCGCTGGTCGTGGGAACACGATCTTTGGAGCTGCATTTTCCTGCAGCTTGAAGCGGTTCTAAGGGCCTTTTCACACAACCCCTAAGATCCGCTGGCCCCTTAAATTCAGACCAGAGATCTTGGGGGTTCGTTGCTGTTCCTGCGTCCCCACCCCTCCGCACTTCCTTGCTCCTGTCTGCGTGAGGGGAGGGAGGAAAAAAAGGGACAAAAGAATAAAGGCTTACCTCCCGGTGCCGGTGGAAGCTGCCTCGAGTCCCGTCACTTCCTGATTCCTTCTCTTAAAGGGGCAGGAGGTAAAAAGAAGAAGAAGAAGAAGAAGAAGCGAGGAGAGCCCGGCACATCCGCATCAAGGAATTTTCACCGCCCAAGAGCAGGTACATGAAAAGTGCGCTGGGTCACACTTAGGTGGTTGGGGTCGCACTTAATTTCCTGTAAACTCCAGAGCTGGTGGGGAAACATTTTTAAGCTCCGGAGCTGGGAGCCATTTGCCCCGGAGTTTAGGGGTCATGTATAAACACCCTAAGTGGTCATGATATAGTGCCCTATTATTATATACTGTATATTATTATATAGGCAAGGGATTGTGTGAAACAAAGGAAGTATTTATACAGCACCCCTTTTTTCTGTTGGGCTACTGCAGTAATGTCTGTTTAAACTCAGCACCTCTCCTATAAAAATATAAAATCAGATGTAACCTTTACTGGACACACTTTTAACTAATATATTTCTTGCCCCCACTTAGAAAACCTATACAGATCACTCTCTTTCAAGTTAAACAAAACGAAGGGGCTCAGCTTTGTTAAATGCAAAAAGTTGAAGGTAAATGTAAACAATGTTTAAGTAATGGCATGTTAAGGGGATATAATCAGAGTCCCTTGACTGTCTGCAGGGACTAAGAGACATGGCTGCTGTCTGGGTAGCCAGATGCTAAATAGACCTAAATAGACCTAGCCAGTTAACCAACAAGATTTCCAGTGTTGGTATATTGCAGGCCTGCACAACAGGTAGACCACGGGCTACCGGTAGCATACGAATGGTTCAAAAGTAGCGTTCCGGCCACCAATAAAAGAGTGAGGGGATAAGTTCTCCACCACTCCCTCCCCCATCCTAAGGACCACCACTGCTCCAGCAAAGTTCTGGGTCTGCCAGCCCACTGTCTCAACCGAGTGGGGTAGTTCAAGGGCCATGGCATGGTCCCCTGCTCCCCCCACTGGCCAGATGATTGAGTGGGTGCAAGGGAAGCATGTGCATGGTCAGCCTTCCCATAGGAATGTATCGAAAATCAATTAATCTGTTCTGGTGGGAACGGATTTCAATGCATTCCTATGGGAAACCACTGCTCAACTTATAATTTTTATTTATTTATGAGCATGTGCTTGGAATGGATAAAATCCATAAGTAGAGGTATTAGTGTAGTAGCCCTCAAGCACTTTGGGCCAGAAAAAGTAGACCCCAGTCTGTTCAAAGTTGGACAGCCCTGGCATAGTGAATAGAGTGATGGACCAGGACTCGAGAGAACAGAGTTCAAATCCCTGCTCAGCTATGAACACTGACTAAGGAAATGGAAACTGGCACACATACACACACACACAGAGAGAGAGAGAGAGAGAGAGAGAGAGAGAGAGGAGGGGCAACAAGACAGATAATATGCAAGGAGATGCATATATATCTTAGATTAGAAATAAGCTAATACCTGAACATTTGAAATAGACAATGCATTTCAATGAAAATGGGAGGGGGGGGGAGCCTGCGATTCTTAGCTGTGCTTTTCCTTCTGAACCAGTGGGTTGCAAGGTGAAAATTTGAAACCAGATTAGAGGAGCAGATTAACATGTACAATCGCATTGAGCTCATTGTTTGCAGAATTTTATTCCACGCGTGCTTTCTTAGCAGTAATTCAGAAGAAGAAGAACAAGAACAAGAGAAGAAGAAAGAGAGAAACGAATAAATGGAAGGAACAGAAATGTTTGACAAGCTGAGTGTATAAAAGACATTGTGTAAAACCGAAGAGGAACAATTGTGGATTCCAAAGGCATCGGTTCCACTTCAGAGACAAGGATAGGTAATTTGGAACTCAGAAATCCATGAAGAAAATCAGATGGATGGGGAGCTTGTCAGAAGCATCATTAGAAATAGTACAGGTGTTAGAAGAATACATAATGATTATTCATGATTGATTCTGAAATGGCCACCCAACGTTTTAAGCAGCCTTGGAAATACCAAAGATTAATTTTGGTAAGTTGCATTTTGTGAATTTAATGAACAAGAAGAGTGTCTAAGTGCAAAATGAGCCTTGGATAACGTCCAGACATAAGTGACTTACCACTGAGGTCTCCTGCTGGTTACCCAGAAGCTTGGTTCAAATTTGGGCTGATTCAGGCTGTGTTCAGAGGGCCCAAATGTTTTTTGAATGTTCCTCACCAATCCTGGTTTCTGTTTTGGCCATTGAGACCACTCGTCGTTTGTGATCAAGGGTGGTGGTCTGGAGGCTTTTAAAAATGTCTCACCGGGAAAGTGGAGGCACTGGTGTGGTGGGGGATTTTTTAAAAGCCTCCAGCCCACCATGACAGGGGGGTTGGACTGGATAGCCCTTGAGGTCTCTTCCAACTCTATGATTTGATTATTCCATTTCTCCTAAAAGCAAGACTTCCAACTGCATACTTAAAAGTTAGTTTCTCTACTGTACAACCTCCCTTTTTGTACCTTTTGTACACCTTTTGTACTGTGCAAGGGACAGACATTGAAGAATGGAAGAAAGGTTCATTTGATATCTGTTGTGAGTTTTTTGGGCTTTATGGCTGTATTCTGGAAGTTTTTCTTCCTGACGTTTTACCAGACTCTGTGGCTGGCATCTTCAGAGGGCAAGTAGCTCAGGGGAACTAGGAGTTCTCTCTGTGCTCTGGGGTATAGAGTGAGTGATGGCAATCAGCAAGGCATTTGCTTTATTTTCTCAAAACATCCCGATATCTTGAACCACTTTCTAAATTCTGCCCACCCCATAAATGAGAGGGAAAGAGCTTGCAACGGGAGGGGAAAAGCCCAACCGACCAACGTTTCATTGCCTAAATGTATCTCCCTTAAAAACTTGCCAGATTCCTAACTGAATGGTCATTATTTAAAAAAAAAATGCTGATCCCAGCAGCCTGGAAGATGGTAGGCACCTCCTGTGATGTACAGTCAATGTTGAAGAAGAAGAAGAAGAAGAAGAAGAAGAAGAAGAAGAAGATGATGATGATGATGATGATGAAGAAGAAGAAGAAGAAGAAGAAGAAGAAGAAGAAGAAAACGACAACAATAAAGAAAAAGAAAATAGTCCAAGCTTCCATTACAGACACATGCCTGCGCTTCCCTCCAAACACTTCCGCTCATTCCCCATGCAGTGTTACATCCACTGCCCTAGGCCCTTCCTTTGCTTTCTTCTGATCTGAAGTTTCTGAGTTCTTCAAGCATATGTTGGGGTGGGGAGGGGGGAATTGAGCACTGAGACACTACCTCACTCGAGTACAGACACAATCAGATTGCTTGGGCTGTAATTTCATTTGCTCCAAAGGCAGCCTTAATCAGCAAGGCATGTTGTTTAACCAACCAGGACCTCCTTCCCCTCCCCTCTCCTTTTCCTCTTTTCTTTTGTCAGCAGAATGGTGCTCTTGACCTTGAGTGTTAATTGGATCTATCCCTGCATCCACACACACCCAGGCCCCAGAAGACTCCAGGGCACTTCAGAACTACAGC
>JAHTLZ010000225.1:628671-645638 GCA_023846285.1 Phrynocephalus versicolor | reverse complement strand
GATGCCTGAGCCATGTGCTAAATGGACCATTTGTTGAGAAGTGAAACAAAAAGTCTATTCCACGTAAAATTTACATTTGATAGATGGAGTTAAATTGATATGATCATTTTTTTTCTTGGCAAGCAGTTCTAGGGAAGGATTACGTGTTATGATTAGGTAATATCTTAATGTCTTTCTAATTCCAAGTCCGGCCTTTGTCTCTTAACTCTTTATTGCTGTGTCAAGAAGACACATTGAGAAAAACATTTTAGGAGCTTTCAAGAAGAAGCCAAAGTGATGATGTAATGGATCAACCTAGGAAACAATTAAAGAATCATTTTTACTAAACGTTTTACGACTGTGCATTTGCATCTGGGGAATATTAGAGTAAATATAGCATGAGGAAATTAGTTTTAATTTCATCTTAATGGAAAAATCAATTCAGTTCTAATTATGTTATGATTTATAATATACAATCCGGCAGTTCCTTAAATGCTTTGATTAGGTTGTTCAATTGTTGATTTTCCCCCTCAACCTAAATAAGATTAATTCTGTTTCTAATCACACATTGAAATGCATAAATCTATTGGCAGCAGAATCTGCTTAACCTCAGGGAAGCAAACGTAAAATGAAAAGGATGTCTAAAAATGGCAGTCAGTTTGCTAGATAAATGTTGAAGAAGTGCCTAGAGGACTTGACAACCAAAGGATAGGAATCACATGGAAAAGATAAGAATATTTACTACAAACTAGATCAACAGAGTAGTGGCAGTTACTAAAGAGGCTGTGGATGGGCAGAAATGGGTTGTTTATACAGCTCACACCTATGTGGGTTTGGAGTATTTGATCCTGGAGAGGCAGTGTGGTGCGTTGGTTGCAGCAGTGATGTATGCTTTGGGTGAACTGTGTCCTAGTTGCAATGAAGAAACACATAGCCATCCAATTGCTCATTTTTGGATTTAAGAGACGTCCTAATACAGGCATGTCCAAACTTCGGCCCTCCTGATGTTTTGGACCAAAACTCCCAGAATTCTAAGCTTAGATTGCCAATGGCAAAGGTCTGTGGGAGTTGTGGTCCAAAACATCTGGAGGGCCGACGTTTGGGCATACCTGTCCTAATACATCATGGCAACCTCTCAAAAGAAATGGTCAGCTTTGGAAGATTATTTCAGGCACGGCAGGGAATGAGATGGTTGGACGGTGTCATCAATGCAACCAACATGGATTTCACCAAACTCTGGAAGGCAGTGAAAGACAGGAGGGCCTGGTGTGATCTGGTCCACGGGGTCACAAAGAGTCGGACGCGACTGAACGACTGAACAGCAACAACCCTCACTTCCATTTTGGTGTCCAAAAACTTGTGTTTCGCATTTTGAAAAGGCTGGTTTCACATTTAAAACCTCATGCTTTCTGGGGGGGAAAAACATTTTACACTAAATGCAATCAAAATTTGTGCCAAATTATATTGTGTGCCCCCCAAATGTTTCCAATTTTTCCTCTCCCACACATAAAATGTTGGAATGTGAAAAATGTGAAAGAAACAAAGAAAGAAAGAAAGAAACAAAGAAAGAAAGAAAGAAACAAAGAAAGAAACAAAGAAAGAAACAAAGAAAGAAACAAAGAAAGAAACCACAAACATGCCACTCAGTGGGGGAAAAGACTTCTGAACATTTTCTTTCTTAAAGAAGACTGAGAGGGGATATGATAGCTATGTTTAAATACAGCGGTACCCCAACTTAAGAGCAGCTCGACTTAAGAGCGGAAAACTGTTGGCATTTTAACTGCCGCCTTACAAATTTTAGATATGGTCTGCTTGAGTTACAAATATTTTTTTCATTTTTAACTTATTTTTTCAATTTTTAGATAGGTACCCCGACTTAAGAGTAGTTCAACTTAAGAGCATGCTTTTGGAACGGATTAAATTCATAAGTCGGGGTACCACTGTATTTGAAAGGATGTCATATTGAAGAGTGAACAGGCTTGTTTTCCATGGCTTCAGAGACTCGGACGCGGGGCAATAGTCTGAAATTACAGGAAAAGAGATTTCATTTGAACATTCGGAAGAACTTCATGACAGTTAGAGCTGTTTGACAGTGGAATATGCTGCCCCAGAGGGTGGCGGAGTCTCCTTCTTTGGAGGTTTTTAAGCAGAAGCTGGATGGCCACCTGTCAGAAATACTGCGATGGGGGTTCTTGCATGGCAGGGGGTTGGACTGGATGGCCCTTGAGGTGTCTTCCAATTCTGTGATTTTTTGATTCTATACCTGTGACAATATATACCAAGGTTTACCTCTCTATATGCTCTGAGTTTGCTATGAATGTCTCCAGTTTGCTTTGGAGCAGTCACTCTCCTTCAGCCTAAACTACCTCACATGGATGTTTTGAGGACAGAGTGGTAAGGCACAGAGCCATGTACACTGCCTTGAATCCAATGGAAGAAAGGTGGCATATAAATGTGTTTGTGTCTTATTGCTCATTGTCTTTGGGTATTGTGTTGTTGTTTGTTGAGTATTTGTATTATTTATTTTATTTTTCATGCTTTGACTTTGTGCACTGCCTTGAGTTGTTTATACAAGCTGGCAGTATATAAATTGTAAATAAATTAAAAGTAAAGTAACAAGTGAAGTAAATAAACTAGTCAAATGATCATGAACTGACCTCAGGGGGAAATCTGAGACTAATATATGTCAGAAAGTAGGACTCTGTACTGGGTTCAGAGAAAGACCAAATTCTGGATTAAATTGGGGTATAGAGATGGGTACGAACTGAAAAAAAATGACATTTCATTTCATTGTCTGGTTTGTTTTGTTTCATTTTTGCGAATTTTTGTGAAAAAATTCATTTCGTTGGTTTGTTAATTCATTATTCATTATTACCCTCCCCCCCAGCCCCACCACGTGGCCCCTGGGGTCTGGTTGGCGCTGGTTTTTTATTTTATTTTATTTTATTTTAGGGTGCCGGCCAGGAGAGAACACCTTCCACTCCCCTATCTGCCCCTGCACTGCATCAACCCAGTGGGGGGGGGGATCCCTCCTCCTCACTTTCCCACACAGCCTCCCTGGCCAGGAGCCTGTGCTCCAAAGGATTTGCCCCACTGACCTGTTGGGCTTGGAGGTGGAGCTGCAACTAGAAATGGGTACAAATTTAAAAAAAAATGCCATTTCATTTGTTTTGTTTTGTTGAGAAGTCCAGTTTGTTTCGTTTCATTTTTTTGTGAATTTTTGTGAAAATTTCATTTCATTAGTTCATCAATGCATTATTCGTTATTACCCATTTCGCACTCAGCATCCACCATGTGGCCCCTGGGGCCTGGTTGGTGCTGTTATTTAAAAATTGTTATTATTTTATTTTAGGGTGCCGGCCAGGAGAGAACACCTTTTGCTCCTCCACCCGCTGCATCAGCCCGGTGGTGGTGGGGAATCCCTCCTCCTCGCTTCCCCACACAGCCTCCCCTGGTGGGAGCCTGTGCTTCAAAAGGCTTCGCCTCGCCATCACCAACCTGTTGGGCTTGGAGGTGGAGCTGCAACCTCCGGCCGCCTTGGCTGTCACTGGCTCGGGCTGCGAAGGCAGCGGGGTGGCCGGGGTGGATTTAGTGGCAGCGAGGCTTGGGAGCAGTAGTGGCCACTTGCCGCTGGGTTTTGGCTTCCTGTGTGGGGAGGCTGGAGGTGGGCTCAGCGGCAGCAGGGTTCCCCCCACTTCCAGGGGGAACCATTCGGGTGGTGTAGTCCCCTTCTAAGACTTTCCCCCCCTTTTTTTTCTTTTCAGCACCGACCGCACAGTCCCTGGGGCCCGGTCGGCGCTGGGTTTTTTATTTATTATTTATTTTAGGGTGCCGACCAGACCACCCTTGGGGCCTAGTCAGTGCTCCCCCTTTAAAAATTTTATTTTTATTTTATTTTAGTCCCTCCCCCGCTTCCGTGTTCAGACCCTGCACTACAGCTGTAGTGCAGGGCTTTATTTTTGTTTTTTGTTTTTTGTTTTCCTTTCATTGCCGACCGTGCAGCCCCTGGGGCCCAGTCGGCACTGGGTTTTTTATTTTTTTATTTTATATTTTAGGGTGCTGACCAGACCACCCTTGGGGCCTGGTCGGTGCTCCTTTTTTTTTTTTACTGTGCCGAACACAGGGCTGCGCTACAGCTGTAGTGCGGCCACCATCAACTTCCCCCCCCCCGGTTGCCATCCCAGAAGCCAGGAAGCCCAGGCCTCAGGACCAGCACCAGATAGGAAACATCTCCGCCCCCCATTAACAAAAGGAACTTAACCGAACCAATTTTTCTTGGTTCGGTTTGTTTTGTGTCAAATTTGCCGCTTGGGTCATTATTTGTTTCGTTACTATGGGTAACTGCTGTTCAACTTACGAAAAATTCGACTTCCAAAAATGCATTCGGAACAGATTAATTTTGTAAATCGAGGTACCACTGTACATTCTTAGCCTCTTCATCTTCTTCAGATAATGAGAGGCTGGTTAGATAAGTGGTCCTGCATCTCTAGGATGTCTTAGAATGTTCATTGGGGTGGTCTAGTCCCCTTCTAAGATGCAGGGTAATCTAGCCTCACCAGGATAACCTAGCCTACCCTTTGGCTAGAACCAGCATCCTTAAGAAGTTGTATCCAGGCTACTGTCTGCAAACCATGGAATGCAACTTATGAAAGCTGATGTCGAACTAAATTTACCAGACAAAGAAGGCTCTATTGTTTTTGATGCACCCCTCTGGAAATTTCTACAAAATGAAGGTGTCTCTGTCCTTGAACTTGGTATGTTGTCTTGGCCAGCGAGTAGGGAAGCTAACTAATCAGCAATCAGCCTTTTGGATCGTTTGGCAGGAAAAAAAACATCATTCCCACTGGCAAGATTTGGAAACAGCAGAGCAACCTTTAACAACCGATTGTAAATATTCCAAGTAGATGGCACATGGAAGAGCTATAGACATAGCTAAGAGGCAGACTTGTCCTCTGGTTCCAGAAGATTCTTCTATTTTCTTCTATATTATCACCTCCCTTTGCCTTATAGCCCTGAATACTTCACACAAGCTGTTGCTAATATATTTCATTTTGAAAAGCTTCCGTTGGTGTATGCCCTCTGTCTGCAACCAAACATGTAATGGGGGGAAAAAATCAGTGACCTGTTGAATTTGTAGGTTAAGTCAATTGTTTCTTTCTTTGAAATCTGCAGAAGGCTATCTGTTTCCCTTGTGACATGTTTGTACCAGGATCCATAGAAGGGGTCATAATGAATGATGCTAGTGACTGACCCAAGAAATCACATGTTTATATATTTGGAAAGACTATAAGAAATATAATTTGTTCCGGTCAACAAAAAACCAACCTCTCCATTCTAAGTTTCTTCAAGTACATCCACCTAAATGTTTATTTTAGAACACATGGGCCTTTTTGGCAAAAAATAAAGCACTGATGTTACTGAGTTTTAGACCAATCAAGGTTTCAGGGCTCTCTTTCTTTCTTTCTTTCTTTCTTTCTTTCTTTCTTTCTTTCTTTCTTTCTTTCTTTCTTTCTTTCTTTCTTTCTTTCTTTCTTTCTTTCTTACTTACTTACTTACTTACTTACTCCTATGTTCCAAAGAACCCTTGTGGAATATTTTTTAGTCTGCATTAGCATGGGCCAGAGATCTCTCTTGATTCATGCTTAGAAGACAGATGGGATCAATTAAAATAAATAAACAAATAAAACTGAACTTCCTTGTGAAACTTTGAAATAAAGCATTTCCCCTTTGCTACTGCTTTTCCCTCATTGATGTCAATGGGAGCAATAATGTTTCATTCTGTGGACAGAAAATGCTGAAGTGAATTGAAACCTAGACTCAAGCAGAATAGAATAGGTCTTTATTTCGGTCACTGACCAGATAAAATACAAAATACATTCCACATAAAACCAAAATAAAAGTGTATAAAAACAATAAAAGCATGCACACAAGAACAATGGCATAACCTTTACATAAAAGCCAGAGCAGGTAAAATCTTCCCAGCCCAGTAGGCCCAATAACAGAGTAGAATTATCTCCAGCCTGGGACCATGCCCGTGCTCTAGACCAGTGTTCCCCAACCCCCGGGCCGCGGACTGGACCAACCAGCACCGGGCCGCCCGAGGAAATCCCCCAGCCGCCATTCCACTCCCCTCAAGGCAAAGGCGCCCAGAGAGAGACCCCGACCCCCAGGCCGCCCCGCGCCCAGGAGCCTGAAGGCTTTGGTGGAGGACTGCCACCGTGGCGGCCTGCCCCTCCCCCTCCCCATTGCCCCCCCAAAGACTCCCCCCAGTGTTCAAAGATAGCCACCGCAGCTGCCGCAGCTGCCGCAGCCGCTCCCCCACACTCACTAGATTAAATCCGGACCTGGGGATTTTCACCCTCCTAGAGCAGGTACAAGAAAAGTGCGCTGGGACGCGCTTAGGTGGGCATGGTCACACTTAATTTCCTGCAAACTCCGGAGCTGGTGGGGAAACAATTGTAAGCTCCGGAGCTGGCAGCCATTTGCTGTGGAGTTTAGGGGTTGTGTACAAATACCCAGAGTTTGCTGCAAGATAGACTTGCAGCAAACTCTGGGTAGAGTCCTCCGGATATCCAGATAAAGGGAACACTCCAATAGCAGACTGAAGATACAACTGAGATATAAATGAGCTTTATAAATGCCGGCCCCCGAATTAAAAAGGCTCCTGCAAGTTAAAAAGCTAGCTTAGCAAGATCAGGGTGTCTAGCTCAGCAGGCTACTTGCTGTAGGCGTTTTCTGCTTGCAGAGATGAAACACAAGATTCTTAAAATATGGGATTCCAACCGTATTTAAAGCTGAACACACACCTCAAATATCTACCGTCTGTTTCCATCTCAGTTCTTCTGCATATGTTAGATCATGCTTACTCTTCTAGATATATCCTGTTTCTATACTCACAGTCCCAGAGTAGATTAGAACCTAAGCATGGAGGAGTTGTATATTTTTTCAG
Organism: Phrynocephalus versicolor; assembly: GCA_023846285.1. Taxonomy (NCBI): domain Eukaryota; kingdom Metazoa; phylum Chordata; class Lepidosauria; order Squamata; family Agamidae; genus Phrynocephalus; species Phrynocephalus versicolor. The sequence continues at coordinate 638,710 of JAHTLZ010000225.1, read as the reverse complement.
TACAGCTACCAGCATTCACCAGGATTTCCTACAGCTAGAATTATAGTAAACTGAACCATAAATAAATAAAAATAAAAATAAAACAAATCCAAGGTCTCTGAGAAATTTCCAAATAAACATTGATTCCTTATCAGGTTTCTTTCCAAAGATGAACATGGGCAGAGCTTTCTAATTAAAGGACAGATTCAGAATTAAAGGACAGCAGTTTTTTTTCTTAGGCGGTTACTTCACGTCCGTTTTATCTCTGTTAGTGTTGCGCTTAGGAGCGGTACAAAAATGTTACTTCACATCTGTCACACAACTACTGAAATTTAGAGATGGGCACGACTCAGAAAAAAAGTTTTGTTTTCATTTTCGTTTTCGGCTAGGGTCTGAGTTGTTTCGTTTCCGTTTTCATGGGCTAATTTCAAAATTTTTCATTTTCGTTTCGTTACGTAATGAAAATGAAAACGAAAAAACGAAAACGAAAACGAAAAATTTTTCGTTTCTCCTCATTTAGCTCAATTGAGTGCTTTTCCAGTAACAAAAAATGAAAATTGGCTTGAAATTAGTCGTTTCGTTTCCGTTTTCGGTCCAGGTTGGTGCCGATTTTCGTTTTTGTTTCGTTTCCGTAACGAAAACGAAAAACAAAAACGAAAACGAAAATACCGCTAAGTCGTGCCCATCTCTACTGAAATTTGTCTTGACCACGCCCCCAGAACAGGTGCTAAGCATGACAATACTGTACCTGGTGCTGGGGTAGGGTTTTCCCTTGTCACTCTTTGTTCCTGCTTTCTGTTCCGAGACAAGACACCGTGTACAAGTCATGGTACAAAACTAGTCATGGAACAAAGAAGGATGTGAAGTAACTGCCTTAAGCGTGCCTCTCAGAAAAACTCCCAACCAAACAAAGAACAAGAAAAACTACCCATGCTTTGCTGTTCCCATGCAGTTTAGAAAGCTCTATCCATATATTTCTCCATGCTTAATGGCCATCACTGCAAAGAGAAACTGGCAAAGTACAGATTTTTACATTGAAACCCCTCGGAGGACTTGGAATTTTTTTGGACTAAAGCTATTAGACTACTAGCTGGGTTAATTCTTGATTAATTTTGAAAGTCAGAGCAAAAGAAACCTAGCAATCCCTTGACTACTAGAATCCCTGAGTGCACCAAAAAGATGGGAGACTATTTTTTTGCAACAGTAAAACAATGCAGTGCCATTTTACATCTAACCCAGAGGTGCTGCCAAAAATACTTTCCCTCCTGTTGAGTTTTCTGTGTCTCATGGCATAAAGTGGAACCATAACACGTGGAAACCACCTGATCTCATCTGGATAACAATGGACTAGGATCAAGGAGATCTCTGTTCAAATCCCCACTCAGCCTTGCAACTCTTTGAGTGATGCCTGTGAAGATTCTCAGTCATCCAGGTGAGGTTATCTGGAAGTTGAGTCATGGCAACTGGACTTCTTTTCTAGTGAGAGCGAACTGTTTCACTAATCATCCAAATAACTTCGTCAGTCTAAGGAAAGTTGGTCCAATTTAAAGTTCACCTTGGTTTCATGCCACCCAGGTCTGAAAAGGCTTGTTAGGTGGATGGTGGAGGATGGTGGAGTCTCCTTCTTTGGAGGTTTTTAAGCAAAGGCTGGATGGCCATCTGTTGGAAGTCCTGTGATGCGGGTTCCTGAATGGCAGCGGGTTGGACTAGATGGTCCTTGAGGTCTCTTCCAACTCTATGATTCTATGATTCTATGAGGGTAGTGGATCATTAGATGTACGATGGCCTGGGTTGTGTGAAAGTCCCACCTATTCAACCCTTCCCAACACTCATTAAGTCTGGGTCGTTAGCCATTACCTTCCTGTGGAGATTTGAAGTGTTTCTGATTTGTCTGCAGATTGATGAAAGACCAGTATGATAAGTGGTAGACAGATTGTGCCTAAGTCCCCTACTTAAGTTTCTTTTTTCTTCTTTGCCTCTTGCGTTATCCCGCTGGAGGGCTTGCCTCCCCTCCTTTTTTACTGCAATCTGTGGATTGACCTTTTATTGTTCTGTTTTATTGTTAGCCGCCCAGAGTTCCGATTCAGAAGATGGGTGGGATACAAGTGTTCTAAATAAATAAATAAATAAATAAATACCCCATTGAGAGCGGGATTTTCAATACACACTTGAATGGCTTCCCTTACTCCTCTCTCAAACCACCTATCTTCTCTGTCTAATGTGTGTACATCCTCGTCCTTGAATGAGCGTCCTTTATCCTTCAAATGAAAGTACTGTACTGTATATTGCTGATTGAGCTGTTGCCCTTCCCGTGCATTCCCTCTTTGAATGATGCTGAACTAGCCACTTTCTCTGAAACTGAACTTCCTACCTCACTGTGTAGTTGTGAGTATACATAGAGGAGGAGCAACTTTCCAGACTACAGGTCTCGGAATCTTCCATCAAGCATGTAGTTGGAAGTTGTAATTTTTAAAAAGTAACTTCTCCCATCTCTGATAGGGAACCCAGCCTTTCACAAAGCTTTATTCCTTGTCTACTAGATGATTTTTACTTCCCTACAAACTAATGAAAGATTAACTGGAAGACAAGTCAATGGATTTCGGATTAAATGAACATAAAAGCTAGATGGCTCAACTGATCTTTGAACGAGATATTGGAGATAGCACATCATAGAATCATAGAAAGGTTGGAAGGGACCTTGGAGGTCTTCTTCTCCAACCCCCTGGCCAAGGCAGGAGACCTCATACCATCCAGGACAGATAGCTGTCCAATCTTTTCTTGGAAACCTCCAGCAATGTGGCACCCACAGCATCGAGAGGCAAGCTGTTCCACTGTTTAATGGCACTAACCATCAGGAAATTCCTCATATCCAGGTTGGCTCTCCTTCTGATGAGTTTCCATATAATTGGAAGAGGGTAATTGTTAACTGATGAAAACAGTCTGAGTGTCACAGCACAGGGCTGCGGAGTCAGAGTTGGAGTCGGAGTCGAGAAGTCAGAGTCGGAGGAAATTTTGGGCACCTGGAGTCGGAGTCGGAGTTGTAGTCGGAAGTACAAAAAACTTAGGAGTCGGAGTCGGAGTTGGAGTCAGAACATTTATCTACTGACTCCACAGCCCTGAACAGCATGTCACATGTTGAGATCCAGGAAACAAAGAGTAGGTGTCAATGGGCAATTTTCACAATGTAGAGAGGTGAAAAGTGGTGTGCCCTAGGGATCTTTCTGGGCTTAATTCTCCAATTTCCCCCATCCTCTGCTCTGTAAACATATGCTAGGAGTTTGCATATTAAATGTGACATGAAGTGATTTTCAAAAGGCTTTTCAAAAGGCTTTTGACACAGTTCCTCACCAAAGGCTGCTGAAAAAATTGCACAGTCAGGGAATAAGAGGGCAGGTCCTCTTATGGATTGAGAACTGGTTGAGATCCAGGAAACAAAGAGTAGGTGTCAATGGGAAATTTTCACAATGGAGAGAGGTGAAAAGCGGTGTGCCCCAGGGCTCATTCCTGGGACCGGTGCTTTTCAATCTGTTCATAAATGACCTGGAGACAGGGATAAGCAGTGAGGTGGCCAAGTTTGCAGATGACACAAAACTTTCCGTATAGTAAAAACCAGAGAAGATTGTGAAGAGCTCCAGAAGGCTCTCTCCAAAGTGGGGGCGTGGGCTGCGAAATGGCAAATGTGTTTCAATGTAGCAAAATGTAATGCATATTGGGACAAAAAGTCCAAATTTTTATCTATCAACTCATGGGCTCTGAGCTATCTGTGACGGATCAGGAAAGAGATTTTGGTGTGTTGGTGGACAGCTCCATGAAGGTGTCTACCCAATGTGTGGCAGCGGTGAAGAAGGTCAATTCCATGCTAGGGAGTATCAAAAAGGGGATTGAAAATAAAGCAGACAACATTATAATGCCATTGTACAAAAGGATAGTAAGGCCGCACCTGGAGTATTGTGTACAATTCTGGTCACCGCATCTCAAAAAAGACATAGTGGAACTGGAATATGGTGATGGCATCTGGCCTGGATGCCTTCAAAAGGGGATTCCTGGAAGAAAAGTCCAACACAGGTTTCAAGCCATGATGGAGATGTGTAATCTCCAGTCTTAAAACCAGAGTACTTCAAGGGCCAGATGCAAGGGAGTGGTATCAGGAAACATATCTAGTCTTGTGCACTCCCAGATGCATTTGATGGGGACACTGTGAGATACAGAAAGCTGGACTAGATAGGCCTTTGGTCCAGCATGGCTCTTCTTATGTTCTTATTTTATGTCTCTGTGACATGTCAGTATGTCTTAAGCACAGGACAGCGCCGTTTGAAGATAATTTGTCCACAGGGCTTGATTATGGGGTTAATGATTTGATGGCCCATAAGCTGCCTAGATGCCCTAAGCACATCCGATCTCGCCTGATTTGGTAAGCTAAGCAGGGTCGGCCCTGGCTAGTACTTGGATGGGTGACCACCAGGGAATTCCAGGTGCTGTAGGCGCCTGGAGTAGGAACTGGGAAGCCACTCCAGTATTCCTGGCAAGAAAACTCCATGGACATGGAGTCACGAAGGGTCGGTCACAACTGTAATGACGCAACACACACACACACACACACACACACCACCACCACCACCACCACCACCACCACCACCACCACTACCACTACCACTATCGACAACAAGAACTATGACTTAGGTCCAGGCTGTTTATATATCTCCATATCAACCACCCAGGGTTGCTAGATATTATAGAAGAGTCCTTTCTCCTGTTTGTACCATCTCACAGACAAACTTGTTATGAAGACGGGAGTGGGTCTTCTCAGTGGCTTTTTCTAAGCTGTGGTGCTCCTCCCCACAGGCGAGCAGGCAGGGCCCTTCTTGCTGTCTTTCCTCCAGCATATAAAGGCCTTATTTTTTCAAACAGACTTTTAATATGTGAACAGATGCTGAGAAAATGATTTAAAAGAGGTGCATTGCTCTTTTCTCTTTTTCAATGTGCTTTACAAATTATTTTAACAGCTTATTACTTAGCATCTTTTAACGACTAATATGTTTATTAGTGTATTAAATCTGTGCAGCTTATAGATGATTTTAAAAATACAAGCATGAAAACAAATATACAAAGCACACTATTACAATAATTAACATTTTTTTATTATTTGCTTTTAGGTTTGTCTTGTTTAAATCAGTTTGCAAGCGGCCTTAAGTCCCTCTACAGGGAAAAGGTAGAATGGAAATTAAATAAAGGGCAAGGAGCTCAGGGAACTAGGAGTTCTCTCTGTGAACTCCTAGTCCCAGCAAACCAACAAGGTGTACAGTGGACCCTGGTATAACATAAAATTTGTACAATATAAAAAAATTCCAGAGATTGGGGAAATTTGCTTAATAGAATCGCCTATGGGGCGAATCTGTACAACATAAAAATGGGATCACTCTGTTTTCAATGCATTCCTATGGGAAATTTGTATAAAGGAAAATTTTCTTAACATAATTTCATTTGGAACGAATTAATTCCTTTATACAAGGTACCACTGTGCAGGGTAATGCACACGATAATCTTAGCACTGCTGACATGCAATACCTCTGCATGCATTCACCTGACGTGTGAGCAAAATCATGTCTGCTATCTGTGCCCCTGCTGAATGCACAGCCACACACTCAGCTTTTGCCTGAAAGGGGCCATGCACAGACTAAAGGTGCATTCAAATTTATTGATTTAAAATATGTTACCCCTCCTTTTTCCTTAAAAAGGACCCAAGACAGCTTATATAATTAAAAAGACGAAGCTGAAAAGAGTAAGCGTGCAGATTCCAAGAAGGGTCAAACAAATACTATACTAAAAATATATAAGCAACACCAAAACATATTCAAATCTACAACCAGATATTTGAAAACTCCACTCAGGCAGCCAGTTACAGAGAGAAAACTTGCCTGAAGAGAAAGGTCTTTGCCTGTTTGCGGAAGGACAGCAGAGATTGGGGCCAGCCTAGCTTCCTGTGGGAGGGATTTCCAGAGTCAGGGAGTGGCATGAGGGAAGGCCCTCTCTCAGGTACCCATCAAACACACCTGTGAGGTTGTTGGGACTGAGATAAAAGGCTTCCCCTGATGAATTCTCGAAAGCTTTCACGGCCAGGATCTGATAGTTGTTGTGAGCTTTTCCGGGCTGTTTGGATGTGTTATGGAAGTTTTTCATCTTGATGTTTCACCAGACTCTGTGGCTGGCATCTTCAGATGGCAAGGAGCACTGTGCCCCAGAACACAGAGAGAACTCCTAGTTCCCTGAGCTCCTTGCCCTCTGAAGATGCCAGCCACAGAGACTGGCGAAAGATCAGGAAGAAAAATTTCCAGGACACGGCCACACAGCCCCAAAAAACTCACAACAGCTAACTCCCCTGATGATCCAGATTAGAGATGGGCACGACTTGGAATTTTTTTTTCGAGTTGTCGTTTTTTGGGATGGGTCCGTTTCGGCTCGTTTCCGTTTTTTGCAAAATTTTTCAAACATTTGTTGTTTCGTTTTTTGTTTTTTCGTTTTTCGTTACCGCTGCGATTTAGCGCGACTTGACTTCCCAGAGCATGGGGTAGGGGGTAAGGGCTAGGCTTAGGGTAACGGTTAAGGTTAGGGTGGGTTAGTGGGCTGTACCTCTGGGTGCCTCTGGCCCACTAAGAACACAGTGTACTGGCGTATGGGTTCAGGTTCGGGTTCGGGTTAGGGTTTAGGGTTCGGGTTTGTGGGCTTTTAATGCCCTCTCTGGCACACCCAGAAGTCTCAGCAAAACCTGGCCGTGCGATTGGTGGAATGGCTCCAAAAATTTGCATGGTCCCATCCCATGGCCAGCCCATCATTGCGTGTGCGCAGGTGTAAAAAAATAAAATAAAATAAAATAAAATAAAATCAACAGAGACGTTTTGTTGCAAGAAAAACCCACTGCTGCTACTGTAAAAATTCAAGCATTTAAAATAGCTAATTTTCGCATGTTTCTGTGGTGCTTTGGTGGGTTTTTGACCACAATTTCAAAAAAAATATTGCGGTCGCCATTTTGGATCCCCCCGCACTGCATGGCAAATGGAGACGCCGAGGATGCCCCCTCCCAGCCTGGTACAGTCTGAGCAAAACCTGGCCATGAGATTGGTGGAATGGCTCCAAAAATTTGCATGGTCCCATCCCATGACCAGCCCATCATTGCGCATGCGCAGGTGTAAAAAAATAAAATAAAATAAAATAAAATAAAATAAAATCAATGGAGACGTTTTATTGCAAGACAAACCCACTGCTGCTACTGTAAAAATTCAAGCATTTAAAATAGCTAATTTTCGCATGTTTCTGTGGTGCTTTGGTGTGTTTTTGGACCACGATTTCAAAAAAAAATATTGCGGTCGCCATTTTGGATCCCCCCGCCCGCACACCACATGGCAAAGGCAGACGAGACGATGCCCCCCCTGCCTGGTACCAGCAGCGCAGCAGTAGCACCAGCCAAGGAGAGGGGGGGCGGGGAACCCCCCCCCAAAAAAAAAATAAAACACTCTTCTGGCCTGGTAGGTGCCCTCAGACAGTTTTCGCCTGCTTTTAGGGCCGGGAATCGGGTTTTTTTTTAACTTTTAAAAACTTTTTTTCTGTGCCACTTGGCATCATGGGATCGCCGCGATGCCAGGAATGACAACGACAAATCAGACCCAATTATTCTTTAGTCGGTTCGAGTTCGAGTTCTGGCGGAGTAATTCCCGTTACCGTTTCCGTTGCGTAATGGAAACGAGTAACGGAAACGGAAACGGGAATTCCGCTAAGTCGTGCCCATCTCTAATCCGGATAGATTCATAAAGGAAGATGCATTCTGCCTTGACCAAGTAAAAAATGGAAGACGTGGTGAGTCCCATTGTTATAACATTGCATCAAAAGTAGGAAATGTTTGAGGTCCCCCCCCCCCCCAGATTCCAGTTCCCAGAGTCCCAGCATTACTGCGTTACTGGATGGGATGGCAAGCCACATTAGATGATGCCTGGTTAAGGAAGGCAATTTTAGGGGAAATCTAATTTTGGACATTCCTTTGCATGGGATCTCTGCATTCCATCAGAGATCAAACTGTTTTAAAATTTTAGCAGGTTTTTCTAAAAAGTGTCATGTACTTTATTTATTTAATTTATTTATTTAGATTTGTCACCACACATCTGAACAATTTACAGTATGAAACACGATAAAACAGTGGATATAGAAATCTAAAAAGCATCTAAAACTAACATATACTTTTACATACAGTAACCCCCCACCTCTCGCAGGGATTAGAGGCCTGACCCGACCTGCAATAATTGAAAATCTGCAATATGCAGATGCTGGGTCAGGTCGGCACTGGGCGGGCTCTCTGGGGGCTCTTGTACTTTACCCTAGCCCTGGCGCTGCCCCACACGGGCCTGCAAGGGGTTTCCTGGGCCCTCAGAGGCCCCAAAAGTGCTTTCTAGCGATCTGGAGGTCACTTCTGGTTTACTGGAAGTCACTTCCGGTTTGCAAGGAAGCACTTTTGGGGCCTCCGATGGGCCCGGGATGGCCTTTACTCCTCACCCCAGGGAGCCTTTTTTTTCATATACTGCGGACCCGCAATATACTGGGACCACAGTATATGAACTGCAAAAGGGCAGGGGACAACTGTATAAATAATTATAAAGAGTAAATGGTGAAGCTTTAAAAGAGAGAAAAACTATGATGTTAGCCATTAGAGATGGGCACGACTAGGGAAAATGATGTTTTCGAGTTGTCGTGTGTCGGAGGCGGCCCGTGTCGGCTCGTTTCCGTTTTTCGTGAAATTTTGCAAAAATTTGTCGTTTCGTCTTTCAGTTTTTCATCTGTTGTTATACTGGTTTAGGGGGGTTAACGGGCTCCTGGAGGCACCTCTGTGGGGTGGGTGCCTCCTCTGGCCCGCTAATAGGGAAAGCAGGCTCCTGGAGGCACCTCTGTGGGGTGGGTGCCTCCTATCCTCACCCGCCGGCGCTGCTACAAAAGGGCATGCATAGCCATATGGATATGCATACCAAGTTGCAGACGCAGCAGACTGGCAGAGGCACCCCTCTTTTTGGGGTGCCTTCCCTGCATCAGTCAGTGACAGACAGGCACTCGGGCAGGGTTTGCATGGCACACAAATGCTGCTGCAGGAATCAGCCAGAGCCACAAGTGATGGACTGGCAGACTCTCCCTGCATCCGCTGTGTCTCACTAAGAAGGGAAGCATACTTGTGTACTGTAGTGTGCAATGCAAGTACAGATCTGGCTTAGGGTTAAGAGAGGGTTAGCGCAAGGGCTAGGGTTAGGCTAGTTACGGGTGAGGTTAGGGTGGGGTAGTGGGGTGCACCTCTGGGTGCCTCTCTGACCCACTAAGAGGACAGTGTACTGTGGCGTTTGGGTAAGGGTTAGGGTTAGGGTTAGGGCTAGGGCAGGGTTAGTGGGCTTTTTGGCACATCCCAGAAGTCTCAGTGGCCAAGTGGCCATGCGATTGGTGGAATGGCTCCAAAAATTTGCATGGTCCACTCCCATGGCCAGCCCATCATTGTGCAGGTGTAAATAAAATAAAATAAGATAAAATAAAATAAAATCAATGGAGAGAGGACAGAGAGGAGACATTTTGTTGCAAGAAAAACCCACTGCTACTGTAAAAATTCTGGCAGTTTTAAAATAGCAATTTTCGCATGTTTCTGTGGTGTTTGTGTGTTTTTGGACCACTCCACAATTTCAAAAAAAAATATTGCGGTTGCCGCCCCATTTTCGATTCCCCGCCCGCACCGCATGGCATGGCGAGTCCGGCTTGTGCGAGTCCCCACCAGAGCAGCCCAGGACAGGAGAGGGGGGGAGGCCGGGGACCCCCCCCCGAAACCACCCCTCTGGTAGGTGCCCTCTCAGACAGGCAGGCATATTTTTGCCTGCTTTTTGGGCCGGGAATCGGGGGTTTTAAAACTTTTTTTCTGTGCCGCTTGAATTGCAGCGGCCGGCGGCGAGTCCGGATTGTTGCGAGCGATTGCGAGACGATGAGGATTTCCCCCACCAGAGCAGCCCACGACAGGAGAAGGGGGGAGGCCGGGGACCCCCCCCCCCCA
>JAHTLZ010000225.1:616672-628661 GCA_023846285.1 Phrynocephalus versicolor | reverse complement strand
AGGAGAAGGGGGGAGGCCGGGGACCCCCCCCCCAGAAACCACCCCTCTGGTAGGTGCACTCTCAGGCAGGCATATTTTCGCCTGCATTTTGGGCCGGGAATCGGTTTTTTTTTTTTTTACTTTAATAAATTTTTTTTCCTGTGCCGCTTGAATGGCGGCGAGCCGGCGACTTTGGGGGACGACAAGGATGCCCGCCCCCCACGCAGCCCAGGAGGGACAGGAGGAGGGGGGAGGCCGGGGACCCCCCCCCCCCAGAAACCACCCCTCTGGTAGGTGCCCTGAGCCCTCACTCAGGCAGGCATATTTTCGTCTGCTTTTTGGCCGGGAATGGTTTTTTTTAAAAAAAACAAAACTTTTTTTCTGTGCCGCTTGGCATCGCGGGATCGCCGCGATGCCAGGAATGACAACGACAAATCAGACCCAATTATTCTTTAGTCGGTTCGAGTTCGAGTTCTGGCAGAGTAATTACCGTTACCGTTTCCGTTCCGTAACGGAAACGAGGAACGGAAACGGAAACGGGAATTCCGCTAAGTCGTGCCCATTTCTATTAGCCATCTCCAGGGGTGACGGCTGCTTGTTCCACCCCAGGCAAGTTGGCACAACCAGGTCTTCTGGAAGGCCAGGAGTGAGGGGGCCTGTCTCACCTCTGGGGGCAAACTGTTCCCGAGGGCTGGGGTCACTGCTGAGAAGGCTCATCTCCTAGATCCTGTCAGGTGAAATTCTCTTGCTGACGGAGACTGCAGCGTGTCCGCGCCCCGCATGAATGGGTGGGATGCATTGATGTAATGGGGATGAGGCATTCCCTCAGGTAACCTGGCCCAATGCCATATAGGGCTTTAAAGGTGATATAACCAACACTTTGAATTGGACCCGGAAGCAAAATGGCTGCCAGTGCAGTGCAAGTCCTTCTCACATCCCCATTTCTCGTGAGGCAAACTATAGTGTTTGATACCATTTCACTAGGGTTAAGGGACCTTACATTTATGCTAAATAAACTGGGAATGCCATAGACAGATTTTCTTTCAGTTTCCTTTATCTTAAATAATAATACTCTATTTCTGACCACTAATTCCACCTAATCCAGACAGACAGACAGACAGACAGACAGACAGACAGACACACACACACACACACACACACACACACACACACACACGGTTAAATCCTGACATAGTTTCATCCTGTGCGCAAATTAAAAATCTCTTCTTTCTTTCCATGCTGTAGACATGCAACAAGGAAAGCCACTCCAAAATTAAGGATGACTTTCTCTTTTTAATTATTGTTTTTAGGTGTCCTATGGAGAATTAGAAGGAGCTACACTAGGCAGATTGTCAATCAATCCTGGTGCAGTATGAGTCTAAAAAATTTACCACTTGTTCTTAAATCATCTTTTTTTTGACAAGCCTTACATATCTCTTGATAATAAGACTATTCTCCCCCCTCCCAAAACAAAACACTTATTTGTTCAGGCTGGGGAAGACATTAATTATTTACACCTATTTCTACCTCACTCCTAAACCTCTAGTTAAAATTCATGGCCTAGGCGCTCATCAAATATTGATTTTTATTATTATTATTATTTTATTTTATTTTTTTAAAGCTCAAGCTGATGCTTCCCCTTTAACATTATTATAATGAGGGATAAAAAAAATCAAATTGCCGGTGATGAAACTCAATCATTTTCACATGCCATCTGCATTGATCTCTTTTCAAGGTTTTACCATAAATTATTCTATTCAATTAAGTAAACCCCACACATAATGACATTTTGCAAACTAAATAATTTATTGACTAGTTTGAGCGAGGAATGATTTGGCGCTAATGCCCTGTCGTTTTCGCCAGTGTTAACAGCAACGCGGATGGGTTCTGCGCTGCAAACATTTGTCAGATTCTTTGTTTGGAAAAGAAGAACCACCGGGAATAAGAAATCCAACCAGTTTTTAGCATGATCCAATGCAAACATTGCACCCATGATAAACCATGTTTTAATTTTCAAAGATTAAGGAGAGGTGGGAGAGTTACTTTTCAGACTGCCGGTCTCAGAATCCTCCTTCAAGCACGAGCAATCGAAAGTTACAATTATTTAAAAAGGAACTTTCCCCATCTCTGAGAAAGAACACACCCTCCCACCAAGCTTGCGTTCTACCCCTATCCACTCTCTAGCATGGCCACAAGCAGATCATCATCAGCCTGCTGGCAGATAAAGGCAATGCCACAGTAATCATGCAAACAGAAGAATACAAGGAAAAATATTAGACAACTTCTAGACCCCACCACCTACAGAAAACTAAGCCAGGACCCCACCAACAAAATCACAAAACAAACATGCTGGTCAGGAGTTCCTCCCTCCACCCCAATGTCATTCCACGAATCTGCCAGATGGAAAATCTTTCACCAAGATTTTATGGACTCCCAAAAACCTACTCAGGCCCCTTGTTAGCACCATTGGCTCACCTAGGTATGAATTAGCAAAACACCTAACCACCCTCTTACAGGCCCACATTGGACAGACCTCATCCCACATCAAGGACTCAGGACATTTCATAGACAAAATTAGCACCCTAAAATTCAATCCCATGGACAGACTGATCAGCTTTGATGTAGTATCCCTTTTCACCAAGGTACTAATAAAGGACACTTTAGCACTCATCCAGCAGATCTTCCCAGAAGACATGAAGGCCCTATTCCAACATTGCCTAATGACCAGCTATTTCCAGTGGGAGAATGACTTCTATGAGCAGACACATGGAGTTGCCATGGCCTCAGCCTGGTGATAGCAAAATTCTACATGGGACATTTCAAAAAACAAGCTTTGTATGTGGCACCATTTGCACCCACAGTCTGGTTCTGATATGTGGATGACACATTTGTAATCTGGAGCCACGGTGAGGATAATCTGGAAGAATTTCTAAACTACCTCAACAATATCCACCCAAATATACAATTCTCCATGGAAAAAGAAATAGAGGGGAAACTCCCATTCTTAGATGTCATGGTTATATGGAAACTAGACCTCAATTAGGACACAAGGTCTACAGAAAACTCACCCACACAGACCAGTACCTACATAAAAATTCCAGCCATCAACCACAACCAAAAAGAGGCATAATCAAAATACTTGTAGCCCGAAAAAACTGAAACTGTGAAGTTGAATTCCTCAGCACTGAACTCATCCACCTGAATTGGGCCCTACAGGCAAATGTCTATTCCAAGAATGAAATCAAAAGAGACATCAAACCAAAAAAACAGCCCCAACAAAGTATTTTTGCCATACATAAAAGGAGTCACGGACGGCACGGACAAAGTGCTGAAAAAACACAACCTACAAACAGTATTTAGATCCACCACAAAATACACCAGATGCTATGGTCAACAAAGGACAAAAGGAACCCACTCTCCACTGCAGGAGTATAGCGGATACCTTGTAGTTGTGGCCAGGTATATTTAGGACCATAAAGTGCAGCATCCAGACCAGAATCAAACAACATGAAAGACACTTCAGACTGAAACAATCAGAAAAATCACACTGAAACAAACCAGATATGAAATCCTCTTCCAGGACACAGAGGTGCTGGACAACACTACAAAGCACTATGTCTGACTACACAGAGAAGCTATTGAAATCCACAAACACAGTTTCAACAAAAAAGAAAGTCTAAAAATCAACAAAGCCTGGCTTCCCGTATTGAAAACTTAAGCTTGCAAAAGATCAGACTTCAATGTTTCCCACCCAGTCACAAGCACCAGTGATCAGTTCACACAATATGGTGATCGTATCATCATCATCATCATCATCATCATCATCATCATCATCATCATCATCATCATCATCATAGTCTCTAGTGACACATACTTACACTTGATGGTCTTTTCTACTTCCTTTGTTGTTGTCCTTCCTAGTCCCAGTTGTCTGATCTTTTTTGCCTACAGTCTCCATTTGAATTGATGACTGAACCAACGGATGCAAAAGGCCATGCATGGAGGCTTGCTACATAAAGTCTTATTCAGACATTACACTACCTGGCACTCTGAACATACTTAGAGGGATCACTTCGCCTCACCTTAGTTGGCTAAATTCAGCTGTTTCTAATGAGGCCCTGCAGCTGGGGAACCGGGTTCTTTTTCGTTTAGACAGAAACAGCAACTCCGGTAAGAGCAAGGGAGGAGGACTCTTTATTTACATACTCAATGCCTGGTGTGTCAACAGTAGAGTAGCTTATATGTATTGTTCTCCAGATGTAGAATTGATGGCAGTCACATGTAGGCCATTTTACCTGCCTAGAGAAATCTCTGTGATAATTATAATAGCTGTACATGTTCCACCTGATTGCCAATGTCAGTGAGGCACTCTCCAAGCTACATGCCATCATTTCTAAGCAGCAGCAAATCCATCCACAGGGTGCTTTTGTCGTAACTGGGGACTTCAATCAAGCCTGTTTAAGAACTGTTTTCCCTAAGTTTGAACAGTACGTGAAATTCCCCACCAGAGGAAATAACATATTCGATCGCGTGTACTCCAATGTGAAACAGGCATACAGGGCAATTCCTCTTCCACATCTGGGCACATCTGATCATTCTTCACTTCTTCTATGCCCGAAGTACATCCCTCTCTGGAAAAGAACCCAGCCAATTATTAAAACGGTCAAAATATGGCCAGAGGGTGCTCTTAGTCAGCCCCAGGACTGTTTTGAAGCAACTGATTGGAGTGTATTTGAAGACCAAGACCTACATGGATACACTGATGCTGTACTTTTTTACATCAAAGTGTGTACTGACAACGTAACACCGGATAAACGCATCAGAGTCTATGGGAATTGTAAGCCCTGGATGACTGCTGAGGTAAGGTCACTTCTGAGATCCCGGAACTCTGCCTTTAAGGCAGGGGACATGGATAAGTATAGAGAGGCTAGGGCTAATCTTAGAAGAGGTATGAAGGCAGCAAAACAAAAATATAAACAAAAGGTGGATAACTACTTAGCTGATAACAACACAAAGGGAGTATGGCAAGGACTGCAGCATTTAACTAACTTTAGGGGCAAGATGAGGAACATGGCTGAGGCTGATGCCTCACTGGCAGAGGAGCTGAATATCTTCTTTGTTCGCTATGAGGTTAAAAGACCAGGCCCCATAGTACCTGCTTGCCAATCTTCAAATTCCCAGCCACTCATTTTATATGAACATCAAGTGAGAGCTGCATTGAGGGCTGTGAATCCCAGTAAAGCTGCAGGCCCAGATGGGGTCCTGGGGATAGTGGTAAAAAATTGTGCTGATCAGTTAGCAGGGGTTCTGACAAGAATTTTTAACATCTCCCTGCAAACGGCTTGTGTTCCATCATGTTTGAAAGCAGCTACCATTGTCCCAGTCCCAAAGAAAACAGCAGTTAATTGCCTAAACGACTACAGACCTATTGCATTAACGTCTGTAGTGATGAAATGCTTTGAAAGATTGGTTCTCCAATACCTTAAAACATGTTTTCCACCAGACTTTGATAAACATCAGTTTGCCTATAGGAGAAACAGATCAACAGATGATGCCATAGCTACTGCCTTACACCTTGCAGTGAGTCATCTGGAGAAACCTGGAAATTATGTTAGGATGCTTTTCATTGATTACAGTTCAGCTTTTAACACCATCCTACCAAGCATTCTTATTACAAAGCTGGCTGATCTGGACCTTTCTTCTACCATCTGTGATTGGATCAAGGACTTTCTAAGGGACCGCTCACAAACAGTGAGGGTTGGGCCTTTTACATCTACTTCCCTGAAGCTTAGCACCGGCTCCCCACAGGGCTGTGTGCTTAGTCCCTTCCTGTATTCACTGTACACATATGATTGTGTATCATCTGATCCATCTACTGTGATTATTAAGTTCGCAGACGATACCACCATAATGGGTCTTATTACAGGGGGAGATGAATCACCATACAGGAATGAGGTCCAAAAATTATCCACATGGTGCCTAGAAAACAACTTGCATCTAAATATTACCAAGACAAAGGAGATGGTGCTGGACTTCCGGAGGAAGAGAGAGGAACCAGCCCCATTGTACATCCAGGGGGACTGTGTGGAGAGAGTTTCTTCCTTTAAATTTCTGGGAGTTTACCTCAGTGAAGATCTCTCCTGGGGAATTAATACAACCAAAGTAGTCAGGAAGGCCCAGCAAAGACTGCATTTCCTTAGGGTCTTGCGTAAGAACAAAGTTGAGCAACAACTGATTATCTCCTTCTACCGGTCCACAGTTGAAAGCATCCTCACTAGAGATGGGCACGACTCAGGAAAAATGGTTTTTCATTTTTCATTTTTCGTTTAGGGGTCCGTTTCGGCTCGTTTCCGTTTTCGTGAGCTAATTTTCAAAATTTTTGTTTTCGTTTTGTTTCATAATGAAAACGAAAAATGAAAATGAAAACGAAAAAAATTCGTTTTCCCCATTTAGTGCCATTAAATGCTTTTTCCGTAATGAAAAACGAAAATTGGCTCAAAATTAGTCGTTTCGTTTCCGTTTCCGTTCATTACGTAATGAAAATGAAAAACGGGAACGGAAACGGAAATTTCGCTAAGTCGTGCCCATCTCTAATCCTCACATATTGCATTACCGTTTGGTATGCTGGACTGACAGCTGCTGACAGGAAGACACTACAGAGGGTGGTAAGCACAGCTCAGTATATCACGGGCTGTCCTCTGAGTGCACTGGACAACATCGCTAGGGATCGTTGCCTCAGGAGGCTTGGAAAAATTCTTAAGGATGACTCACACCCCGGTCAGCACTTTTTTACCTTGTTACCATCAGGCAGAAGATATCGTAGTATAGCCTGCTGTACCAACAGACTGAAAAACAGTTTTTATCCATGGGCTGTCAGACTGCTGAATGGGAAATAATCCCAGGACAAGTATAGAAGAACTGACCTGTGGGCTGGGGCATTCTGTGTCAAGTACACAGGGTGCAATAAGACTGAGTGATTGCCAGTGAGATGGGGGCGGGATGATGGTTGGGGTGGGCATGGGAGACTCAGCTAATTTCATTGTGCACATGTACATTGACAATAAAGGTATTATTATTATTATTATTATTCTCTCGTTCTTCATTGTTTTAGAATCAGGTCTGAAAAGGAGAATGGCCCTGCTCTACGCATGAGCAAAACCTCAGATTTTTGCAGGGTTCTTTCTCATGTGTTCCGGCAAAGGAACAGAAGTCTTCTCTCCAGACAAAGGGCTGAAAATGTGAAGAAAATGAAACCAGACATGGGGCACAAGTTGCTCCCCTCTCTAAGCATGTTTGCAGCACCAGATAGTATAGTGCCTGAATAGGACTACATTGTCTTACCATTGCACGGTCATAGCTTCATCTTGTGGAATCCTGGGATTTGTAGTTTGTTGAGGCACTTGACATTCCCTGCTAGAGAGCTCTAGTGCTGTGTTCCAGAGAAGTGAATGAAAGAAGCACTCTAGCAGTGAAGAATCCAAAACAGAACATACAGGCAGTTACTTCACATCCTTTTTTGTTCCATGACTAGTGTTGTACCATGACAGCATTGGTCGCGATCATGTGGTTTTGTCCCTGTTTCAGTGTTTCTGTGGTCGTGATAACTTGTCTCGTGACAAATGTTACCTCACAGTCTTATACCATGACAAACACAGCATTTGTCTAGTTTCCTCTTTCCTTTTTTTGGGGGGGGGGTCTTAAAAAAACTTTTTTGATATTTCGAATTACTGGTGATTTCATACGGCAATGCAGCAGAGTCAAAATTAAAAAAAAACGGACACAGTTTTCTGAGAGAAATGAATGTATTGTTGTATGACAGTCATGACTACAAGGTGTCTTGTCGCAGAACAGAGAGCGGGAACAAAGAGTGACAAGGGAAAACCCTACCCCAGCACCTGGTACAGTATTGTTGCTCTTAGCATCTGTTCCGGGGGCATGGTTGAGACAAATTTCAGTAGTTGCGCAATACACTGGAACCTTACAATATTTCACTGCCTTTCCGCCAAAGTCTTCAGTCTCCTCCAGAAAAGATTTATTTCTTTTGACCCCTGTCACTTGTTGTCGCTCGTGAATTATATCTTCCCTGAAGGCTGCCTCAGGAGTCTTTCTTTTCTCCTCCTCACAGATCCTCCTGAAATCTAGCGTCCAGTGTATTCAGCCCCGAGGCTGGTTTTCTGATCCTGCAACAGCTACATTTATTCCAGGCTGACTTGAACTGTTCATATCTATTTGTTTTCTTAAGGCTTGGCCAACTTCCAGCGGCTTTACAAAGAGCATGGGTTGAGGTTGTTTTGTGCCCTTTAATCGTCCTTTGGCCAAGCAAAATCCTGTTGCCTCTTACAGAAGCAAGCTTTTGGACCCGGCACGCATTGTGTGCTGGGTAAACGGGGAGAGGCAAACTTCATTAATCCCCTCTCCACTTGCCACCCTTGGGGTAACCTCTGAAATTTGTTGTGGAAGGCTGGGAGAATTTCCAAACCAGCAGGGGACATAGTTCTGGGAGGTTGGAGGAAGCATAAAGATCAGATCTTCCCTTTCCACCAGTAGGAGAACTTTGAATGAAATCCATGGAGGAATGCTCCCACTGGTGGAATAATATTCTGGATTCATCTTGTAGTTAAGATAAATTGCAGCTTCTCTGGGCTGAGAGATTTCAGAAAGCTGAGTTTCACAAAAAAATGAAATATAAAACCTTCCAAATCCTTTGCATCTACACCATAGGAAGAAGGGTGAAGGGTGCCTCATGCAAGTCCAGGAGAAGGTGAGGCTCGTTCTCATAATACTCAGCTATGATTTACTACAGTTTGTGCAATGCCCTGAAGGTTCCCCAGTAGCCATGCCCTGCTGCAATAAAATGGAGGCACACGTGATACTATCTTATAGACAAAATAATTCTGAAACTGATTGAATCGAACAAATGGAGGTGCGGCCCACACAGTGTACAGTAAATTAAGTTGCCCAGAAAGTTGAAATATCACACCCACTGATATATGCCAGCTTCTGCTTTTATCTAAAAATGATTCCAGATGCAGCCTTATATATGAGGCATCCTCATCTCAGCAAAGTTCATCCTGTGACTTAATGAATGAGTAGGGCTATGATAGGTACATTGCTTCTTCCTTTTTGTACAGCAGATGAAATGATGGTCGAGAAAACAGTTACAGAGAAACAATTACACCTTTTGCCCTTCCGCGGTATAATTGCATCTTGTCATGTTATCTGTGGTCATTCAAGGAGGCAGCTGTTTCTTGGATGTAATAACACTGCATCAAAAATAGGAAGAGTTATTGAGAGGGCTTTTTTGGGGGGGGGCACAGTTCCCAGAATCCCCAAGAGCAGTGCTGGATGGAGACGATGGAAGTTGTAGTTGAACACATCAGGATGATGCCCAGTTATGAAAGGCAAATGTTTGCTCGGATCAGATGCATTGGTTTGGGGGGACTCCAAAGGATGAAGCCAGTAGAACTCCCTGGACTAAATTTAGGATCCAAGGGTCAGACTGTATGAAGTAGAGTAAATGCTGCCTTCATTTCCAAGTTTGATTGTCCAGCTTTGTGATTCCGAAGAAATCATATGGTGGGAAGCGTGAATGGGGTACCTGCAGGTCGGATTATACAGTCTTGCTTGACTCTTCCTTGCAGAAGGAAGAAACTGCAAATCGTCCTCCTTTCACTACAGCAGAGTGGAAGCCCTTCACATGAGAAGAACAAAAGGTGTTTTTAAAATTCTGCAGCAATCATAATAGTTCAAATAATGTCCAGCACTTTAAATATTATTTTCACACAAATAAAACAAAAAAATTTACAACTGCTGCCTTTTCTGCATACAATTTTTAAGGATCTGAAATATTGGACAGGGTTTTGTGCTGTTGTTGGAAGTTTTGTTCTCATGATCAGGGACGTATCTAGGGGGTCAAAGGGTATGACTCCTCCGGGTGCAGCAATCTGGGGGTGCCTGGAGGGGGAGGAGGAGGAGGAAGCCCTGAGCCTCCTACCAGCAGTCCTCAGGCTTGGTGACAGGACTCACTCTGTAGCAGCCACCTCCACTGCCACCGCGCGCTCTGTGAGCAGCAAAGCAAACATGCATGCAGGCATTTGAGCATGGTGGCTGTGGTGCCCCCCTCCTCCTCTTCCTCTTCCTCGCCTTGCTCTGGGCCACCACCGCAGAAGTAAGGTGTGCATGCTACTGCACGTGCACACACACACACAAATGCCAACCCACACACCCACACCAGCAGGATTGCCCCCCCCTTGCTTGGTGGATGCAATGGGGTTGAGGAGGGCCGGAGGGCCGCAAAAACAACTTTGTCCCCAGGCGCCCCAAAACCTTGCTACGCTGCTGCTCACGGTGTGATTGTGCTTCATTTCTCAAAGAAAAAAGACACTAGGTTTACACAGAGGCAGTTCGCACAAATTACATAGACCTTGATAAGATACACGAACAGAGAAAAGTACTTATTGTCTCACCTGGAGATGAGGAATCTCTCAGGCTTTGAAACGTCCCAACAAAAAGCTTTATCAAGTCAAGAAGACATCATAAATCAATGAGAATACAGAATTTACTAATTACGCCTTAAATCGGTACTAAAGACAGCTGCTGAGTGTTTGTTAGGCATCACCTGATTTCTTTCTTCCAGAACAAGGTGGTGTCAAGCACTTTATCATGTCAAGGTTTCCACAGTTGCCATACAATGGCTCTCTGGAAAAGGGACATATTTGCCCTTTATTAAGAACGCCATAGGTGACCAACATAAGCCTGCCGACTGACTAGTATATAAAAGCATGATGTTTCTATGCCACCCCATAGGGCTTAAACCCTTCTCTGGGCAGTTTACAAGTTAATAATGCAGGCTCCACATTGTCCCCCCCCCATCCCCCTGTGAGCTGGGTACTCAATTTACTGACCTTGGAAGGATGGAAGGGTGAGTGAACCTTGAACCAGCTACCTAGGAAGGAACCTTGGGTTGTGTGAGCAAAATTTTGGCTGGCGTTCAGCAGTTTAACCCTTGCACCACATGGCTCGTGTGGTGCAACAACCCTTCCAGACCTTCTAATTTTGAAAAGTTCATGCAAAACAGTAGCAATCATCCACTAAGGTATGCGGTTTGTGGAATCTGTGCAACGGTCAGTCCCACAGATATGAAATCCCATGACATGGATAACTGTCTTGCAAGCAAGGAGAATTTCCCCCAATTTTCTGATTTTGCATGAAGAACGAGACCAGCAAGGACTGACATTCAACCCTACCTCAAACCTTCCACTTGTATGCAGGAAGGAATAAGGTCTATTCCTTTGACCTAGTAATCCCCCCACCCCTACTGACTTCTTGCTATGCCCTTACACAGGAGTATGCCCACACCTTTGCAGAATTCCCTGAGCGGTGATTTCAGTTAGATTATTACCATACTGTATGTATCTGTCAGCAGGGCTGTTGCTCTAATTAATGTTAATGGGAAATTTTAAAGATAGCCATAAAAACACCACCAAAAAGTCCTTAATCAAAAATATTGTCCCAGGGAGAATTACTTGCACTACCTACTGCAATTTCCCACTCCTTCTAAGTCAGCAATTATTGCGTGATACTTTTTACCCCAAAGAGTAGGCTTTATAATGTCTTTTTCATTTTCTCTTTCCTAAATGTAATGTATATTAAGAAATGCCCAGCTCACACCAATTAAAGGATCCTGTTATCAATACTTGTTCAAAATAATCCACTTCCATGCCACATGAAGAATAGAGGAAGCCGTCTCACCAAGCAAATCAACAATAATGTTTTTTTTTAAAGCAATACATGTGAAATCTTCTGTGAATTTGGGGTTTCCTTGGATTAATTCACTTCATCAAACCACATCAGAGGAAGAACTTCCTGAGGGTTAGAGCTGTTCGGCAGTGGACTATGCTGCCATGGAGGGTGGTGGAGTCTCCTTCGTTGGAGGTTTTTAAGCAGAGGCTGGATGGCCATCTGTCGAAAATACTGTGATGGGGGTTCCTGCATGGCAGGGGGTTGGACT
>JAHTLZ010000225.1:589127-607088 GCA_023846285.1 Phrynocephalus versicolor | reverse complement strand
AAAAAGGGGAGAACTCCTTAAAAGGCCTTCAGAAGAAAAAGAATCTTGCAGATTTCTGGTTTAAAGAAGTCCTGAGTGGCAGCCTGACAAAAGTTCAACCATGAAAGCACCCCAGAGTCACAACGCTGCTGCCGAAAAGGTACATCTCTCACAAAGCTGAGAAAAAACGAAGCCCTCTTCTGCTGGAAGAAAATATTATTGAAGTGCAAAAAAACAAAAGATACTAGGATTGGCCATTCTCTAATAGCTCCCTCCCTTCAAATGTCACCTGCCATGGCTCTTGAGCGCAGCAGGAAGGCTCATCCACCAGAGGACCTTGATATAAGAACGGAGGATGTTTCTCGTTGCTGAGCGAATTCAGCAGGGAAAAGATGAGGAGAGGCTCCAGAGGTCGCGGCAAATTGAGCATATGGAAATAAACATTTGCTCGAAGAGGGGAGCAGTCTCCATAGTGCATTCATAACAATAGTACTCCCCCCCCCCCCCGAAGGCACAGTCAGTCATAACTGTATGTCAGCTCTTATTTCCTTGTGGAAATTTATTTTTATTTTATTTTAGAGTATTTTTCTCCTTGGACAAGAACCCAGTTATGGAGGATGCAGGTTTGGCAATGCCATGCCCATCATGACTTGGTGTGTCCACCACTGTGTTCTGAATGAAGGGCTCTTCTTTTAACAGAAGCGTCCTTATTTTTCAGGGATTTTGTGGTCTCTAAGACATTCAAGTAAATCTAGTGCCAGATCAAATCAGGCCGGAGCAACATGTAGAAGCCAAGATACCATATCTACACTACACACTCTGTTGTGTTTGGGGAGTATCATCAGAGAACAAGACTCACTAGGGGGGGAAATACCAGTGTTAGGAAAAATTGGAGGCACTAGGAAAAAGAGGAAGAACAGCCATGATTTGAACCAATGAAGGAAGATAAGGCATTGAGTTTGCAAGATCTGAACAAGCCTGTTAGCTTTTGGAGGTCATTAATTCATTGGGTAATCTTAGATGAGAAGCACCTGACAGCATATAACTACATCGCTGCTATATGGAATTTGAATTAGAGATGGGCACGAAACGAACAATTTTTTGTTTCTGTTTTCATTTTTTTGTTTTGTTATGCAATGAATTGACAAACGAATTTTGTCTCTAAAATGAAACAAAACGAACAGAAACACCGGAAATTTTGTCGTGCGTTTTGTTTCCTTTACTGCAATACAAGTGAATTGCTTAAAATCCTAAAAAAAAAATCACAAAAAAAGAAATAAATGGTAACGAAATGGTAACAAAACGAATGAAAATGAAAACAATTTTTTTGCAAAAATTTGCAAAAAATGGAACCGAACCGAAACGGACCCTCCAAACGACAAACGACAAACGAAATGTCATTTTTTTTAATTCGTGCCCATCTCTAATTTGAATCATGCAAACTGGACTTCTTTTCAGCCTGACCAAACTACTTGGATGAGTAGAGAAACATTCTGATCTCACAAGAAAAGAAGTCTAGTTGCCATGATGACTCAAATTCTGGATAACCTCATCTAGATTACTGAGAATCTTCACAGACATCATCACGACTACTGTAATTTCTGCCTGAGGGAGGTCAAGTGTGTAAAACCCCAAAGTTTCTAAAGCATTCAAATTGGTTGATGGAGATAGGAAAAAAAACCCAAGACAGCAAATTTTAGATGTGACCTGGCAGCTTGGTCAACTGAGATAGGGAAAAATGGTAGCAGACCAGGAATTTGGGGTGAATCGTCTTCAGAGGATGGCTAACAGTTAGATCAGACTACCACTACTGGCTGAGAAAAGGTGGTCACTCAAGCCTTGTTGAGGCACAGATGGATAAAGTCCTCTCCTAACCCACAGTCCTTTCTTCTGCCTCATCACTCTGCCGGCTAATTCTGCCAGATATGGAGGCCAAGTCAACCGAGTGACTCTGGGAAGCAAGCGCTGTCCCTCGCCCTTTTAACAGACCTCCTCCAGCATGACAGTGTGGCTGCACTAAGCAGCTTGAATCAATGCAAAGTGATTTGGAGCCACTGTAAATTTGGAATATATTATTTAACAAGGGAAGATTGTCCCTTGTCTACCTTCTCTAAGCACAGGCATCAATCAAGTTAATTCTTGGACATATTTCTTTCTTTCCACTGCAAATCCTACAACACCGTTGTTTCCAACATTGTTGTTTCCAGCAGAGAAGAAAAGCCTAGGCACCACTCCCAGTAGGAACAAACTATGAGCAAGTAAAATGATGAAAGCAATGAAACATCACATATTGTCCATAAGCCGGATCGTGGCTTCTGTTACCCTTGAGGTTTGTCATTTGAAAACTATGTAGCTATCACAAAAGGAAGAACAACAGTTGCATTTGGGAGGTATTAACTAGAGAAAGCTGGCATTTATATTTTTTCTCATTTTCAGCAGAAGTTACTCCATGGAATTATGGGTGATGTCCAGTAAAATCAGTAGAACTTACTTTCAAATGAATATGCTTCAGGCTATTCTTTTTCTTGACACCTGACTTTCAACCAGCTTGGAAAAGTTGCTTTTTGAAAATAGTTTTTAGCTGCCAAAATCATATATATAATGGAAATGGAAATTTTCAGGTATAAGGCTGCCTCAGATAGCAAATGTTCCCTATGGGCTGCCTCGGATAACAAATGTTTCATAATGCCTTGCAAAAAATGTGTACCCTGCATGCATTGCAGGATGCATAGTGTATGGAGGTGTGGGAGGAGTTAGAAATCAGTTATAGAATGTGTTTTCAAGTGCTAAGATTTGGCTATGTATTTCATAGGACTTTCCCCACCATCTCTACTCAGATAGATCAGTAGCACTGTGTGACAAACAATTCCCTCTTTCATTTGGTTGATGCAACAACATGAAATTCAGTGTTATCTAGGCATGCTGCCTTGAAAAGGAAGTATTTCTAAATTCTATCATTTCCTGTAGACGTGAATAGGATCAGGCTGCCAACCTGTGGAGATTTACAAGTGAGGGAGTCCCATTGTATGATGGATTACTTCTAAGAAAACATGGAGAGGATTGGGTTGACAACACATTAAAATGAGGAATCTGGGCTGCAGTGAAAATTGATAATTAGAAGGGTCAGCAAGCTTATTATTAGAAATAGAAAATAGTTTCTGAGCACACACACACAAACCCCCATTTTTCAGTATTTCTGCTTTTATGCTGTAGTTGCTCAGGGGGAAGAGGGCGGGAAGGTCATATATAATGAATACCTATAATCCCACAGAGGTTTCATAAAAATATGTCTATGAGTCAGGATATCTTGGGTTTTTTTTAATGGGTCACAGCCTTCTTAGATTCTTGAGACTGCTGCCAAATAGTCAATATGATTAACATCAAGCTCCAAGGGGGAGTCACGTTTATGATTAATTTATTTATTTAACTTTAATTTTTAAAAACTTCTTTGGCTCTAAAATTAATCAAAATGAAACCCAGAAATCAGAACACACGTAGCACATGGATGAACAAAGTTGATTGGTATTTATAACATCTGGAAGAATAAAGATATCTAGCTCCCAATCAAATGGGAGCTAGATATCTTTACCATGATGGAGATGTATAATCTCTGGGCTTAAAACCAGGGTACTTCAAGGGCCAGATGCAGGGGAGTGGTATCAGGAGACAGATATCTAGTCTCGTGCACTCCCAGATCCATCTGGTGGGGCCACTGTGAGATACAGGAAGCTGGACTAGATGTGCCTTTGGCCTGATCCAGCATGGCTCTTCTTATGTTCTTATGTTAAATGCAGACTAGTTAATTCCATCATATTTCCAGTTGCTTTGCATGGTTGTAAATAGAGATGGGCATGAAACAGAAAAACAGAATTTTTTTGGTTTTTTTTTTGTTTCTTTAGTAGTTTCATTTTGTTTCATTTGTAACAATTTTTAAAAATAGTTTTGTTGCAAAATGAAACAAAATGAAATGGGACACTATGCTCCCCTGGTAGAGGAGCTTTCTCAAGCTCTTCCCTATAAGCCCCTGAAATTTGGAAATGTTTGGTGTTCAGGGTTGTGAAGCTCCCAGGAAAAAAATCTTTCTAATTGGATTCAGAAGCCAAGCCGCGGGCAGACGTCAGGTGGACATTTATTCCAATTGTACGGATCATGATACAATCATTCTTCAAAGACAGTGGTACCGTATGCCAGCTACATTTGAATGAACAGCGAAACGTTTCTATCTTTCAAAAAAGAAGTCCAGTAGCCATGACTCAACTTCCAGATAAACTCACCTGGATGACTGAGAATCTTCACAGACATTTCCAATCACAAGGAAACAAGCACATGGGGGAGCAAAAGAAGCTTCTGCCTTGCGGTCTTATATGAAAATTCTACCATGGGATTGCAATGGAAATGGGCCTGTAAAGTGGTATGATTGCATATACACCACGATGTCACCCACCAGTCTCCCTGTGGCAACCAAGGATCCCCTCCACAAACTTTCCCTTCAGGAGACTAGTATCAGTCCTAATCAAAATGGCCTCAAGATGACTGCTAGCTATCCGTGGCTGCAGAAAACATACCAGCCCTGCCAGTCAGCTGCACAGAACAGAGCAATTTGGCTGCTGTCTGTTTGAAAACAGAGCGTGTTTGTCTTGGCATGTGGTGAGCAGCTCCCGTGCTTCTGTGATGTTCACTTCCTTCCCATTACAACATCAGCGCCCCCGGCTCTGTGACCTTGACAGTCATGAGGAGATATCCCTGAGGCAGCCCAGCCCTCTCCTGTTTGTGGCAACAGCAGCCTTTCACATATATACAGTACTTCTATTTTTTTGATTTTTGGACAAAGTAGTGGTGGAGAGAACATATCATCTCTGCCTCTGTTCCCCTTCGCAGTAGCTTTCCACTGTTTTTCTACTGTCTCTCCTGCCATCTCAGCTCATAGTAGAGAGATGCAGTGGACAGTGGATGTGTTGCTCCTTGATATGACCATTGTGACCTCCAGTTGCCATGACCAGCAAAGAGAGATGGTAACAAATCAGAAAAATGGCAAATTGTTTTGATTTGTGACTCATCAAGGTTCCATGAATCAGTGAATTGATTTCTCAATTCATGTTCACCTTTAAAATGTTATAAAATGCATCTAGAGCAGTGGCGAATCTCGGGCACTCCAGATGTTTTGAGCTACAACTCCCACAGTGCTTTGTCATTGGCAATACAGGCTTGGAATTCTGGGAGTTGTGGATCACATCTGGAGTGCCAAAGATTCGCCACCACAGACCTAGAGACTCAAAATCGCTGAGAAACAGCCCCTGACTCTCCTCTACAAACTCTGAAAGTTTTGTGAACATTGGGGTCTGGATGATTGAGTTCTTCTCTCCCCAAAATTCCCCCTAGGAAAATGCTGCCCAGATACCTTGAGATTCCAAAACTGCAAAGAAGATTCTCCCATCTCTTTTCTATAATCCTTCCATGTTTGATGAAGGCTTTCAGACATCTGAGCTATACACCCTCAGTTTGGACTCCTTAGGAAAGTGCTCTTTAGCAAGTGGTGTGGGGAAACCCAAACTTCAGCAAACTTAGAAGGCTTGTAGAAGAGAATCAGGGGATGCCTCTCTGCAATTTTAGTAGGTGCCGAGGGGGCCATTTTATAGCCCAGCCAATCAAAAATGGCAAGAAAATTATCTATTCATATTTGTCAGGGAGATCGACTGAAACAAATCCAAATCAATTGTTTAGCACTTTTTGACAAATTCTACAATTCATTTTTCTTTTATTCATGCCCATCAATACCGGCACACATTGCAGCTGCCATGATGAGCACCCTCATTGGCACTGAGCTGCATGAGAAGGATGGGGCCATTTGGCTTGGTTTCCATCTATCTCAAAATAACTGGGAGGACGAACAATACTTAGGAATGGTTTCATTTTTTCATTGGATTTGTACTCATTTGCCACAATCCCACCATTTTATCATGTTTGGTCAACCTCTGAACAGCAGGAACCCTGTACACGTATAAAAGCGATATGAGTAACAATGGTGAGAAGAGCCAGTTTAAGATCAGGTTATCCTCTGGGAATTGTGGAAATTCATGTTGGAAATGCAATTCAAAATATAATTTCCTTTTATTTTTACTGTATGAGAAAGGAAAGAGATTCCTCCCTCTTCCCCATTCGAGGGAGGGCACTCCTTTACATGTTGATTCAAGGACCAAAGTTCCATTAAATCAACCAGGATTTGGCAAGTTCTATTATTTATTTATTTATTTATTTATTTATTTATTTATTTATTTATTTGTTTATTTATTTGTTTGTTTATGATTTTTATACCGCCCATCTAGACCCAGGGCTACTCTGGGCGGTTTACAACATGTGATAACATGACAATTAACAAAGGAATACATTTTAAAAACCAAAATACAAGGTGCATAATAAAACAAAGTAGAGATGGGCACGAAACGAGCAATTTTTCATTTTCGTTTTCGTTTTTTCGTTTCATTATGCAACGAAATAAAAACAAATTTTGACTCCAAAATGAAACGAAATGACCCAAAACACGAAAAATTTTGTCGACCACTTCGTTTTCGTTATGGCAAATACATTGAATTGTGTTAAATTGTAACGAAACAGCAATTTTTGTTTTCATTTTCATTTTTTCGTTTCATTACCTAACGAAACAAAAACAATTTTTTTTGCAAAAGACCTCACAAAAACGAAAACAAACCGAAACGGAACTCTAAACGACCAAACGACAAACGAAACACCATTTTTCTGAGTTGTGCCCATCTCTAAAACAAAGTGTCCATAAAGCAACAACAAAAAACTAAAATGAAGCTAAAATGAAGATAAAATGGCAGGAGACTGATAAAACGGGGGGGGGGAGATTCTAGTTCTAGCGATGCTGTTTCCTGTTTCCACAAACTGAGCAGAAATTTTCTCAGTCGTGACTGACTCTACGTGAACCCATGTCAATGGAGTTTTCTTGGCAGGAATATTGGAGTAGCTTGCCAGTTCCTACTCCAGGCACCTACAGCGCCTGGTATTCCCTGGTGGTCGCCCATCCAAGCTTGCGGGATCAGGCAAGATTGGATATTCTCAGGGTATCTAGGTGAGCAGAAATGAAGGCTGCAGAATTCTTGGGAGTGGGGCTGTGCATAACCTATGCCCCTTTGTTTGAAGAACTGGGGTTTGAAACCCAATGCTTGTAGCTTTTAGAACAGCCCTGATGCTTCCTGCCACATCTAAGAAGACAGCCTGGCAAACACCATCTAGCCAAGAATTTTAAGAATGACCTCCTGGCAAATCAGACCTTTTGCCATGTTTGGACTTTTAGTACTTGCTTTGAAAAAGAGAGCTTTCCCTCAAAAGCTTTCAATTGTTATTTTTGTTATTTTTATTAGTGGCCTGTAAAGGTATCACTGTAGCCTAGTCTTGCATTGACTTTTTGGTGTAGCTGCCCCACAACTGTCTAAAAAGGCTGCATGATATTGGCAGTTTTATTATTGATGATATTTATCCTCAAGTAATGATCTCTGTGATGAGAGAGTCCAAATTGCCTTTGTTGATCTCACATCATGCAAGGAGTAAACACAGACTTCAGGACCCCTGGGGTTGGGGGTGGGAGGTGAGTGGGAGAGGTGACAGATCCGGTCCACCACTCCTTTAATGCATACACCCTTCCTTCACAGTTGCTTCCTTTGCGCCAGAGATAAGTAGCAGTTGGAGTCTTGAGCAGCTGTGCATACAGTTTAGAACTGACTGATGAGGGGAAATGACAGCCCGCCATGAGAAAATATATATTTATGCATATTTCCAAGTTTTGCTTAAGCTCACTCTTGTGGCTTCTTTACACTGCACTACACTGCACAATAATGGTAGCGATCTGGTGGCAGGAGGGAGGAAATTGTTCCAAATGAAATTATGTTAAGCAAATTTTCCTTTATACAAATTTCCAATTGGAATGCACTGAAAACAGAGTAAGCCCTAATTGTGACCATTTTTATGTTGTACGGATTCGCCCCATAGACGATTCTGTTAAGCAAATTTCCCCTATCTCCGGAATTTTTTATATTGTACAGATTTTATGTTATACAAACCATTTGTTATACGAGGGTCCACGGTAACTATAATATGTGATAGATTACCTGTTAAGTGACTTTATGGATTACCATGTATGATTGTATGACTGAGCTCATAAGAACACCAGTGTTTCCATTCTACTTTCCATCCCTCACAATTGATTTTGTTTTCTTTTAGCATCTTCTTGGTAGCTTTAATGTTACATTTTAATGTTGTAAAATGCCTCTTCTAATTCCCTGTTTTTAACTTTAATACGTTTTGTTATGGGCTGTATATTGTCCCTCATTATTGTAAGCCACCATGGGTCCTTTTCGAAGGAGAAAGGTGGGGTAAAATATTCAAAATAAATAAATAGCTATATAGATATATTCATCACTGTAATTTTGAGAGAACAGCAAAATCCTATGTACATTTATCCAGGAACTCATCAGAATTGTGTATTGGCACCTTACCTTCTATTAATTTCTTGCAGGAACTGAGTTCCGGCACCTTTTTCAGGTTTAAAGTTTTCCGGTTTTACGTACAATATGCTTATTATTATATAGTTTAGTCTGTATAGGCAGTCGTGCTTTAAGATCTGGATTTAATTCATCCTTAGGAAACAAAGCCATAGTTTCCTAAATGGGACCAATAGAACAGATAAACCTCCAGTCATCTGGAATCGAAAGTTTAGTAAGTCATTATACAGGAACAACATTGGCCTACAGTGGCCTTTGCTTTTCTTCTAAATACCATATGTTGAATGATGATCTCAAAACACCTTGTTTATGTGAGAGCTGGGGGGAAAAAAGAAACAAACTTTCTGGGCTTAATTCTCGAATTTCCCCTGTCCTCTGCTCTGTAAACATATGCTAGGAGTTTGCATAATAAATGTGACATGAAGTGATTTTCAAAAGGCTTTTCAAAAGGCTTTTGACACAGTTCCTCACCAAAGGCTGCTGAAAAAAATTGCACAGTCAGGGGATAAGAGGGCAGGTCCTCTTATGGACTGAGAACTGGTTGAGATCCAGGAGAGGTGAAAAGCGGTGTGCCCCAGGGATCTGTCCTGGGACCGGTGCTTTTAAATCTGTTCGTAAATGATCTGGAGACAGGGATAAGCAGTGAGTAGAGATGAGCACGACTCATTTCATTTCCGTTTTCGTTTTTTCATTTTCATTAGGTAACGAAATGAAAATGAAAATTTTCCAAAAACAAAACGGAAACGGAAACGAAACGAAAAATTTTGCCGTGTTTTTCGTTTTCGTTGCGGCAGACACATTGAACTGAAAAGAATGCTAACAAAACAGATTTTTTTTGTTTTCGTTTTTGTTTTTCGTTTTCGTTAGGTAACAAAATGAAAACAAAAAATTTGCGGAAAAACCCAATGAAAATGAAAACGAACCGAAACGGACCCCTAAACGACCAAACGAAAAACAATTTTTTTGAGTCGTGCCCATCTCTAGCAGTGAGGTGGCCATGTTTGCAGATGACACAAAACTTTTCCATGTGGTAAAAACCAGAGAACATTGTGAAGAGCTCCAGAAGGATCTCTCCAAACTGGGGGAATGGGCTACAAAATGGCAAATGCATTTTAATGTAGCCAAATGTAAAGTAATGCATGTTGGGGCAAAAAATCAAACTTTTATCTATCAACTCATGGGCTCTGAGTTATCTGCAACGGATCAGGAAAAAAGATCTTGTTGTGTTGGTGGACAGCTCCATGAAGGTGTCTCCCCAATGTGTGGCAGCGGTGAAGAAGGCCAATTCCATGCTAGGGATTATCAAAAAAGGGATTGAAAATAAAACAGCCAACATTATAATGCCATTATACAAAACAATAGTAAGGCTGCACCTGGAGTCTTGTGTACAATTCTGGTTACCGCATCTCAAGAAAGACATAGTGGAACTGGAAAAGGTGTAGAAGAGAGCAATTAAAATGATTCCTGGACTGGGGCACCTCCCTTATGAGGAAAGGCTAAAACATTTTGGGCTCTTTAGTTTGGAAAAAAGGCGCCTGAGGAGGGATATGATTGAGATGTACAAAATAATGCAGGGCATGAGTAAAGTGGATAGAGGAAAGCTCTTCTCCCTCTCACAAAATACCAGAACTAGAGGACATACACTCAAATTGAGGGCTGGGAGAGTAAGAACAAACAAAAGAAAATATTTTTTCACCCAGCACGTTGTAGGTCTATGGAACTCTCTGCCACAGGATGTGGTGATGGCATCTGGCCTGGATGCCTTTAAAAGGGGATTGGACAGATTCCTGGAGGAAAAGTCCATCACAGGTGACAAACCATGATGGAGATGTGTAATCTCCAGGCTTAAAACCAGGGTACTTCAAGGGCCAGATGCATGGGAGTGGTATCAGGAGTCAGATATCTAGTCTTGTGCGCTCCCAAACGTATCTGGTGGGGCCACTGTGAGATACGAGAAGCTGGACTAGATGGGCCTTTGGCCTGATCCAGCATGACTCTTCTTATGTTCTTATGAGCAGCTTCTATTGCAGATGACATGCCGATGGAGCAAGCAGATGGTGCCACAGAAACAGTGGTTAAATTACAGTACCGATGGGAACCATTCCTCTCACTCTGTAATGTATCCTTTGACTCTTGCTGCAAAAATACTGTATTTCTTCCTTCTTCCCCTCTTTCCCCTAGAATTAACATTTTTGGACTGGTTTTTTCTTTTTTCTTTTTTCTTTTTGGAAATAAAATATCACTGCCATCACTGTGCCCTCTTCTCTCCTCTGGTACGTGCATTTTTCTTCAATGATCACCCAGTGCGTCTCCACTCTTTTTCTATGCTAATAAAGAATGTAAGAACATAAGAAGAGCCATGCTGGATCAGGCCAAAGGCCTTGGTCCCTAAGGATGAATTAAATCCAGATCTTAAAACACGACTGCATATACAGACTAAACTATAATAATAAGCATATTGTACTTAAAACGGGAAAACTTTAAACCTGAAAAAGGTGATGGAATTCAGTTCTGGCAAGAAATTAATAGAAGGAAAGGTGCTAAAACACAATTGTGATGAGTTCCTGGATAAATGTAAATAGGATTTCGCTGCTCTCTGAAAATTACAGTGATGAATATATCTATTTATTTATTTATTCATTTTGAATAAATAAATAAAATATATATTATATATATATTTACACGGGATATGCATACTGCTTCTGCAGAGTGTGCTCTGACTTAGGTACACTTTAGCTCCGTACTGAGCCCATGATCACAATAGCAGGTTAAGACAGCTGCATTGACAAGAAGACAAAAAAAAAAAAGATTGCTATCAAGCATGATGTCTCTCTCTGTGTGTAGGGGGGGGTTAAATCCTCAGATGATTTCCATCTTAAACAGGATGATATTTGTGAATTTAGGTAACATTTCCCCAAAGAAAAATCAAACAAAAATCCTCCCTAGTTTGCACCAACATCGGGATCATCATAAATAACATT
The DNA here is from genome assembly GCA_023846285.1 of Phrynocephalus versicolor. Lineage (NCBI taxonomy): Eukaryota > Metazoa > Chordata > Lepidosauria > Squamata > Agamidae > Phrynocephalus > Phrynocephalus versicolor. The sequence continues at coordinate 595,609 of JAHTLZ010000225.1, read as the reverse complement.
AACTGGAACAAAACTCGGGTCGGCTTCTTCTAAGGATGTGGGGGTAAAGGAGATCCCCGGCCCCAACACTGGGAACCGCGCCACAGGTGTTTGGCCCATTGCACCACAGGTCTGGCAAACCTCTCGGTTTTCCATTTCTGGAACCTATTAGACGCCTCTGGCCATTTAAGAGGTCTCACGTGTACAGCCCAAGCGAATTCTTCCCCCTTTCGGACTCTCAGATACTCCGTTTCTCCTTTTTCATCTCCCCCTCTCTGTCTGAGTGCCTACACTCTTTAACTGCTGATCCCAACTGTCATTCTCCTTCCTCTCCTCTCTTGCTCTCTCCCTGACTAGCTTGCGCTCCACCCACTCATCCAACGGTTCATCCACCACCCAATATACATCCCGCGTGTTCTCGTGCTGATCACCCTTGCATTCCTCCTCTAATTCTACGATATGTAATCCTCTCATCTGCATCTCCATTTCTTTCTTCTCTTCTTCCTCTTGGTTAGGAAGTCCAGACAGCTCACTCCCTTGATTATTCACAGGGCGGTCCGTCTCCTCACAATATCATGTAAGCTGGGAAGACCTTAACCAGATATGTTGAGTCTGCTGTCCAGGTACTGCTTCAAACTTCAAAGTCCATAATTGCTCTCCTTATTGCCATCATCCATTTCTAATAGGTTTGCTGACACAGTGGGAGTGGCGTCACCAGTAGTAGCAGATTGCCAGCAATGAAAGAGCCCTTGCTCTAATTTTCAGGCCATGTGACTTTGTCTCATTATATGTGAGTGGGGCACAACATGAAATCTAAGCAGGAGCTCTTTAATTAGCCAGCAATCTGACCTTGGTACTCATGGCAATGGAGCTAACAGATATGTTGACCTTTGTCTTTAAATTTGAATAGGACTGGGCAGTACTTTGAATGAGGGAAGATCTTGAAGGGGAGGATTATTCTTCTCAGTGGACAGATTCTCTCACGTTCATCTTTTGTCAAGCCAACCAACCAACTAACCAGCCAAGATGTGTATGGGGTTCTGAGGCTATTATTGTGCGATCCTGTATATATTTACAGAGAAATACAAACATCTCTGTTCAATGAATCTTGATCACCTGTATACGATCACAGCCTTAAGTGTGTTGCAAATTAATATTGACAACTTTTTTCAGCCTCAGATTTTCATTGTAGGTCTGACAATATCTCCACATGAACACTGCTTTTCTGTAGAATCTGTCAAGGTTTGTTCTCAAAGTGAATTGGCATATTGAATTCTGGGAGAATGACTTTACAGAAATTGCTGCACAACTGTGGAATATTGGTCTGATAGGTATAGACTTCAGATGATACTTTGCACATGCTCAGTTTTCCATATGCTGAATCATTGTTGTATCAGCCAAAAGTATAAAAGGAGTTGGGTATGTTGGAGAGAGCAGCATGTCATTTTGCCATTTGGATTGGCGAGTTCCTGGATTATGGGATCACTGAACTGCACTGCATTTTGACTATGCTTATGCCTGCCGATTCTACAAAGTTTGCTGTTTGTATATTTTATAAATACAGATACGTTTGGTGAAGGGAATCACTGCTGCATCTGTGTTTTTATTTTAAGCACTGCTATTTGGCTCTTCTGTAGCCCACTCCAGCTGCGATTCCGCTGGTCAGTACAAAGCCGTGCCAGGTTATAACTCATTTTGGTTATAAACCTTGACAGAATTAAACTTCTCTACAATGCACCACTATTGTTCCAAAGACAATCTAATAAAATGACGAGTTAGAAAAGCAGATAAGGTTGCGCTTTGCAAAACTTATATAGAAGAACTTTTAAAAAAATGCCAAGAAACAATGCGGGGGAGTGAAATTATTCAGATGAAAACGCTAAATCCCCAGTGCTTGGGTATGGCTGTTAGATATAACATTCACACCCCGTCCCTTGGTCTCTGCTATTATTATATAGTATTAGCATATGTAGCTTACGGGGGAAAGTACAGTTGTTCATTACTTCATTATGCTGCTCAGCACACGTATGATTACAGCAAGTCCATGTTGCTCTGAGTGCTAGTTCCCTGGAGAATAAGTCTAATGAGGAGAGTCTGTAAGAATGTGATATTTTCTAGCCTTAAGAAGAGATGATCATGTGTCCTATAGTACCTACTAGAGATGGGCACGACCAGGAATTTTTTTTTCAAGTTGTCGTTTTTCGGGACGGGTCCATTTCGGCTCGTTTCCGTTTTTCGTGAAATTTTTCAAAAATTTGTCATTTCATCGTGTCGTTTATCGTTTGTCGTTACCGCCGCGATTTAACGCAACTTGACTTCCAGTTCCCAGAGCATGGGGTTAGGGGGTAAGGGCTAGGCTTAGGGTAACGGTTAAGGTTAGGGTGGGTTAGTGGGCTGTACCTCTGGGTGCCTCTGGCCCACTAAGAACACAGTGTACTGGCGTATGGGTTAGGGTTAGGGTTAGGGTTAGGGTCAGGATTAGGATTAGGATTAGGATTAGGGTTGGTGGGCTTTTAATGCCCTCTCTGGCACATCCAGAAGTCTCAGCAAAACCTGGCCATGCGATTGGTGGAATGGCTCCAAAAATTTGCATGGTCCCATCCCATGGCCAGCCCATCATTGTGCGTGCGCAGGTGTAAAAAAATAAAAATAAAATAAAATAAAATCAATGGAGACGTTTTATTGCAAGAAAAACCCACTGCTGCTACTGTAAAAATTCAAGCTTTTAAAATAGCTAATTTTCGCATGTTTCTGTGGTGCTTTGGTGGGTTTTTGGACCACGATTTCAAAAAAAAAAAATTGTGGTCGCCATTTTGGATCCCCCCGCACCGCATGGCAAATGGAGACACCGAGGATGCCCTCTCCCAGCCTGGTACCAGCAAGTCTCAGCATCAGCAAAACCTGGCCATGCGATTGGTGGAATGGCTCCAAAAATTTCCATGGTCCCATCCCATGGCCAGTCCATCATTGCGCGTGCGCAGGTGTAAAAAAATAAAAATAAAATAAAATCAATGGAGACGTTTTATTGCAAGAAAAAACCCACTGCTGCTACTGTAAAAATTCAAGCATTTAAAATAGCTAATTTTTGCATGTTTCTGTGGTGCTTTTGTGGGTTTTTGGATCACGATTTCAAAAAAAAATATTGCGGTCGCCATTTTGGATCCCCCCGCACCGCATGGCAAATGGAGACGCCGAGTATGCCCCCTTCCAGCTTGGTACCAGCAGCCCAGGACAGGGGGGGGGAAGGCTGGAGTGGGGACCCCCCCCGAGAAACCACCCCTCTGGTAGGTGCCCTCAGGCAGGCATATTTTCGCCTGCTTTTTTGCCCGGGAATCGGGTTTTTTTATTTTTAAAACTTTTTTTCTGTGCCGCTTGGCATCGCGCGATCGCTGCGATGCCAGGAATGACAACGACAAATCAGACCCAATTTTTCTTTTGTCGGTTCGAGTTCGAGTTCTGGGGGAGTAATTGTCGTTACCGTTTCCGTTGCGTAAAGGAAACGAGGAACGGAAACAGAAACGAGAATTTCGTTAAGTCGTGCCCATGTCTACTACCTACCAACTGTTAGACTCACTGGGGTGGTGGCTTGTTTGGAAATACAGTCTATGTGCTGGTCATGAAATGGCCCACATTTATGAGCAAAAAGGAAGTCTAAAAGTCCAGGAAACTACATTGATTCATGACAGCATGCTGGTTCCAGGAGTATCTGATTCCAACAGAGATCAGATATTTTTTGGAAGTGATGGGTCTCAAGCAACTGTTAAAGGCCAAACCATCCTATTAGGATAGATCACAAGAATACCTGAAGGACCGTCTCCTTCCATATGAACCTACCCAGCAATTAAGATCTAGTCAGGGAGCCCTCCTGAAAGAGCCATCCCTCAAGGAGGTGAAAGGGATGGCTTGCAGGTATAGGCTTTTTCAGCAACTGCCCCCAGACTATGGAATGCCGTCCCAAGTGAGGCCCGCCTGGCGCTGACGTTGATAACTAGACATGGGCACGACCAGAAAAAATGACGTTTCAATTTTTTGTTTGTCGGAACGGGTCTGTTTCGGGTCGTTTCTGTTTGTCGTGAAATTTTTCAAAAATTTGTCGTTTCATCGTTTCGTTTGTCATTTGTCATTTCCACCGCAATTTAGCGCAATTTGACTTCCCAGAGCATAGGGGTGTCCCGTAATCAGGGCCGGCGCTAGGTGTTTTTGCACCCTAGGCAGCGGGCGGGGTGGGTGGGCGGGTGGAGGGGAGGTGCGGGCGGGCGGTGGGGGGGCATGGGCGGGCAGCAACAGCAGCAGGGGGGAGGCGCGGGCGGGCAAGTGGGCGGGGGGCGGCACGGGCGGGGGCAGCGAGTGGGCAGTTAGGATATCACTTAAGATAGAGGTTCTGTTCTTGGCTTGCACCCCAAATGTGTGTGTGTGCAAGCAAATTGAAGTTGGGAAAATAGAAAATAAATGGTAGTATATAATATATATTTAAAATAAATCCACACCTCCCACTCCCAGTCGAACCTCCCCCTCAGGGCCGTCTTAAGGATATGTGGAGCCCTGGTTCGAAGATCCCTCTGGCGCCCCCGTTTCACAGAGCTGTCGTGTGCTCTCTGCTTTTACACACCACACACCCTGTCTCGGGGCACGCCAAAGGCAGAACATCAAAGACACACTAAAGGAGCTCCAACCCACGAAACGTGGTGTCGCACAACTGTGTCTTTGCAGAGACCCTGAGACTTCTTTTGGGACAGGCGGGAGTGGGATGGGGGGGAGAGGAGAGGAAGTGGTACAAGTACTTTGGTTGTGAGCCACCCAGAGACCTTTGGGTAGTGGGCGGCATACAAGGTAAGTAAGTAAGTAAGTAAGTAAGTAAGTAAGTAAGTAAGTAAGTAAGAGGAGCACGTAAGGAAATAAACGAGTTTCGAAGAGCGCACGGTGGACTTCATTAACAACTGTAGTGGAAAACAAAAGACACACAACCGAGTTGTCAGCGACAACAGGGTGCGGGGTGTAGGAGCAACGGGGCCGGAGGGGAAAGGTGGTGGGGGAGGGAGGGGGACGACGACCGACTTTGCCACCTGCCAAGAACAAGCCTTGACACATGTGTCACATCAGCGTCCATTCCCCCCCTCCTCCTCCTCCTCCTCCACCGCCACCACCACCGCCTCCGCTCCGTTCCGGGCCGGCTGGGAGCGGTAAACTTTCTTGCCGCAATAAGAGAAGCCGCGGAAAAGAAAGCAGGAGGGGGAGGGGAGGAGGAGGGGAGGAGGGGAAGGGAAGGGAGCGCGCAGTGGAAAGTAACGCGGTCCACCGGCAGACTTCAGGACGGGGCTGGGGGGTTGGGGTGGGGGTGGGGGTGGAGGAGGGTGGAAAGGGAGGGGAATAGTTTGTTTTTTTTAACTTATCACCCCGAGCGCACACCGAGGATCAAGTCCTGAGGAGCTGACACCGCGGGGATGAGAGAGCGCGTGAGCGAGCGAGAGAGAGAGAGAGGAGAGAGAGAGAGGCAGGAGCTGCCCTCGTCGTCGGCTGCGTGCGCGCACACGCAAATACAAACACGCCGAGCGAGAGGAAAAAGTGTTGTCGCTCGCAGGAGGAGCTGCCGCCGCTGCCGCCGCCGCCACCACCGGGACGCGCCCGCGCAGCCGCCGGCTAGAGAGCGAAAGGGGAGGGGAGGGGAAGGGAAGGCGGGGGCTCGGAGCGAACCAGGAGCGGGCGCGCGAGGGAAAGGACACTCCGTGAGCGGGCGGCACCGGCAGCCAAAGGGGGGAGGATGGCCGCGCTGGATAGTCTTCCGCAGGTGGGAGGTGGCGACCCGAAAGCAATTAGAGAGAGAGAGAGAGAAAAGCAACCCCAAGCGGCAAACCACCGGCGGCGGCGGCTACACGCGGGGTCTCGCGGTCTTTGCGAGGCTTGCGCTGCTTCTCGCGCTCTCCCGTCCTCACCACCACCACCACCACCACCACCACCACCACGGGTGTGGGTCTGTCTGGTCTGGCACTCTTTTGGGGATGGAGTGTGCGGCCGCCCCCTCTCTCTTTCCCTCTCTCGCTCTCGCTCTGCCCGCCCACCCGCCCGCGGTTTTGCGGGATTCAAATTTCAAAAACCTAAAAATTAAAAATGTGGCGCCTGAGAGCTTGGCCCCTCTTTTACTTGTTTGCTTTGGGGTGGGGAGGGATTTGCGAGAGCGCTTCTCGCAGCGGGAAAAGTTTGTGTGAATTTAGATTCCCAGTGGGGAATCTAAGAGTTTTGGGGTTTGGGGGTTCAGGCGCCCTTGGGGTTCAGGCGCCCTGGTTCATTGAACCACAAAGGCCTATGGGAAAGTCGCCCCTGCTCCCCCTTTATCCAATATCAGAAAAAAATCCTCACAAACTGCCAGAGAAGAAATAAAGAATAAACTGCTATTCCCTTCAGCAGACAAAGCTGCAGGGAATCAAAGAAATTATTTTCTAAATTCAGTTCCCTCCCTGCCTGCCTAACTTAAATCCTAAAGCCTCCAGCCTCCCTCCTCAATCTCG
>JAHTLZ010000225.1:566270-587127 GCA_023846285.1 Phrynocephalus versicolor | reverse complement strand
TCTCTCAAAAAAGAAGTCCAGTAGCCATGACTCAACTTCCAGATATGCTCAAAATATAGTGGTGCTGGAGAGCTTTGAAGATACCGTGGACCACTAGAAGGAAAAACAAGTACTGTATGGCAGGTCCTCCATCAATACAAGCCTAAACTGTCTTTAAAGGCAAAAATGATGAAATTGTGCCTGTTGTAATTTGGGCACATTATAAGAAGACACAGATTTGCTGGTGGAGACAAGAATGTAGGAAAAAACTAAAGGGAAAAGGAAAAGAGGAACCCAGTCGTTCCCTGCCATGTCGCGGTTCATATACTGCGGTGTGAAATTGTAGGTGGGGGGGGGATGTAATTTAGGCCAATCGGAAAGTCTAACTTTCTACTCCTATCCAATGGGAGTTGAAGGGAAGGAACTTTGTGGTGGTGGTTGTGGTGGCTAAGGCATAAAACTGCTGGAATGCTTTCCCTGTGTGCCTCTCTAGTAGACATCTGTTATTGCAATAATGTTAATAAATATTGCTGCTTCACTGAGTAACTTCTCCAATCCATGTTATTTACTTGTTGACTACGTAGCCCATCTTCCACACCCGTAAGTACAATATTCTAATGTTGGATATAGCAAATTGGTAAAAAGCTATTCTTGGATCAAAAAAATGCCCACATATTTCAAGCTAAATATTTCAAAGTAAAGCTAAATATTACCAATAATTAAGATGTGGAGATGAAAGAAGTTCTGATTCTGGTTCTGGTAATGTCTGGAAAAGTTACTTTTCTAAGTTCCAGCAGGAGGATGGGGAGCGGTCTAGAAGACAAGGCATACAGGGGCTTTTCAAATCTAAACACAGCAAAGAAGGGAAAACGAAGATAATGCATTTTCTGAAATGAAATGAATTAAGACATCAGATCTTTCTCCTGGTGTGAAGGAGCACAAATGAGATGTCACATAAACTAGACTGTCATAAAGGTAAAAGGGAAGTGCTGGAAGAAAGTTAATTATGTAACTGAAGCTGTGATCCTAAAAGGATATCTGCGGGTAAAAGAACTGAGTTCAGGAGAAATCAATGCAACTTAGTTCCAATTAAAGGTGTTAGGGCTATAAAACTATTCAAAACCCTTAGAGGGCTTTAAGGAAAAGCAACACATAGTAACCTGATTGGATTTCCTCATCACCAGAGGGTCATAAAATAGCACATTAGTTCAGACACCTTATGTTTCAATCTGCTACCACGGTCCTGTTCTCCTCAATTCTATCTTCCCAAATGTCTTAATTGGTGACTATTGATGATTATCCATTTACCAGCTTTTCTAACTGGAAAAAAAATCCAAATATAGTCTCTTCAACAGGAAAACCCAATGTCTTTCTTCTGGGGGGGGAGGGGGTCTAATATGAATTCCCTGCAGCAGAAGCAGATCTGTGATACCATCTTTTTTATAGTTCCATTCAGAAACCCATGCCTTATTCCAAGATGCTTCACTCCATCCTGTGATGTCTACAGAACTTGCCGAGTCTTCCTTGAACTGTTTTGTAGAGATGGGCATGAATCAAAAAATGGCGTTTTGTTTGTCGTTTGTCGTTTAGGGGGTCCGTTTAGGTTTGTTTCCGTTTTTTGTGAATTTTTGCAAAAAAATCATTTTTGTTTTTGTTCGTTTCATTACCATTTCGTTACCATTTATTTCAAATTTTTGTGATTTTTTTTAGCATTTAAAGCAGATCACTTGTATTGCCGTAACGAAAACGAAACGCACGGCAAAATTTCCGGTGTTTCTGTTCGTTTTGTTTCATTTTAGGGACAGAATTTGTTTGTCATTTCGTTACGTAACGAAATGAAAAAATGAAAACGGAAACGAAAAATTGTTCGTTTCGTGCCCATCTCTACTGTTTTGAGATCCTCGTCCACTGGACACAAAATCAACCAATGCAATGGATTCAGAAGCAGATGAGAAATACAGCTGTTGCAGAGGTGTGTGTTTTCACAGCCTGGTTTCCTTGCAAACAATTCGGTGACTGCCCTTCCGCAGTATGTGTCTTTAAAGGTAGCCCCATTTACGAGAAGACTCTAGAGTAGTCTGAAATCTCACTCATCTCTCTTAGGACCTGGCCTCGATTTTGACCGAAGTGGGTGAAGTACTGAAACCAACACATAAGGATGGGGATGGACAAAGTTGTGAGGTTGTGAGACTACAATTTACAGTATTCTTTACTGTTGAGTAGGCTAACTGGGGCTGATATGAGCCACAGCCCAGGAAAACAGTGGAGATGCGCTTCAGCACATTTGGCCATGTTCTAACAAAGCATGATATAAGAACAATGTTCCCTCTTCAGCCCTGCTGGATGGAGCTGTGTCCCTTGAATGCATGGCTTTGCTCCAGTGACCTGCACAGCCTCCTGCCTCTTTATGGGTTATGTTGAGACTGGAACACAAATGTTTATTCTGGCTATGTGGGGAAGGAGGAGGCAAGCGTGGAAGGGGATAGAGGTGAGTGCATGCGCATGTTCCTTAGAGGGAGCAGTGTATAAGAACATAACAGGGGTCCTGATAGATCAAACCAGTGGCCTATTTAGTCCAGCAGTGTGTTCACAATGTGGCCAAGCCATTGACTATGGGTTGCCCACTAATAGGCCATGCGTTGCTTGCACCCTAGGGCTCACTCTTCCAAGCAAATGTACAAAAGTATATCAAATACTAGACATAGTTGGGATGATGCATAGCCATCTGAAATAAAAGGTTGCATTCCAATCCAAGCATTCAATTTAAAGGGCTGGTTTTGAGGTCTAAAGCCATAACTAGCTTGGGTCCAAGCTAGTATCTCCCTTTATAATCCTGCCCAGGTTTCAAAATCATCAGGGAACACCTTTCTCTAGACCTCACCATCTGCAGATTTCCCCATGCTTTCAATTTCCCCATGTTTTCCATTTCCCCATGTATAAGACTATCCCCCCCCCACCTAAAATTGTTAGACTTAAATTTGTGGTCATCTTATACATGGAAGAAAGCCACAGAGAGAACCATGTGGTTGCAAAACTGTAATTTTGGTTTGGAAAAGGCGGAGCTTTATACATGAGGACGTCTTATAGACGAGGGAAATCCGGTATATTTGATGAGAGCACAAGAGAGGACCTGCTCTGTTGCTACTCACAACCTGTGGAACTCCCTCCCACAGGAGGCCAGGCTGCCCCTCCCCCCCCTTTGCTATCATTTTACAGACAGGCGAATGCTTTCTTTTCAGGCAGGCTCTCCCACACACACCTCTGACCCCCCGCCCCCAGATCTAGTTGCCTAAGAAGAGGGCTGTTGTTTGTCTCTTAGAGCTTTTACATTGCTTATTGGAAGTCAGCTTGTCATCTTGAAGAGAAATGATCCCCAGTAGACATGGGGGTTTTGTTTTGGGAGTGGTCTGGTTCTGAAACAAAAAGTGGGAGCCCAGCTGTCGTTCGGAACTGGACCAACCCTCCGGAATAAAATTAGCCAATCCCTTATTTTGCTCTCGACACGCACGGGGTGCAACTCCAACGAGGAAGAAGCCTCCGACATCATCTTTCCTTCTCCTTGACGCTGGCCAATTAGGAGCTATGCAGGGAATTGCATCATCCCGCCACCCCTGTCTGATTGGCCAGAACCAGGGAGAAGGAAAGATGATGTCGGAGGCTTCTTCCTCGTTGGAGTTTAGCCCCATGTGACCCCAGAGCAAGTTAAGGGATTGGCTCATTTCGTTTTGGAGGGTTGGTCCGGTTCTGAACATGAGCTGGGCTCCCGATTTTCGTTTTGGAACTGGACTACTTCCAGAAAATGAAACACCCATCTGTAATATCCCTAGAGATCCTTAGGGTCCCTTCCAGCTCTGCAGTTCTAGAAGGAGGAGGAGAAGGAGGAGGAGTATATATCCATCTTGACTAGTTGCTACTGCTGGAAGCACTTCAGTGGTTCTCAACCTGTGGGTCCCCAGATGTTCCTGGACTGCAACTCCCAGAAGCTTCCACCACTTGCTGTGCTGGAAGGGATTTCTGGGAGCTGTAGTTCAGCAACGTCTGGGGACCCACAGGTTGAGAACCACTGCGCTCCTTTTCTAAAGTGTGGTAAACGTTTGCCTGGTTGGACACGCCACTTCAAAGTGTACACAAAGTACAAAGCATGCCCTTCATGTATGCAAAGTCGCGAACATTTCCCTCCAAAAGGAAATCTTGCAAATCAAGGCGAAGCCTTGACTCTAGGCTTCTTCATGAAACTCTAAATGGCAACAAGAAACAAACATACCCCTTTTGATCTTACTGAATGCCTTTATGGGAGACTCGCAGTGACCCAAGCAGCTTCCAGATCCCTTAGATCTCTTGTGATTCTATGTGCTTGGTGATGTAATGTGCATTCTTTTAATTTACCAAATCCTTGTTATAATGAGAGCAGTTGCAATTTCCTTTAATTGTCTTGATAAAATTTCATTTCACCATCAGGAGCTTCATGGCACAGTGGTTTAAAAACTGCTGAACTGCAGGCAAAACTGTTGAATCCCAGGTAGCTGGCTCAAGGTTGACACAGCCTTCCGTCCTCCTGAGGTCAGTAAAATGAGTACCCAGTTTGCTTTGGGAGTGGAGGCAATGTATAGCCTGCATGATTACTTGTAAACTTCCCAGGGAGTGCTTTAAGCGCTATAGGGTGGTAGATAAGCAGGACGCTTTGTTTCAATTTTTATGGAGCTAAAACCTCTTCCAACTCTTTCTTTGCTCCTCCTGCTCTTCAGGATCATGTATCCCCTCTTTGTTAGGATAATTTTTCCTGTTTTCTTCATGAATTTCCATCTCAACAGCATGCCTGGGCCTTATCAATTACAGCTTGGTTACAAAACAAGGGGTTCTTAACTTGTCCCAGCACCTGTGTACTCGCTAGGGAGATTGCTGGATGGATTAGGGGTAGGGGATCACTAGAAGCATATCTTTGTTCTGAGATCAGCCAGTAATAGGGTTTTATGTAGAAGGGGGAAGCAAAATTCCTTAGAGATTCCTTCCAATTATATCCCCTATTAGGAGGTAAAGAGTTTCACTGCATTTTGATTTGGAATCTGCATTCTTAAGTAGAGTCATAAACACAGGCCTTCCTGATGCTTCTCCTGTTCCGTATTATTTTTTTACATATATTGCCTAAGCAAGCAAACATACTAGTTAAACATCATGTATTATATTGCTCTTTTCCAAATGCAAGTTATTCTTTCCTTAGACTTATGAGAGGGCTGTCTATAGAAGCATGTTATCCCAACAGTGATAGAATAGGAAGGTACAGTTTAGAGACCGTGTCCAGTTTTTCATGAACATTTGGGAATGGTGTTGTTGTTGTTCAGTCGTTCAGTCGTGTCCGACTCTTTGTGACCCCATGGCCCAGAGCTCGCCAGGCCTTCCTATCTTCCACTGCCTCCTGGAGTTTGGTCAAATTCATATTGGTTGCATCGATGACACCATCCAACCATCTCATTCTTTGCCGTCCTCTTTTCCTTTTGCCTTCAATCTTTCCCAACATCACGGACTTTTCCAAGGAGTCCTCTCTCCTCATGAGGTGGCCAAAGTACTGCAGCCTCAGCTTCAAAATCTGTCCTTCCAGTGAACATTCGGGGTTGATTTGTTTCAGGATGGATAGGTTTGATCTCCTTGCAGTCCAGGGGACTCTCAAGACTCTCCTCCAGCACCACAGCTCAAAAGCATCGATTCTGCGGCAATCAGCCTTCTTTATAGTCCAGCTTTCACTTCCATACATCACTACTGGAAAAACCATAGCTTTGACTGTCCTGACCTTAGTTGGCAAAGTGATGTCTCTGCTCTTTAGGATGCTATCTAGGTTTGCCATTGCTTTCTTCCCAAGAAGCAGGCGTGTTTTAATTTCGTTGCTGCAGTCGCCATCTGGAATGGTAAACTACCTCAATATATTCTCTACCCAGAAAACACTGAAAAGGGATGCCATGAGTCACTATTGACTTGATAGTACGGGATGATGATTATTAAAGGAGAACATCCCTCATCTACCATTTTTGTGGGGGTGCACGCCTTTCAAAAATGCACAACTATTCATTTACATCAATCTCACTTGCGGTTATTTCCACCTGTCCTCAAGCCACATAATCACACATTTAAATGTTATTGGCTAGATAGCACCATGACATTAAATGGTGCCTTGTGTGATCTGCGATTGAGTGCATGCCTATGTCATTAAGACCTACTTATCCCTGGAGTGATACACCTATGGTGAAGCATTTTAAATAAATAAAAATAATATGTCCAAAATAATATGTCCTAGATTTTGAGCCAAATACAAAGAAAAGAACTGGTCTGTGGCACAGTGGTCCAAAGCCCTCTTTTCTGATGAGAGCAGCTTTTGCATCTCATGTGGCAACCAAGGACCCAGAGTCTGGAGGAAGAATGGAGAGGCACACAATGCAAGATGCTTGAAGTCCAGTGTGAAGTTTCCACAGTCTGTGTTGATTAGGGGAGCCATGTCATCTGCTGGTGCTGATCCACTGTGCTTCATTAAGTCCAGGGTCAATGCAGCCGTCTACCGGGAGATTTTGGAGCACTTCATGCTTTCTTCCCCAGACGAGTTTTATGGGGATGCTGACTTCATTTTCCTGTGGGACTTGGCACTTGCCCACATTGCCAAAAGTACCAAAACCTGGCTCAATGACCATTGGATTACTGTGCTTGTTTGGCTAGCAAACTCGCCATACTTGAACCCCAAAGAGCAGGGGTGTCCAAATTTTTTACAAGGAGGGCCAAATTTGTTGAGGTGAAAATGGGCGCGGGCCAACCATTCAGCCACATTTGGCCCCCGGGATGGACTTTGGACAAGTCTCTATAACCTGCAAGGATGCAGGGAGGATGCTGCAGCAACGGAGCCGGGGTGAGTAGGTTGGGCAGGTGGCTGGGGGGTAGACAGAGGCAGGGAGGGCAGGCAAACCGTAAAACTGCAAGCTGATGCCTCCATCCGGTATGAAGAGAGACCAGTTTGTGGGGATGGATGACAGGCTTGCTGAGCTGGCAGGGAGAAAAGGCCATGGGCCGCTCGAAATTTGAAGAAGGGCCGTATTTGGCCCCTGGGCCTGACTTTGGACATGCCTGCCATAGAGAATCTATGAGACATTGCCAAGAGAAAGATGAGAGACATGAGACTGAACAACACAGAAGAGCTGAAGGCCACTATTGAAGCATCCTGGTCTTCCAGGACACCTCAGCGGTGCCACAGACTTGATAGCATCCATGCCATGCTACATTGAGGCAGTAATTGATGCAAAAGGGGCTCAAAACAAGTACTGAGTACATATGCATGCTTATACTTTTCAGAGGTCCAATACTGTTCTATTTATAATCCTTGTTTTATTGCTTTCATGTAATATTCTCATTGTCTGAGATTGTGAATTTTGGGTTTTCATAAGCTGTACGCCATAATAATCACAATTATAACAAATTAAGACTTGACTTATTTGTTTATTTATTTATTTTATATACCACAACCATCTAGCGAAAAGCTACTCTGGGCAGTTTACATACATAAGTAAAACACAAGAAAACACATTAAACAACTTAAAATCGATAAAAACCAACATGACATTAATGATGATGATGATGATGATGATGATGATGATGATGATGATGATGATGATGATGATGATGATGATTAATAATAATAATAATAATAATAATAATAATAATAATAATAATAATAATGACAAATAAACACAAATACTGTAAGACTATCTTGCTTTGCATGTAATGAGTCTATCTCATACAGTAGGTTCACCTTTAAAGTTGCTTTACTGAAATAATGAACTTTTGCACGATATTCTAATTATTTTAGTTTCACTGGCAGTCAACTCTCTTGTAAATCCACTTGTCTTTTTCATCCCTGCAAATTGCTTTGGGTGCACAGTAGGCCTTTTCAATGCAATCTCCTTAGCTGGATCATTAATTAGAAATTTGAGAAGCTGTGTGTTTGGGCTGGGACCTAATTGGGTATTTGTAAACCAAATGTCAAACCCTCAGTTTCAGGTCGCTGCATTTGCAGCACCTTGATGTCTCTTTTATGCCTCATATACATGATCTATGCTTTGTCTCCTGTGTGGTCGATTACCCTGTAAGAGTGCCCATAGCCAAGCTGTTTTTTTAATGGTACGAGTTCTAAAAACTACAGGAAGTGCCCTGGTGGACAAGAACAAGTGCCTATTGACTTACATATCCTGTGTCCCGTAAGGGGGGGGGTTCACAAGAGACTTCTGATAAGCTCTCCAAGTAAGGCATGAAGACAACCACTTAGTCCATGTTAAGAACATAAGAACATCAGAAGAGCCATGCTGGATCAGGCCAAAGGCCCATCTAGTCCAGCTTCCTGTTTCTCGCAGTGGCCCCACCAAATGCGTCTGGGAGCGCATGAGACTAGATATCTGTCTCTTGATACCACTTCCTTGCATCTGGCCCTTGAAGTACCCTCGTTTTCAGCCTAGACCTTACACATCTCCATCATGGTTTCTAACCTGTGATGGACTTTTCCTCCAGGAATCTGTCCAATCCCCTTTTGAAGGCATCCAGGCCAGATGCCATCACCACATCCTGTGGCAGGGAGTTCCACAGGTTAACATCACACTGGGTAAAAAAAAAATTCTTTCGCCTGTTCTCATTCTCCCAACCCTCAATTTGAGTGGATGTCCTCTAGTTCTGGTATTTTGTGAGAGGCGGAAGAGTGTCACTCTATCCAATGTTCTGTGTGCTGTCCCACTGCCTGCAGCTGTGCGCATCTGAGGGTACAACCAGGAAGTTCCATTTAATTATCATGGTGAGTTGATAGAACTTATTTGCCTTCTTAGGGGCTTGGAGATGATAGGGCCAGCTTGATCTAGCCTTTCAACAATGATTATTCCCGCTCTGGATCCCACAACACATGGTGGAGTAGTAGATAGGATAGGGTTGACATGGAAAAAGAAGCACATCTATGGGCCTGTCTTGACTGGCGATTTTGGGGGTGCAGTTGATTGGGCTACCAGCGTCTATTGAGGTCTCAGGGAGGATCAATGTGTCATTTGGCATACTCAAACTGTCCAAACAGCAAATGACCTTTTGTAGCCTGATCAAATATCAATTAAGTCCTTCCCCTGATCCCCTGCAGAGGGTTGGAGGAAGTGAAATCTATTTTTTACAACACTCCCCCCTCCCTCCCTTCTGTTTTTTTCCCTTACTCCCTTTCTGTTCCCCTTCCATTATTTTCCATCCTGCTGCTTCACAATCTTTCTCCCTCAGAATCTGCAGCCAGGAGGTGGTTGGACACTTAGGACAGTTAAACAATGAACATGCAACAACCTGTGATAAGTTGAAATTGGTTTTAAAAATAACTCTGCATCATTATCTTGCTCTTGGTGCAAATGCCACGCTCAAAGGTAGTGGAATAGTAAAAGGTTAATTAAAAGACACAGAGTTACAGCAGTACAGAAAGAACACAGATAGGTTAGTAAAGAACTTAAGCATCCTAGCTGCCCAGAGATCTAAGACACCACAGCTGCTAAAGGGTTCAAACAGCACAGATCAATCAGTTAATTAAGCCTGCTATCCTGGACAGCCTCCAATGTCTCCACCAGCATCTTAAATAGTTTTCCAAACCCACACCCCTTTATCACAAGAACCAGTCAAAATGGCTTACAGCTAAGAGTCACCTTGGTTCCTCCTCTTGCCACCCAGAATGACTCAACCTTTCACCTACTTTGCTGGCAGGTCAGGTGCAGCTCTCATACCAGCTGTGACAGAGCTTATCTCATTGAAACAATAATATTTATTTTTCTTTATCCATTGTTTATTTAACCTGATCTTCTTCTCAACCTTATCATTGTTTATTTAACCTGACCTTCTTCTCAACCCTATCACCTGAATCAAAGCAGATCTGACAGATAGTTGCCCAGTTTTCTCTTGAATGCCTCTGGAGTTGAAGCTCCCACTAGCTCCAAGGTAATTGGTTCCATTGTCATACTGCTCTTACAGTTATGAAGTTTTTACTGATGTTCAACCTAAATCTGGATTCTTGTAGCTTGAACCCATTATTACATGACCCACATTCTGGGATGACTGAGAACAAACCCGGCCCCTCCTCTGTATAATCTTTCAACTATTTGAAAAATGTGATTATCATTGAACCTGCCTAGTTCTTTCAATATTGCCTCATAGGGTTTGATCACCCTTTTCTCTCTCTTCTGAGCTTGCTCCAGTTTGTTTGTGGGTCACAAAGAGCACTTTGAATTGGGCTCAAGAGTGACCTTGTGTCTTTCAATTGCATTGGGGTTTGGATGTTTCTATTAGTGTTTTATTAAGGGATTTGTCCTGATTTTTGTAAACCATTTTGAAAACTCGGGAGCAGGAAGGGTGGGGCATCACCAGTTGAAATAAAGAAATAAAAAGAAGCAAAAATCATAAAGTGATCAGAGTCTACCTTGAGACTTAAAAAGGATGCTGACAACCTCGAGCGGGTACAGAGGAGGGTGACCAGGATGGTTGAAGGTCTGGAAGAAATGTCTTATGACGAATGGCTTAGGGAGCTGGGAATGTTTAGCCTTTCAACAAGAAGAAGGCTGAGAGGGGATATGATAGCTATGTTTAAATATTTGAAAGGATATCATATTGAAGAGGGAACAGGTTTGTTTTCCATGGCTTCAGAGACTAGGACTCGGGGTAATGGTTTCAAACTGCAGGAAAAGAGATTCCATTTGAACATTAGGAAGAACTTCCTGGCCATTACAGCTGTTCAGCAGTGGAGTATGTTGCCACGGAGGTTGGTGGAGTCTCCTTCTTTGGAGGTTTTTAAGCAGAGGCCAGATGCCCATCTGTCGGAAATACTGTGATGGGGGTTCCTGCACGGCAGGGGGTTGGACTGGATGGCCCTTCAGGTCCCTTCCAACTCTATTATTCTATGAGTCTATGATTCTATGACTCCCGTGCCTTCAAGCATATTGGCGATGTGGCAAAGCTGTTAGCCCAGCTGGTGCTCCACACATAGAACAGAGAACATTTTATGGTGCTATAGCATGTGAATGTTAGTATGTATCAATTTTAAAGAGGATAAATGAGAACACACACAAAAAAATTGTGTAGCGCTAATCTCTTGGAGTTGCATTGAGGTAAATGGCCTCCATGTATCCTTAATTTTGTTTTCGCAAAGAATAGACAGAAACATGCTGAATGGGGCCGGATAGACAGAAACCCAAATCAATTTAGAGCATCTTGTATAGGGAGAATCATTCATTCTTTTTTATGAGATTCATTTGCATTTATACCCTTTCCTGCTGTTGCTGAGTATGCCCCTTTCACTTGTCCTAAATCTATGACTGCTTGGGGGGCTCTTAAGTAGCTGCTTCCCACTGATATATTGATTATTCCTCTAATTAGATCCCAAGATCTGTACATGGCCTAACGGAGCCGATTTATTTGAATGGCATTTATTTATTTATATTGTGCATGTGGCGGGGGGGGGTGGCAGTGGCAGGAGGGAACCAACATGACTAATTAATTCTGCAGGGATGCCTTTTTCTTTTTTTTCATAATGCGAGAGAAAGCTTGGGTTTTTGTGAGGCTGTGTTTACTTTCCCATACTGAAACTACCTCTCAATGCCTCCAGAGGTAGATGTGGTGCTCCCAAGTGGGCAGCAAATGCTTCAAATGTAGGATGTTCAAAAGTTGGAACTGGGTATGGCATGTACCATCAAGTTGCAACTAACTTGGATGGTTACTTCACGTCCACTCTCATCCCGGGAGGAAGTTCATTGCATGTTGATGTCGGTTGCGGTCACGTGGTCTTCTTGCGGTTTTGTCCCTGTTCCCATGTACGCACGGGCGTGATTGATGATACCGGCATGACTGATTCCGCACGTTCTCATTCCGTAATGAGATGTGAAATTCCATGCCTTTGTTCTCCGTTTTTTTTTTCAGCCTGACCTTCCGTTTTTTGATGTTTCAATTCTTCGAAGCCTTGCCTTCAATGTGTTATGGAGCTACGTTTGAGGCATTTGTCTTTTAATATCTTTGCACTGCGTTGCTGACACCATACGGAACGTACTGGCGAATGACACTTCACACTCCTGCCACTAGATGGAGAATGGCATGTTACGTGATGAGCCTTACCTCACAGGCACTCGTATTGGAACAAGAAGCGAGATGAGGAGATTCCCGAGGCCAGGGAGGGGAATCTCTCATCCCACTTAGATCGCAGTTCAGGAGGCATGGTCGGGACGAACACCCCTCGTCCCGCAATGGACGTGCGGTTAGATTTCTTCATACCAGAAGAAATCTAACCACACGTTAGATTTCTTTGAACAGTGATGAGATGGACGTGAAGTATCAGCCTTACTGGAAATCTTAACACAACCTTCTGAGTGAAATATTTAAGAAGTGGTTTTAGTAGAGTTCCACTCCCCCTGTGAGCTTCTGTAGCTGAGCAGGGGTTTGTATCCAGGCCTCTTGAGTCAGAAGTGATTCAGGGCATTACCTCACATCCATTTTGTACTGCAACAAAATAAAATGTGCAATATATCTTGTTGCGGTCACGTGGTTTTGTTGCTGTCCGTGTGTCTTCAAGGACACACTTTATTGTTACGAAACTTCTGTGACCTCACAGATGGGTGCCACATCAAAGTGCATTTGCTTTTGTTTTCCTGCAGCAAAAGACAGAAAAAACAGTTATGTCGTGGAATATAAGTTACCCCATGGGCGTGTGTACCGGTTTAAAAACCGCAACACAAATGCGACAAGGCTTCCACCACCACAAGGCCAGGCACAAGGAAGAGTTGCACTTCGGGGGGCATGGTGACACTTTCTTTTGCTTAAAGTGCAATGGCTTTGGGGGAGCAATTTTAAATACCGCAACTCAGCACATTTTCTAGAGCAACAAAGTGGACGTGAGGTTATGCTCTTGCTGACATATAAAAGTGACTCTTTAAGATAAGGCTCCTGTCCAAGTAGAATACGAGTGTGCATAGTTTACAATACCACCTGTTTTAAGCCTGTCTTCCTTGAAATGCTGTTTTAGGGTAGAGTTTAGGAACAGAAGGAAGAAAATAGCGTATCTAATGCACCATTTAAGGACAGTCCAAGGAAGAACAGCCATTAGATATGTAAGGCTGCTTTTACACGACTCCTAAAATCCGAGGGAAAGGGCTCCCAGATGTGGAGCTTGTTTTTCCACCAGCTGCGGACTTTAAAAAAATTAAGTATGACCACGCCCACCTAAGCATGCCCCAGGACATTTTACAAGTACCTGGTCTCCAGAGGTAAAAAAAATTCTGATCCAGCTTGTAAAGCTGTGGATGTCGGGATCTCCTCGCCTTCTGATTGTTTTGTTGTCCCCGCCATCCCTTTAACAACCTGGAATCCCTACGGGCTGCTCCGAAGGCAGACGAGGTGAGCAAAGGTGAACTTGCATTCTTTTCTCCCTTCCCCCCTCCCCTCAACGCAGACAGAAGCAATGGAGTGCGGAATGGTGGGAACACAGGAAGCAGGACAAAACCCCACGATCTCTGGTCCGAATTTAAGTTGCCAGTGGATTTTAGAGGTCATGTAAAAGCACCCCAAGTGGCTTCTAGCATTGCTTGTCTTGAACTTCTTTATAATAGAATCTGGGAAGGCATCAAATATAGATGTAGTCAGCCCTGGGCTGTTACGTTGCAGCAAAATAAAGCAAAAATAAACTGCCTCCCTGGTTGGCTTCTGCAGTTTATGCTGGAAGAGGTGGCATCTTGTTTTTCCCTCAGACAACAACATATTTTAACCACCTCTACTTACTATGAAAGATTTAAATGGATATTGCAGTAAAATTAGCGGTTGTTGGTTTTTATAGGATAACTGGAATACTGTGTCCAGTTCTGGGCACCTCAGTTTAAAAAGGATGTTGACAATCTTGAACGGGTCCAAAGGAGGGCGACCAAGATGATTGAGGGTCTGGAGGAAATGTCTTATGAGGAACGGTTAGGGAGCTGGGAATGTTTAGCGTTACAAGAAGACTGAGAGGGGATATGATAGCTATGTTTAAATATTTGAAAGGATGTCACATTGAAGAAGGGACTAGTTTGTTTTTCATGGCTTCAGAGACTAGGATGCGGGGCAGTGGTCTCAAACTACAGGAAAAGAGATTCAATTTAAACATTAGGAAGAATTTCATGACAGTTAGAGCTGTTCGGCAATGGAATATGCTGTCACGGAGGGTGGTGGAGTCTCCTTTGTGAGATTTTAAAGCACAGGCTGGATGGCCATATGTCGGAAATACTGTGATGGGAGTTCCTGCATGGCAGGGGGTTGGACTGGATGGCCCTTAAGGTCTCTCTCAACTCTATGATTCTATGAACACAAAAAACTAACGTAAATGAAGTGTCCTGCTTGGGCTCCCTAGTTAGGCCTCATGTCCTTTTTTCTACTCCCACTTAGAGACTTGTCCAAAAATGTCAGCAAGAAACAAACATTGGATCACAGTAAGCAAAACAAAAGGTCATAGATCAATAACTACCTTAGAAGACAATTACCGTAAATAATTGCAGATGGAGGGGGAATGAGATCAAAAAGCTTGAAACCAGTTTGGCAGGACGTTCCACCCCAAGAGCTCTTCTGGCTCTACCTCGATGCCATGATTTGAACTTGAGGGAAAGGCACCTTTAGAAAGATTTATATTCACTTAATCTGAAAGACGTTCAGGAGTGATAAATCAGGGAGCCACCCTCTCCAGTAGCTTAAGCAGCTCCAAAAGGTTAAGTAGAAGATATAAAAATGTTATGATGTGTTTGTTATAGCCTTTCAGAGAAAAGTAACGAACCAAGGAGGACAGCAAGGTTATTTTGATATCAAGCAGGCGTTGGGGACGACAGTGGACGGGAGACAATAGCAATGTGTCTAGTTGCCAGAAAGGACATTCATAAAAAGCTATCCTGGCTCAAGAGCAAAGGCCTGTATCTCCTCCAGCGTCTTATTCACACCATAGCCAACTAGTTGGAGGGTCCATGATAATGGCAGGAGTACAATAGCACACCTCCTCCTTTATGATCCCAGCAGTTTGTGCACAGAATTACACTGCTCTGGTTCTGGTGTGTCCATATGCTTTCTTTTCAGAGGAACAACCCACTATTTGCCCAAGGACAGGCCTCCATTTGAAGGACTGCCCAGTTCAAATCTGAGTTGAATGGAAGAGGAAGAATAAGAATGAGAGAGATCAGAGATATGGCCATTGCCTGTCCACTGTGACCCCCTTGGACACCAAATTCAGCAGACACATGACTCAAGCTGATCACATCACATATCTTGTTCAATTAAGGTATATTTTCCCTAATAATAAAACAGTTGCATGCTGTCAAGTTGATTCTGAATCGTAGTAACCATTTTTAGGGTGTTCTGGGGATAGAGTACTTGGATATCGTTTACCGTCCCTTTCTTCTGGGGGCACCCTGGGATTGTACAGTTTGCTGTAGCACACAGATGCTGGCTTTTCTACAAGGCTCCTTGGGGGAATCAAACTCACACAGCAGTAAGGTGGCCACAGCACTATTACAACAGAGGACGCCAAGAGACAACAACAAAAAAACAAACAAACAAAAAATAAAAAAAACATAAGAACATAAGAATATAAGAACAGCCTTGCTGGAACAGGCCACAGCCCATCCAGTCCAGCATTCTGTCTCACACAGCAACTCACAATTTGCTTCAGGGTATTCCCAAGCAGATGTCTTTACCTGCTTGCGATTTCCTGCAAATGGCATGGAGAGATATCCTGCCTATCTCTCCAACTCAGAGGTTGTCCTTAGGCATCCTTTATGATAGCCACTGATACCCTTGTTCTCCATGAACTTGTCCAATCCTTTCTTAAAGCTGTCAAGGCTGACAGCTGTCACCACTTCTTCTGGCGGGGAGTTCCAGAGACCAGTGATCCTCTGGGTGAAAAAGAATTAAGTCGACATTACATTTGCATGTGCTAATTTGGAGTCATTTGTGAAACTATTGTCACAACTAGGCTTTATTACTACAATTAGAGATGGGCACGACTCAAAAAAATGGTGTTTTGTTTGTCGTTTGGTCATCGAGGGATCCATTTTGGTTCGTTTTCGTTTTCGTTGGGTTTTTTTGCAAATTTTTCATTTTCGTTTTCGTTGTGTAATGAAACAAAATACGAAAACGGAAACGAAAAAATTCTGTTTCGTTAGCATTCTTTTCAGTTCAATGTATTTGCCGCAACGAAAACGAAAAACACAGCAAAAAATTTCGTTTCCGTTTCTGTTTCCGTTTTGTTTTGGAAAATTTTCGTTTTCATTTTCGTTGCATAACAAAACGAAAAAAACAAAAACAAAAACGAAAATTTCGCTGAGTCGTGCCCATGTCTAACTACAATTTAAACATATCCTTCTTGCCATTCTTTAGTAGTTGGATCCATTTATGTGGTTTGCATCTTTTCTGACAAAATATGCAGATACAACTAATGTAGTTTAAAATATATATAAGAAAGGGACGATTTGATTATGCACCCAAGCCTCTATTTTCCCTGCTCAGCCATGGAAATTTACTGCATGGTGGTAGTAGTGGGGTGAGGGTAGCGGTAGGAAGGCTACTTACCAAAAAGCAGACCAGTTCTTCCGGTGGATGTCTGCCTTCCCTTAAGGGAGATGGATGGTCGCCAAACATCTCTTTCGGATTGTACATCTTTAAATGCACATCGGCATGGAAAATGTCATGCAAATTAGCACCTTCGTTGGTCCTCCCCCCGCCCGATACATGTGGTTATAAATATGTGTCCATAGAATTTAGTAACCAGGCATGGATTGCCCAAATTATCCATGAGTTTCCCCAATCCCCTTTAAAAGCCAGCCAACTTTGCTTCCATTACAACATGATCATTGACCTCAAAGAGTCCAGTATGATCTGCTTAGATAGCACTTTCCAGATATTTGATAGTGTTCTGCTTATAGACCGCCCCATACCACTTCAAGTAGTCTCTGGGCAATTTTACGTTTTTTAATTACAGTGTGCAGGCTATACATTGCTCCCCCCCCCAGGAAGCTGGGTACTCATTTTACCGACCTCGGAAGGATGGAAGGCCGAGTCAACCATGAGCCTGCTCCCTGGGATTGAACCCCAGGCCATGAACACAGTTTTACCTGGAGTACAGGCATTTAACCACTGCGCCACGGGGCTCTTAGAAAAGTAGTACAGAGGAGGGACAGGATCTGTTCTTGATCAGCCAGAATGCTGGACGCATAATAATGGGCTCAAGCTTCAGGCAGCCAGATTTGGGCTGAATATCGGGGGAAACATCTTAACTGTTCGAGCTGCATGACAACAGAGCCGATTTCCTCTGGAGATGGTGAGTACTCCAGGGCTGGAGGCATTCAAGAGAAAATTTGACACCCATCTGCTTTGATCTGAGATACTGTATTGAGCAAGGGTTTGGACTTGATGGCCTTGTAGGCCCCTTCCAACTCAACCCTTCTATGATTCCGTGTTTATATGCATTCCTAGTGTAGATAACACAGTCACTATACCATGAGGTTTGTAGCTTCGCATTAGAAATGCCGCTCCCTTAAGAGGTAAAAGATGTCTGTTTATCCTACCATTTTGTGCTTAAATTGCGACTGCAGAACGCTTCTGTTATTCCGAATATATATTGCTATGAAGGTAGCCTTGGTAGTTTGCTTACAATTTTACCACATTTCTGTACAGAAATCATGGAAAAATATTCAGAGGCATGGAGCTTTAGATTACATCAATAGATGCACCCAAATCCCTTTCATTTCAGTGAATCACGGCCATTTTCGATTTGAGACAATATGGTGGATCATTCCTTGACATCGAACATCATTTCTTGCAGAAAATCACTATTTTAGATATTTGAGAATGCATTCTGTTAATTCAGGACATTTTAGTCACTAATCTGTAGGGTATTTGTGGTATAGTGGTTTTTTTTTAAAGGAGGAGGGGTTGTTTTTGTTTTAAATTTACAGCGACTATAAATGATGAGTCTAGTGTCTCAAAATGTGGCATTTCAGATACATTCAATTACATGATCTTTATTCCAGTCCTAAGGCAACATTCACAGGAACTATGGGGAATAATTTTGTCTAATGACGTGGTTCCGTTTTTTAAAAAAAAAAATGAGAGCAAAGGTCTTCCGTCTAGATTTGTAATCAAAATGTATTGGGGTGTCTCAATACTGCATTATTTTATATTTTCTTAAATATTTGCAAGATGTATTTCAGAGGTTTTTTTCCTATAATTTTCTACCCTAATCCAATGCAAAATCTTAATATCACCTCCCCCCCCACCCCCCGCCAGATGATGGCCGGCAGAAGGAGTTTGCCTCTGCTGTGAGCCTTTATGTGTTTGTTTCTTATATTTTCATTTGTTGCTTTTTATATTTTCCCATCGTTTCTTTCTTTTTAGTTTTATTTTTATTTTTAGTTTTCTGTGCCGGTCCTTTGCTGGTGCTGGTGGGAATACGGGCGGTTTTTCTATCTTACTAGCCGGCCACCCCCCCCCACACCCATGGCACTCCGTTTGATCTGTGGATCTGTTTGTTGATGGTCTCCCTTTACCTGGGTGGTCGTTGTCCCAGGTTGGGTGTCCATTCTGTCGGTGCCTTGGGGGGCTGGTCTGGTGCTTTGGCGGTGTCTGTCTGCAGCAGAGAGGTCCAGTCCCTGGTATGGAGGAGAGCTGTGGTGCCGGCGGCGCTCATGGCGGCAGTGGCTTCGGCGGCTTGGTGGTCCCAGCAGTAAGGTCAACAGCGAGGGTGGAGGCAAGGTGGCAGTGCCTTGTGTCCGTGGGGTTGAGGGTGGCAGTGAAGTTGATGAAAGCATTCTTGCCAGTGCTGCAGCTGCGTTTGGACTGCCCTGACCATGTGGGTACCATGGAGAGTCTTTGCCTGGGAGCTGTCATTTTCACCCTTTTGCTTGTGGCCTTACTTTGGAGGACTGAGGGCACCTTGGCCGAGCACTTGCTTGTAGCCTGGGGTGTTATATTAATGCCTTGCAGACGTGAGGCTCGCAATGTATCCCAGGTTGATTGAGACCTCACCAATCCTGGTCAATCTAGGCCTCCTCCTAGTGATTTCACTACCGAGTCATTCGTAGCCTTCTTTAGAACCAAAATTGACGCCATCCGAGCTAGTCTAGACTCTGGTTGCTGTAACCTTCCCTCGGGTATCCTGAGTATAGCACTCCCTTGGTCTCCTTGTCTGGTTGAGTTTGGGCCTGTATTGACAGCTGAGGCTTCCAGGGCGCTGGCTCATTGTAGGTCAGCAGCTTCTCCCTTCAACCCTTGCCTGTCCTGGCTTATCAAGTCTGCTGGAAGGAGCATGCCAGAGTGGGCTTCTGTTATTTCCACTGCATCCTTCAGGGAAGGGATTTTTCCTTTTCGCCTGAAGGAGACAGTGGTGAAACCCACTTTAAAGAAACCTGGCCTGGCATCAGACAACTTGTCAAGCTATCGTCTGATTGCCAATGTTCCTTTTTTTGGGCAAGGTGATCTAGATGGTGGCTGCCGTCCAGCTCCATTCATTCCTGGAGGAGGATTGTGTCCTGGATCCATTCCAGTCCGGGTTCAGGCCATGTCGAGGGACTGAAACCACCCAGGTTGCCCTGCAAGATGACATCCTCAGGGGTTGCTCTACCCTGTTGGTCCTCTTGGATCTGTCAGTGGCCTTCAGTACCGTTGACCATGGTATCTAGCTGGTTCAGCTTTCCGAGCTGGGGATTGAAGTTACAGCTTATAGCTGGCTCCAGTCCTTCCTTGGTGGTGGTCTCCAGCATGTTCAGCTGGGGGAAGAGTTGTCGGTTCCTTGGACGCTCCCTTGTGGGGTGCCCCAGGGTTCAGCAATCTTCCTCATGCTATTTAAAATCTACATAAGGCTGCTGGCTGATGTCATTAGGGGATTTAGAGTCTGCTGTCATCAGTATGCTGATGACACACAGCTCTATCTCTCCTTTACCACCTCTGCAATGCAGGTGGTGCTCGTGTCTGGATGCAGTCATGGAATGGACCAGGGCCAACAGGCTTAGACTCAACCCAGAGAAGGCCGAGGTTCTGTTCTTTGGGGTACCAGGTACAGTGGCCCTTACCCCATTCGCAGGGGGGGTTACTATCCTCCAGCTGGCGAATGGTGTCAGGAATCTTGGTGTCGTCTTGGATCAAGGTTTATTCCTCGAAGCCCAGGTGGTGGCTGTGTCCAAGACTGCCTTTTTAAATCTTTGCCAGATTGCCCAGATTTGCCCGTACCTGGACGAGATCTCCCTGAGAACAGTTGTGCAGGAGCTTGTGATCTTGAGGATAGATTATTGCAATGCTCTCTATGTGGGGTTGCCCTTGACCCTTATTTTGAGACTTCAGCAGGTACAAACTGCAGCAGCCAGACTGGTGCTGGGTGTGGGCAGATATGACCACATCATCCCAGTTCTGGCCCACTTGCATTGGTTGCCCGTTGCATCCCGAATAAAATTCAAGGTACTGGTTTTGATCTACAAAACCCTCCATGGCTTGGGACCTGAATACCTGATGGAGTCGATCTTCCAAAGGACAACTGAGGCCTGACCCACTAGAACATCTCAGGCCTTTTCACTTTGGGTGGTCACACCCAGGGAGGCTAGGAATTTGACCACCCAAAACTGAGCCTTCAAATTGCACCTAAGACCTTGCTTTTCAGAGAGGCATTTGGCGACCTTTAGGGTTCCCCCCCTCTTGCTCCGCCTTCTTGCCAAATATTTCTATTTATTGTTTGTTGTATTATGTGCATGATATTTGTTTTCTTTTTGTTTATAGTTGTTAACCGTCCGGAGTTCTTTCAGGAAGTTGGGTGGTATAGAAAGAAAGAAAGAAAGAAAGAAAGAAAGAAAGAAAGAAAGAAAGA
>JAHTLZ010000225.1:537006-560952 GCA_023846285.1 Phrynocephalus versicolor | reverse complement strand
GGCCAGATTGCTCATAAACATGTTTCAACTTACGTGTGGATTTAGGTATAGGTTGCAGAGAAAGCGTGACATGTCATTGAAATCCTCCCCCTAATAACAGTATTAATAATTAATAATATATTAATATTAATAATTATTTCCTCCTTATCATCTTCTTCCTCTTCACTTTAACCTATCCAAGGAATAGTACACTAGAAAATTAGATATTTCTAAAACACATCTTTCATTTAATGAAGTTACATAATTTCATCTAAAAGTTGAATTCTGTATTGTTTGGGGGGAAACTGTAGGTTTTATATTTAGTCAAACAGAACACAAGAAAACATTTGAGAATACAGTAATCACACTGTTTTAAAAGGACATGTGAAAACAGGATACATTCCTACAGCATGGGGGAAGACTTCGTTACCTTACTTTCCCCTCTGGTGCAGCAAGCTGGGGGCGGTTTCAGAGGAACGCCTCTCCATGCGGAACTGAGCGGTGACCCCCCTCGTGAGGGCCGTACCAGAAAATCAGGCACAAATTACCTCTCAAGAGTCCTGACATCCAGTGTGAACAGGCACTTGAGTATACATTTACTGACCCTTTGACCCAATCGAGGTTGGTAGAGCATCAAAGGGAAGTCTGTAGAAATTCGTTAAAACTAAGGTTCATGTGGAAGCTGATTATTCAATTATTTACATCATGACGTCGTCCCTCTCCTGCGAAGCAAATATGAAAGTCACTGGCCATATTTTACTCTGCATAGATAGATAGACAGACAGACAGACAGACAGACAGACAATCAGACAGACAGACAGACAGACAGACAGACAGATAGATAGATAGATAGATAGATAGATACATACATACATACATACATACATACAGTGGACCCTTGTATAATAAACAACTTGTATAACATAAAATTTGTACAACATAAAAAAATCCGGAGATAGGCGAAATTTGCTTAACATAATCGCCTATGGGGAGAATCCGTACAACACAAAAATGAGATCGCTCCGTTTTCAATGCATTCCTATTGGAATT
This sequence comes from Phrynocephalus versicolor, assembly GCA_023846285.1. Taxonomy (NCBI): domain Eukaryota; kingdom Metazoa; phylum Chordata; class Lepidosauria; order Squamata; family Agamidae; genus Phrynocephalus; species Phrynocephalus versicolor. The sequence goes on along the minus strand of JAHTLZ010000225.1, from coordinate 559,923 downwards.
TGTATAAAGGAAAATTTGCTTAACATAATTTCATTTGGAATGAATTAATTCCTTTATACAAGGTACCACTGTAGATAGATACATAGATAGAGATAGAGATGGATAGATAGACAGAGAGAGAGAGAGAGAGAGAGAGAGAGAGAGAGAGAGAGAGAGATCTGTGTGTGTTTTCTCCTTAGAAAGCAGCAAGGATCTGGGAGGTGACCATAGTGAGTAATAAAACATGGAGACCCCAACGAGAAAGGCATGGAGCTATGGGTCCGCCCAGCCACACTTCAATCAGCAAAGAGATGGATCTTTGTTGTAATGACAAGATGAGGAGAGGATGGCTAAGACAGAAGAAAGATAAAAGGCTCAGAAACCCTCGGGAATCCCCTAGCCTTCTTGTGAACTGCTGGAAGTGCAGTCAAACATCAAGTGTATTGTGTGGGGTAGATGCCAATTATATGAAAGCCAGCCTTTCTCCAAGATCTGTTGCGGGTCTCCTCCCTCACAGCCCTGAGGATAATAGAATATGCTCTTTTCTTCTCTGCCTAGCAAAGCATCACAAAACAGAATTATTAGTCTAAATACGCATTGCCTACAAAATGTAAATCCAGCAATTAGGGGCATCCCCGGTGGAGGCCTCTAATGAGTGTTACCATATTCCTCGGACTGCCGTCAGGAGCCAGGCATTGGAGCAAAGGGGACTGGCTCCTTTGTAGAAGGGAATCCTTGCCATGCAAACATTTCCCCTCCCCACCACCCCCTTGGTAAGAAAAATAAAATAGATTACAAGAACTCACATCTTAAGCAATGTTTACCTCTGTCCATTTTGCTTCGTGGGAAGAAGAGAGGGAAACAAAGGAAAGGAGGAGAGTGACAAAATGTTGAAAATAGAGATTGGCACAAAACAAAAAAATGGTGTTTTGGTTTTTCGTTTGTCATTGAGAGGTCTGTTTCGGTTCGTTTCCGTTTGGCGTGAATTTTTGGAAAAAATTCGTTACCGTTTTTCGTTTGTCGTTTCTACCCGCTTTTGCGCTATTTTTAAAGCATTTCAGTGCGCAGGCATCCCCCAACGCCCCAGACCAGAGGGAAAACACTAAAAAAAAAAAGGATGCTGGCAGAGACACAGTATAGACGAGGTATGCAGGGAGGCTACAAAGGCAGCGGCGGGCGTTGCCCAGGGTGCAAGACAGCTGCAGAGTGACTGTACTGCGGGGCAAGGAAGGGTACTCACCAAGCGGCACACAGCACACATGCACACAGGGATGCTGCAGGACTGAAGATAGAGTCGCAGAGACAGCAATCCCACCCTAACTCCCACCAGAGATTGCAAGGAGGACGGGGGCTGCCAGAGCTTTTTATGCCCTCTGTGGCTGCCAGACCTGCCCGCCTAGTCTGCAACCTGGGCATGCTATTGGTTGAACATGATCCCATCACATGGCTTGCCTCCATTTTGTGGCTGGTGGCGACATCCATTTTAAAGGGAAAAGAAAAATACATCGCGATGGGAGAAGACAAAAACAAACATTTTAAGGACCCCAACCCCCCTGGTAGGTATTATCAGACAATATAAATAATTCTTGCTGTGTTTTTATGGATGTCCACGGCGTTTTTTTAACATTTAAAACAGCTCATTTCATTGCGCATTGCCATTAACGGAAACGAAACGTAACAACCACAATTTTCGTGGTTCTCTTCGTTTCGTTTCATTTTCATCACAATTTTCGTTTGTCATTTCATTACGTAACGGAAACGACAAACGGTAACGGAAACGAAAAAATGTTCATTCCGTGCCCATCTCTAGTTGAAAATATTAGATAGGTTCCCATTTTTTTTCTGTCATGGAAAAATAAGAGAGGCAGGAAAATATTATTACTTGAATGGGCTCCTTAAGTCCCTCTTAGAAACCTCTTCTGTTGTCTTGCACTGAGCTACTTGAAGAAGGAGAATTTCTAGAATAATTACCAGGAGGTAACTAGGCTCACTGGCCCCTCTGTCAGATGTTGCCTCAATGCTACAGGAAAGAACAACAACAACCCAGAATGGCTGGCTCATCATGATACAGTATGTGTCAAGACAGCCTCTATAAAGTCACACAACCAAAAAGCTTTCTAATCTAAATGGTACCTGCTGGGCTAGCCTTGTTTCCTCTGACTCAGAGGGTGTCAGGCACCCCCCGGTGAGAGGTCCCCCCCGAAGACAATCCACCCCATGATAATCTGATTATCGTTTGTCATGATGGGCAGCTAACAACATAAGTATTGAGCCAGACTGATTGCCATCTCCACTTCAAGGGAAGGAACTTGACAGTGTTGTTTCTCTGTGTTATGTAGGCTCTCCACCCCCACCCCACATCATCCATTATTTGCAGTGGCTGCAGACAGAATAAGGATGCCTTATCTGATTGTGGCACACGAGCACAAAGAATTGCAAAACTACACACACATGCACACTACCCATGAGAAGCCAAGGTAATTTGGAGAATCCATGATAAGGCAATGAAGACGTGTGTGTGTGCGTGCGTGCGTGCGCGTCCCCGCATGCGTACGTGTGTGCAAATGAAGCAGAATTACACATTTGCTTTTAAACACAGCTGTGGAGGCTGCTTTGTTGCACAATTACTTTTTAAAGGATTGAAAGCGGTTGATGGGTTGCTTGCATCTTTTTAAAGCATCAGTCAGTTGTTCTTCGCTTGCTCTGCATATGTGTGCATGTGGGCACACAAGCCCCTTCTTGAAGAGAAAGGCGACCTTCATTTTAAGAAGAGATTGTTTGCGCAAATTGCAGAGAAATAATGACCCCCCTTTCCTGAAGGTGAGGAATTTCAAAAGGTTTCACAATTCCAACTCAAGGGGAGTCATCATCTTATGACACATTATATAGATGGGAAGGAAGTGTTTAGTGAGTACTTTTTTACATCCTTTCTGTTGGCCAGTGGACTGAATCTAAAACAGCATATGAAAGAATTGTTAGCTCCTATGCAAGAGTATTGGTCTAAAAACACAAGGTTGCTGAGTACCTGGACCCTGGCTGAAGTCTTGGGAAACTGCTATGTTTCTTCTAGAGATGGGCACAAAATGGAAAAGGAATGTTTTGTTTCATTTCATGCTCACCACCATTTTGTTTTGTTTCATTTCTTACAAAACTTTTTAAAAATTGCATGAAACAAAATGAAATGGCTTTCCTGGGTCCTAGAGGCACCAGATTTGGTGCCAGAGACTCCGGGAGTTTTTTTTTAAAGGGCTCCTGTTGAGCTGTCAATGGCTGGAGCCCTTTAAATCTGGCCCAGTTGGCATCAGGGGGACCCTCTGGTACTGACTGGGCCAGGCTTAAAGGGCTCCAGCCATTGACAGAGTGGCAGGAGCCCTCAGAAAATGGTGGGGACTCAGGGCAGTTCCTGGTTGCACTGCCTATGCACCATTTTCTGAGGGCTCCTGCTGAGCTGTCAATGGCTGGGGCCCTTTAAACCTGAACCAGTCAGTACCAGAGGGTCCCCTGGAACTGACTGGGATAGGTTTAAAGGGCTCCAGCCACTGACAGCTTGGCAGGAGCCAGAAAATGATGGAACAAAACGGTTTGTTTCAATGGGGAAACGACTGTTTCATTTTGTCTATATCAAAATGCTGCTTCATTTCATTTTGTTTAATTTCATTTCATTTCATTACATAATGAAACAAAGAAACAGCATTTTGTTTTTCATTTCCTGCCCACCCCTAGTTTCTTCACATCTGTGGGAAAGGTGATGCCTCTTAGGGACAGCAACTGGAGGAGATATTTTGATTATTCTGTGTGAGGTGGCCTTAGAAACAGTACACTTACCCATTCTCAGCTGTCAGTGGGATCCACTGGTAAAGAATAACAATCTCTCTCTCTCTCTCTCTCTCTCTCTCTCTCCTTTTAGCTCCACTGACTAGGGGGCTGCTGTACCATTTGAAGAAAGTTAATAGCACCCCTATTACAACTCATCATGAGCTTTTTTTTTGTGCATGCCCCAGTAGCAATGATACCAACCCTGGGGAAATCCTTCTCCTAAACCTGATCTCCCATGTGTCTATGTGCCATCACAAGGCCCTTAAAATGTCTGGCTACAAGATGCTAGTAACCTAGCAACCCTATTCTTTGTTAATTTGCCCCCCTTCCCTTGTGGAATTCTCTTCACGACTTCCTCAGTTGATGTTGTTTGTTTGTTTGTTTTGTGTGTGTATTTTGAGTCCTTGGCAAATAACTTTTCTCTCAAACCTTTTATTTTGATTATTTATATTAAGTGTCAAGTTTTTATAAAGACATAAAAACATAAATGAAATATTAAACAATCCTTTTACACAGAGGAGTGTAGATACACAGCGTTAGTGTGTGGGTAGAGCACACACAGGTGTGAAGGGTTTTAGGAACAAACTTTGAGGCTGCAGCAGCAACGGACAGCTGCAGGTAGTTAGTGCTTGAAATCTGTATAAATGTAGCAAGGAAGAATCACTGTTAGCTGGTTTTTACTCAAAGCCAGTCACAATGCTCCTGTGTACAGTTAGTTGCTGTGCTTTTTCCTGATCTGCCTCGTGGCGCAGTGGTTAAATGCCTGTACTGCAGGTAAAACTGTGTTCACGACCTGGGTTCAATCCCAGGTAGCAGGCTCAAGGTTCACTCAGCCTTCCATCCTTCCGAGGTCGGTAAAATGAGTACCCAGCTTGCTGGGGGGGAGGGGCAATGTGTAGCCTGCACACTGTAATTAAAAAAATTGTAAACTGCCCAGAGACTACTTGTAGTGGTATGGGGTGGTATATAAGCAGAACACTTTGCTTTGATATGTTTTTTATGCTGAAGAAAAGCTTTCTGAGCTAAATGTAAATATATAAATTATTTTTCTAAAAATTGTCTGCAAGAGTTTTTCTAATGTTCCTGAGTAGCACTGAGTTCTGCTAAGTCTCAGAGTTTTTTCCAGTACACAATATTTTTATAAGACTAAGCTATAGTCTGTCAGGTTTTTTGGGGAATGCTGTACAATACCCATATTATTATTTTCTAACATTAAGCTCCTGCTCTTACTGCTGCTAGCGTTAGTCTGGGCATGTTTTATTCCACCCTTTTTATTGATTGTTATCACTGGAAATACATACAAAAGAGCACCCCGTTCACTAATTACAGAAGCTTGCAAACAATAAATCTCAAGAGAGCTCAGCAGGCCATTGACATTTTGCCGCATAAGCAGAGGACAAAATGGCACCCCCTCCATTACACATACAAATGGCAACCGGACTGGCAGCTGAAGCCTCTTTGAATACTGCTATTGGAACGATGTCCTAAAGTCAACAGCTGGTTTTAGGGGTGAAGAATAGACTGCAAAGAATCAGAACCACAGAATAACTGAGATGGAAGGTGGCCAATAAGGGCATTGAATCCATGCCACATTCAATATGGGAAGCCAAATAAAAACAGATCTGACATAAGAACATAAGAAGAGCCATGCTGGATCAGGCCAAAGGCCCATCTAGTCCAGCTTCCTGTATCTCACAGTGGCCCCACCAAATAACTCTGGGAGAGCACGAGACTAGATATCTGTCTCCTGATACCACTCCCCTGCACACTTGAAGTACCCAGTTTTAAGCCTGGAGATTACACATCTCCATCATGGTTTGTAACCTGTGATAGACTTTTCCTCCAGGAATCGGTCCAATCCCCTTTTGAAGGCATCCAGGCCAGATGCCATCACCACATCCTGTGGCAGGGAATTCCACAGACTAACAACATGCTGAATGAAAAAATATTTTCTTTTGTCTGTTCTTTCTCTCCCAGCCCTCAATTTGAGTGGATGTCCCCTAGTTCTGGTATTTTGTGAGAGGGAGAAGAGCGTCCCTCTATCCCGTTTACTCATGCCCTGCATTATTTTGTACATCTCAATCATATCCCCCCCTCAGGTGCCTTTTTTCAGACTAAAGAGCCACAATTGTTTTAGCCTTTCCTCATAAGGGAGGTGCCCCAGCCCATTAATCATTTTAGGACCTTGCCCAATCCTCGTTAGAGGGATGCAAAAGGAAGACAACCTGTGGGATCCAGGAGATGGAAGGAAAGTTGTTGATTGCCCAAGGACCTGGAAACAAGGTTCAGCTGGGAGGACAAATGAGGCAGGTTGAGGAGGAAGTAAAAGATGAAGAGAGAAGAGGAGGGGTGTAGTGACAGTAGCCAGGAAAGAATGGTTTCCTTGGAGACTGCAAAGCTACTTGGATAGGGAAGAAACCTGGGGAGAAGCAATGCAGGACCTGATCCTTGCTGAATAGAATAGAATAGAATAGAATAGAATAGAATAGAATAGAATAGAATAGAATAGAATAGAATAGACCTCAAGGGCCATCCAGTCCAACCCCCTGCCATGCAGGAACCCCCATCACAATATTTCCGACAGATGGCCATCCAGCCTCTGCTTAAAAACTTCCAAAGAAGGAGACTCCACCACCCTTGGTACCAGTTGGAAGAAGACTCATCTTGATAGAGGTAGCAGTCGCTAAAATGTGAGGAGGAGGTGCTTCCATATTTGCCTTATAGTAGTAAACACTTCAATCAGCCTCTTCCCGATGGTACTAGAAGATGATGGGTCTCGATGTTCTAGTTCCTAAACCAGCCCTGCAGCTGGCATTGCAAGGGTCAGAAAGAGAGGCTAGGGCAGCTGCAGGAGGAGTCAAACAGTGCCAATAGATACCACACTGCTGCCTTTACTGGCCATCCCTGGGAGGAGCCAAGGGGAATATTGGAGCAGTCCAGCTGCTTGGCTTCTTAAGCTAGTACTCCGTCCTTTCTCTAGTGGACTTAGCAAGGGGACAGCTCTGTAAGAAGATTGAGTGTTGTGAACTGAGCCCCTGAAAAGCAACTTTAATGATGACAGCAAGCAACTAGTTACATGTCATGCTATGCTGTTTCTAACCAGTTACTTCCAGAATCGGCAGCGAACCCTCTTCAAGTGAGACGTTGGAATGTAGGTTGTAATTGTGTAAGTCGTTTGGGAACTCTGCCAAAGCAGGCATAAATTGTGCCTGTAAAAAACTAAGAAGCGTTATGCAAAGCAGACATACTTTCTTGCTGTTTGCCTTTTTGTTATCACAGAAGCATATTTGTTGTAGAGCTTTGGGAATAATTCATCCAGATCTACAAGCAAACCTTCCATGGGAGTCTGAACGCACAAATGCCAGAAAACACGAGACTGTAATGTACAAAAGAAAGAGAGGGGGTGGCGGAAATCAGTTCTGTCTACTTTTGCTTTCTAATTGTGAACAGTGGATGGGATATTAAACACATTTCAGAAAAGAACAAGGAAGGCAAGAAGCAGCTTCTGATCTCAGCTGTCACGTTTTACAATTTCCCCAACGAAGTAATGTTGCCTCTGTATTAGTTGTTTGAGTTGCATGCCTGGCACTGCTTTAAAACCCAAGCATTGTATTACTCTATTTCCTTTTCTCTTGAATTCTACTTTTTCATCTCAAGATTAAGAACATAAGAACATAAGAAGAGCCATGCCAAAGGCCCATCTAGCCCAGATTCCTGTATCTCACCGTGGCCCCACCAAATGCGTCTGGGAGCGCACAAGACTAGATACCTGTCTCCTGACACCACTCCCCTGCATCTGGCCCTTGAAGGAACGTCTTTTAAAGCCTGGAGATTAGAGATGGGCACGAAATGACAATTTTTCGTTACCGTTCTCCGTTATTTGTTCCGTTACATAACGGTACGAATAACGACCATTGCAACGGGTCAGGCTCGAACCAAACAGAAACAAGAAAATTAACTTTGTTACTGTTTGTTTTTGTTTATGATGGTGTACGCTGAAATGGAGCTGTTTTTAAAAAGCCCCGATCAACTGTAGTGCGGGTCCCCTGCTGGGCTAATTGCTGGTGTGAGTTGGTAACTGTGTCTGGGGGAGGAGAAGAAACCCAGCGCACCTGAGAGTTCAAAGTGCCCTACCTCGTGCCAAAGGCGGGGGAGCAGGGAAGGGATGTTGCCGCCGCCCGCTGCCATTTGGTCCCCCTGCCACTGCCGCCTCATGCGGCTACCTGCGCTTCTCTCCTCTTCCTCCTCCTCCCATTCGGGGAGCGCCCGTTCCCGCCGCTGCCACAGCCGCTGTTGCGCCGAGCATGGGGTGCGCTAGAGCTGGTCAGGTGCGGGGCTCTGCAACTGCAAGGTGGACCTCGGGGCGATGAAAAGAAACCCGCGCAGGCACACCCAAGTGTCAAAACCTCCCGTGGCTGCCTCACCCCACATCTGGCTCTGGACCGGCACTGAGTGACGCAAGGCGGGCTGCGGGGTGGTAGGGGGGAACAAGGAAGGGGACTTTGTCACTTCCCGCTGCAGCCTCAGGTGGCTGGCTCCCTGTGCTTCTCTTCTCTTCCTCTTCCTCCTCCCATTCCAGGGGAGCACCTGTTCCCACCACCACCACCGCTGCCGTTGCGCCGAGCAAGCGGCATGCTACAGCTGGTTGGGGCTATTTTTTAAAAAAAGCCCCGATCAGCTGTTGTACGGGCCCCCTGCTGGGCTTCTGGGGGGGGGAGAAATACATTTTTTAAAAAAGAACCAAGCACCGGGCATGCTAGAGCTGGTCCAGGCTTTTTTTAAAAAATCCCTGATCAGCTGTAGTGTGGGCCCCCGGGATGAAAAACGACACCCGAAAAACGGAGCGGCCCCCTGGGGCCTGAAAAACGGAAACAATCCGAAGCGGGCCCCAGCACCTGAATAACGAGCACGAAACGCCATTTTCGTGCCCATCTCTACTGGAGATTACACATCTCCATTATGTTTGTAACTAGAGATGGGCACGATTCAAAAAAATAATTTTTCGTTTTTCGTTTGTCGTTTTGGGGTCCGTTTCGGTTCATTTTCGTTTTTCAGGGGTTTTTTTGCGCATTTTTCGTTTTCGTTTTCATTACGAAACGAAACAAAAAAACAAAACAAAAATGAAAATTTTTCGTTTTCGTTAGCATTCTTTTCGTTGGAATGTGTCTGCCATAACGAAAACAAAAAACAGGGCAAAAATTTTCATTTCATTTTCGTTTTCGTTTTGTTTTCTGGAAAATTTTGTTTTTGTTTTCGTTGCGTAACAGAAACGAAAAACGAAAACAAAAACGAAAATTTTGCTGAGTCGTGCCCATCTCTATATGTAACCTGTGATGGACTTTTCCTCCAGGCATGTATCTAATCCCCTTTTGAAGGCATCCAGGCCAGAGGCCATCACCACATCCTGTGGCAGGGAGTTCCACAGGATAACAACACGCTGGGTAAAAAAAATTCTTTTGTTGCCCCTAGCTATTTTTCTTCTATGGTGATGAAGTACGAAAGATTTTAACGTGGTGGCGGCACCTTTCACACCATGTGCCCTGTTCTTTGCCACTCCTTGTAATAAGATGAGAGGTGACATGAAAATCAGGTTCAGGGCCAATTTTGATCCTCCCAATGTTTTGGACTCCATCTGCCAAACACGCCAGCCACTATGACACATAGAAAGGGCTTGTGGGAATTATAGTCCAAAATTCTTGAAGGACAAAGCTTTCTCATCTTAATATTTGCTAGAGCTTTATTTGTAGCATCATGTGCTGCCTGTTTGGTGGTTTGAGTGACTGGAAGGGACTTTTCTAGGCTGAGATGACTGTCATTCTACTCTGCACTAACCAATCATTTCCTCTTGCTTCTGAATCCAAAGAGAGCCCTTCCTCTCTACCGAATGCTTTTCTTTTCCTCTAGTCTGTTGAAGACAGTTGTGTGTTAGGGCGTTTATATATGACCCCTAAACTCCGGGGCAAATGGCTCCCAGCTCCAGAGCTTAAAAATGTTTCCCCACCAGCTCCGGAATTTACAGGAAATTAAGTGCAACCATGCCCACTTTAGCGCGTCCCAGCACACCTTTCAAGTACCTGCTCTCTGGAGGTGAAATTCCCTTGATGCGGTGTAACGATAGTGAGTGCGGGACTCTCCTCGCTTCTGTTTGTTGTTGTTTTGGCTCCCGCCCCTTTAAGAGCTGCTTAAGAGACTGGGATGTTGCCGCAGCAAGAGCGAGAGGCAGAACGGAGGTGAGCCTGCATTTTTTCCTTTCTTTTTTTCTCTCTCCCCTCACGCAGACAAGAGCAAGGAAGTGCGGAGGGGTGGGGACATAGGAAGAGCAACAAGCCCCTAAGATCTCTGGTCCAAATTTAAGTGGCCAGCGGATCTTAGGGGTCGTGTGAAAAGGCTCTTTGTTTGCTGTTGATCTGTTCACAAAGGTAAGTAATGAAATAAGTTTATTCTTTCTCCTACAATTATCAGAGTGAGACTTTACATGACAGTTAATGAGAAATGGGTGGACTGTCAGGGAAACTGGAAGCGTTTTTCCTCCGTAAATCTCAGTAGTTCTGCTGTGTAGCAAAAGGAATTTTACTGGGAATAATAAAATCATAGAATAGTGAAGTTGGAAGGGGCCTCTAATGCCATCAAGTCCAATACTCCTCTCCATGCAGGAATCCAAATCAAAGGATATCTGCCCGTTGGTTGTCCAGATTCCTCTTGAATACTTCCAGTACAAATTTAAAATCTCAGCAAGATTATTAAATGATTTTTAGTGTGCAATAAAGAGGTGGGATCTCCTAGGCCAGTGGTTCTCAACCTGTGGGTCCCCAGATGTTCCTGGACTGCAACTCACAGAAGCCTCCACCAATCACTGTGCTGGAAGGGGTTTCTGGGAGTTGTAGTCCAGGAACATCTGGGGACCCACAGGTTGAGAACCACTGGCCTAGGCCCTCCATGAATGAGGGGGGTGTTGAAAGGACCTTGGGGGAAGAGAACTGAGATGGTTTAATTTTATTCCCTTTTTGCAGATAACTATTTAGAAGTTCACGCCCCACTCTGGCTGAGATTCCCACCTTGAACCCTTTCGTGTCCTTGGGGTCTCATTCAACCTCGCTTTCCTGGGTTCTGTCTGTGTTTGTGGCACTTTCTTCTGCTGAGTTTACACAGTTCTCTCTGGGATGCCCATGCCCTTGATGTTGAAGCTGCTGGCCCTTCTAAGCCCACAGGAATGTAGTCCAATAATTTCTTTTACTACTTATTTGTCAGATTCTGGAAGAAGAAGGGGGACCCTGCTGAATGCACCAACTACACACCGATTAGATTACTTTCACATACACTTAAACCTTTGAGCATTTTATTGACGCACAAATCCGCACCACAGTTCCAACTAAGTGTCAACCAAGCTAGCTTTGTCAAGAACTGTGGAACAATAGATGCAATCCATGCTGCCCAGCTATTATTTGAAAAAGAAATGGAAACCAGTGCATGCAGCTTTCCTTGACCTCAAGAAAGCATTTGACCAAGTCCCATATGATGTCATCCGGTATGCACTGCAACATAATGGAGTCCCAGAGGAACTTGTCAGTTGGTTCAAACTCCTCTATGAGTTGCCGAACAGTCGTGTACAGGCCACTGCTGGTATACTGAAAGATTTTCGTATCACAGTTGGAGTCCACCAAGGATTGGCACTTTCCCCACTTTTGTATTGGTTAATTGGCGTGATTGCTTATTTTATCAGTTATTTTTGTATGAGTGTTTTATGTAGTATTTTTATATTATTGTATTTGTTAGGTTCTGATTGGTTTAGGCTGTGGGGTTTTTTGTATTTGGGGAGTCACCTTTGGGTAACGTCTGTACACTGCCCTGAGTTCCCTATGGGGAAAATCAGGCGGTTAATAAGTGTAATAAATAAATAAATTACTAAATAAATAATAAATTTTCATTCTGGTTAAGGATGCAGTCACTCGAGATCAGCAGTGCCCTGGACACTCGTTTACAGTGTTGATGTCACGATTGCACTATAGCAGGCATGTCTGAACTTTGGCTCTCCAGATGTTTTGGACCACAACTCCCACAGTCCTTTGCCACTGGAAATACAGGCTTAGAATTCTGGGAGTTGTGGTTCAAAATATCAGGAGGAACGAAGTTTGGAGATGTCTGCACTATAGAGTAAGGCAGATCTTGAGCACCAAGCCCAAGTATAGAGTGACCGTCTGACAATGTGACATCAAGGACCAACAGTGCTTGGCTAAAATGGTGTACCGCATCAAGCGTCATGTGTGACAAAAAGATCAGCGACCATTTTAAATCAAAGATCTATCACACCATTGTTCGACCTCTTGCGCTCTATGGCACAGAGTGCTGGCCAGCAGTTAAAGAAACTGAACATCGCCTTGGTGTCATGGAGGTGAAGATACTGTGATGGACCTCTGGCCTCATGCAAAAGGATAATGTGCACAATGATGACATCAGAGCAAAATGCAGCATTGCACCTATTGCCAACTAGATGTGCGAAGCCCGAATATGTTGGTTTAGTCATTTCTCATGTCCTTCATGCTGATGACGAAACTCTGGCCAAAAAGGGTCTCACACTTCAGGTCAGTGGATCCTGACGGAAGGGAACATCCAAAACAGTGCTGGATGAACACCCTTGAGGATTACATAAAGTTGTGCTGTCTTCACCTGGACCTATTCCATGACCGCGCTAAGTGGAGGTCCAAAACAAGAATAGCGGACCCCACCACCAAGTAGGACAAACGCTAAGAAAAAGAAGAAGAAAAGATTTCTAGACAACAAGGCCACTCTGGGTGGTTTACAACAACAACAAAATACAAGTGCAGTACATTAATTGAGAATATACAATTAACAGTATACAATTAATTATTATATAATTAAGAATTAACATCTATATGGTAACATCTATAGGAACTCCCTCCTATAGGAAGCCAGGTTGCCCCCCATGTATGCTCTTCTTTTGCAGGCAGATGCCGTAAAGACCTTTCTCCTCAGATAGGCTGTCTTCCTCTCTCTCTCTCTCTCTCTCTGTCACACACACACACACACACTTTGTGTGTGTGTTTAAAAGGGATTGCTGTGCCTCTTTGCTTTTGAATGTGATCTTGGTGTTGATTTTGCTTGCGGATTTCGTCACGGCATTTATTGGATTCTTTTTAGATCTTTGTGCAAGGAATGCCTTTAGCTGTTAAACATTGCCTTTCAATGATGTGAGCTCCCTTAGGCCCTTTTAAGGAGAAAGGTTAAATAAATAAATAAATAAATAAATAAATAAATAAATAAATAAATAAATTCTATCTCAGAGCTGATGCCGTGATGATTCCCCCGCTTTCTTTTCCTTCCTCCCCACCCAAAGAAAGAAAGAAAGACTTGAATAATTTATTTGGCTTGCTCTTTATTTTTAATGTTCCTCTGAAAGCAAAGCATTTTCTGAACCTACAAAATACAAATCAATGCCTGGGCTCTCATCCAGGCCCCAGAGCTCCTCAGCAGCTGCAGGGTTTTTCTTCTGTTCCTCCGTTGAACCTTTTTCAGCCCTGGCCTTTCAGTCGCCCTGGACTTCCCGGCTTCTTGGCCTTCAGTCAAGAAGGGTAGTCGGCCTTTTCAACCCACCAAGATTCACAGGGTTCCAAACCGTTCCCTTTCACGTTTTACCCTCTTTGCAAGCTGTTTCAGTGGCTGCTCTCCCCACATTGGCTGAGAAGGCATGATTATTTCATTACGATTTGTTTTCAGTTTTGGGGTGGGGGTTGGGGTAGCAGCTTGCGTTTGCCTGTGCAGCCTAGTAAGGTAGACGAAGGTGAAGCGCCGGAGGGGCCTGTATAAATAATGCATTCTGCCAGCTTTGCCCTTCCCGTCAGTAACAGGCTGCGAGGCAAATGGCAAACATGGAAGGCCTTGATAACGCCCATTCTGAAAGGAGGTTGGCATCAAGTGAGGGGGAGGGAAAAAAGCTTCCGCATGAAACCCATAGTAGCCGAGAAGGGGTTTTGATCACTACACAAGTCCATCTCCAAAGAGTCAATCAGAAGCATTCATTGCAACGTATTGGGAATTTTTCTGTTCCCTTTTAAGCTCCAGAAGTCAACTGAGCGGCTGGAGAGTCGCCCGCTGCCTAAGCTTTGAAGACAAGCTTGCTGAGCATTTTTCAAGATATGCTCACGGTCCCAAACCCATTGCGCGATCTGGAACTGGGGCTGGTATAGATGTAAGGGGCTTCTTTTCAGTTTCAACCCCTCCATGGGAGATAATGCTTGCTGACCTTGTTTATTTCTATCCATCATCACATGCTGACAAGGAAAATCATACACCCTTTTTATAGAACATAAGAACATAGAACATAAGAAGACCCATGCTGGATCAGGCCAAAGGCCCATCTAGTCCAGCTTCCTGTATCTTACAGTGGCCCCAGCAAATGCATGGGGCCACGAGACTAGATATCTGTCTCCTGATACCACTCCCCTGCACCTGGTCCTTGAAGTACCCTGGTTTTAAGCCTGGAGATTACACATCTCCATCATGATTTGTAACTTGTAATGGACTTTTCCTCCAGGAATCTTTCTAACCACCTTTTGAAAGCATCACCCCAGAAGACCCCCCCCCCTTAGTCCTAAAGATTTCTCCTCAGCAAAAACAGCCTGATGCTTGGAGTCAGCTTTGAATAGGGCAAATCAGCATTTGCTAGTTGAAAAGGGCATACAGATTTAAGGGTGTTTAATGTGTCATAAATGGTGGGTCATTCTAAACCCACCTAAATGGGTCACTCAATAACAAAAAAGAACTCACTGAATACATTTACCATGTGAATAAACTTATTTAGGACTCAGATGTACCAATGTAATTCTATATACATTGTATATAGTATGTAATTCTATATACAAGGTGCCTGATGGGGGGATATGATTGAGACATATACAATTATGCAGGGCATGAGTCAAGTGGATAGAGGGATGCTCTTCTCCCTCTCACAAAATACCAGAACTAGGGGACATACACTCAAATTGAGGGCTGGGAGAGTAAGGACAAAGAAAAGAAAATATTTTTTCACACAGCGTATTGTTAGTCTGTGGAATTCCCTGCCACATGATGTGGTGATGGCATCTGGCCTGGATGCCTTCAAAAGGGGATTGGACAGATTCCTGGAGGAAAGTCCATCACAGATTACAAATCATGATGGAGATGTATCACCCCCAGGCTTAAAACCGGGATACTTCAAGGGCCAGATGCAGAGGAGTGGTATCAGGAGACAGATATCTAGTCTCGTGTGCTCCCAGATGCATTTGGTGGGCCATTGTGAGGTACAGGAAACTGAAGCCTTTGCCCTGATCCAGCATGGCTCTTATGTCCTTAACTCAGGTGGCAATGAGGTTGTCTCATGAAATCTAAAATATAATTGGTCAATTTCTTTCCTCAAATTGTCAAAGCAAAGGCTGTTTTTAGCAGTGCCGTAATGGCTGTTGAAGTTTTTTTCATGCCCCTGTATCCGCCGGACACTCAGATTATGGGGATGTCAGCCTTTCTCACTGAAAGCCACTGAAGGTTTTTTTTTTTTTCCTTTGTGATCAATGGCCATGGTCTAGCTTGGGTGCCATGAAACACATCACCAGACTCTTGTACTCCAAAGGGGCATTCAAGAGGTGACAAATTAGCAAAAGGAAGCTGAGGGGCTGAGGGAAAAGGAAGAGAGAAAGCTAAATTTATTGGATAGCACTGGGCACTCATACCAGGAGCTTTATAAATAGACTTCACTGTACATAAATCCCTGGGCTGTAATGGTAGCAGATAAGCTGGCGCCATAATATCTGTGGTGACTTTACAGTGACAGATAGTAGCTTGGTTGGAACTGACAAGGGCCCCTGTCAGCATGGCAGCAAAGATGAACAAAGAAAATAGACAATTCCTAAAAAGACAAAAAAGGAAATCTGACAAATCTTTGAAAGATGGTAATAATAATATTATGTTGCCGTGTGTATTTTGTATAACAAATGGTTTGTATAAAATAAAATCTGTACAATGTAAAACATTCCGGAGATAGGGGAAATTTGCTTAACAGAATCGTCTCTGGGGCGAATCTGTACAACATAAAAATGGTCGCTATGAGGGGTTTCAATGCATTCCTATGGGAAATTTGCTTAACAGAATTTCATTTGGAACGAATTAATTCCTTTATACAAGGCATCACTGTATTTTAATTTTATTTTATTTTAGAGTATTTTTGCCCTGTCTTTGGAAAAGGACTCTATATCGTGTCCCGATTTTTGTAGAGCGGGGGGGGGGGAGGTGAGGTGAATCGGAGCTCCTAGAACCTGTCAGATGAAGTCACTCACGTTTAAATTGGTCAAAATTGTTGGGTATAACAATCTGTGATGCTAATTTCAACACCGGTGGGAGGGTTTCTTCATGTCACAAACAAACCTGCTGGCCTGTTGCATGAAGACCAACCAGAGGGGTTTTGTTTTTCCCCAGGCTTGAAGCCATCACTTCTTGCTTTTATCTTTGTGAGGGAAGGATGTAGTTCATCCTTCCAGCCTTGTCCTCCCTGCCCCACGTGGGTTGAAGATACAGACTTTCTTTTGATAGATTTTTACTCTCCATTCTTTCTTCTTTCACTCTGAAAATGCATGCTGGTGATGACTTACTGGACTTATGTCAGTAAACTTTCTTCTTATTTTTACACTAGAAAAGCGAGCTTCACGTGTTTTATTACAAAGAGCTAGTTTCTTGCAGAGAGCGGGAAATAAGAGGGAACTTCTGTATTGATTTCCCTTTTGCCTTAAAAGCTGGCTGACTTCCTCTGCTCAATTAAAGAGAAATTCAAACAAATTTCCTAACTCTGCCAACAAAAATTGGCCCCGTGCACCACATATTACACCCGTGTACCCTTTTTTTCTTCAAACCTAGGAATGAAGCCGCCTTTCCTCTCCCTCCCGATCTCCATTTTGTGTGGGTTTTGGTGTGTTTTCCCCCACATTTCAGTGCTCCCAGTGGCTCCTGGAGAATCCTGGGAATCCGCAAAATCTTAAAGTTTTAAAAGGATGCATGAGCATTTCAAAGCTTTGATCTACTCTCAGCTCTTACTTCTTATACAGTGTAATGTGCGGTTGGGTTTCCAAGTCCCAAGGGATTCTTACATAGAGCCTCTCCCTCACCCTACAATAAATTTGAACCCATGTTCCAGGTGGAAGAAACTGGGCGCTTTTACACGACCCCTAAAACCCGAGGCAAAGGGCTCCCAGATCCGGAGCTTAAAAATGTTTTCCCACCAGCTCCGGACTTTTAAAAAAATTAAGTACGGCCACGCCCACCTAAGCGTGTCCCAGCACACTTTTCAAGTACCTGGCCTCCAGGAGGTAAAAAATCTTCCGATGCGGATTGTAAAGCTGTGAATGCCGGCCTCCCTCACCTTCTGTTTGTTTTTTTGTCCCTGCCACCCCTTTAAGAGACAGGAATCACTACAGGGCGGCTCGGGGTGGCTTCAACTGGCAGACGGAGGTGAGCCGGCATTTTTTCCTCCCTTTTTCCTCCCTCCCCTCATGCAGACAGAAACAACAGAGTGTGGAGGGGTGGGAACACAGGAAGAGTGACAAACCCCCACGATCTCTGGTCTGAATTCAAGTTGCAGGTGGATTTTAGAGGTCGTGTAAAAGCGCCCACTGACACTATCTCACCAGTCTTGGGTTGCCATTCAGCATCTCCCTATGGGCAGTGAAGCATCTCATGCGTTCTCTGAGTTCTAATCTCTTCTTCTCTCCTTTATATGGTAACATCTGGAGGTCCTTAGGTTGTTTAAATGGGTGCTCATTTCCATCCTTTCCGCTATATGCTTAGCTAGCCAGAAGTGTCTGTGAACCCAAGTGAACAGACCTGGCCTGCACCTTCTGCCCACCAATAAACACATGTGTTAAATATTCAAGGATTGTAATGAAGAGGAGATGGTTGATAAATGAAGGGCAACACTTAAATTCGGGACAGCAGAAGAGCTTTGGTACAGCATGAGTGAATCTGTACGCTGGGTGACCTGCCAGCCTGCCAATACACACCATGACACCCTTGACCGGGAACAGAATTGGGACATGTGGCCACTAGCGAAGCCTTTGTTACCCATTGCAAGGGGGTTGTAGCAGCCGTGCCTGAGCTATGGACCCCTAATCCCCATATAGGATGATGCTAGACTTCGGATGTGGCTAGATGTCCATCTCTCACACTGGGGATCAACTTCTATGTTCAAGCTGCCTTCCACAGCAACTCAGAAACCATAGAGACAGATGTTATGTGGTACAATGATGACCTTGTTTCTCACAACACTATGTAATTGGGACCAAGTGCAAACATAGAGTTACTTTTAAATGGAGGGGGGAGATGGAAGGTTGGGTGGGGGAGTTCTCAATGAAGACTGATCAGAAATGAGACAAGGAGATCCTATTACATCTCCATAATGTACAACTTTGATGATGGACTTCTTGTCTACCAGGCAGGTCCCTCTCTGGCTTCACAGCCTGTTCCTGATTGGCTGGGATATCCTATCAGCAGGGTGGAGAGGGCATGTGCAGAGGTAGCATGCTTGGCTCCTAGAAGTGAAGGTGGCCCCACTGTCTCTGAGGATGGTGGTGGCCGTGGCATCAGGGCCAGATGGGAGGCAACAGGAGCAGTTGGAAGGAGCATATGAGCATCTGTTTTTCTGAAGCAAAAAATAGCTCTGAGTGGGAAAAAAAATGCTTGGCACTTCTATTATGCTTTAGCAAAACAGGATCCCTGAACCGGGTTGTGAACTGAACCATGAAGCAGCTCAATTCGTCAACGTTCTCTGGTTTGTGGTTCAGTTTATGTCGATCTCTAGTACTAGGTTCTAAGTGTGCATTGCTGTATGCTAAACACTCTAAGCTTTGGCCCTTTTATATTAATCTGTAGATTTAAATTTCTTTCACTTTTCTTGGTAAAGACATCTTTTTATAAAAATCCTTAAAATTCTTTTCATTCTCAGGCCCCAGAATGAATCATCTGCATTCCCATTATTTCTTATGGAGAAATTTGCTTTGATATAAGAGTGGTTTGCTTTAAAAGCATGTTTCCGGAAGGAATTAAGTTGTAAACGAAGGTATTACTGTGCACAAGAGGAAGAGCGGAAGTTCATTTCATTGAGTACAACACATAGTATCACTTTGATTCCACATTTCTTGGCATGTGACCAGGAATCGAAGTTTCCTGGTCATTAATTATCACCAATTTCCCACTATGAATTAATTCATTGCCTTCTGGCAGTGTAACTATGCAACAGTTTTTAGATACTTTTTTAAAAGGCCCAACATTCACAAATGAAGTTCAATTTAAAAAGGATGTTGACAACCTGGAGCACGTACAGAGGAGGGTGACCAGGATGGTTGAAGATCTGGAAGAAATGTCATACGAGGAACGGCTGGATGGCCATATGTCGGTAGTACAGTCACCCCCCCCGTCATTTCGCGGTTCATGTACTGCGGTCCCACTATATTGCGGGATTGCAGTACCTGCATGTTGGGGCTGCACGGGCACGATGGCGGGGAGCAATCGCATTGCCCCGCGCTGCCCCAGGGCCCCTCTGAGAAGCCTCGGAGCCATGTGGGGGCGGCGGGGAGCGATCACATTGCCCTGTGCCATCCCCTCCTCCTCCAAGAAGCCTTGGAGCTGCGCGGGGGGGGGGGGGGGGGGGGCGATCGCATCACCCCATGCCACCCCTGGGCTCCTCTGAGAAGCCTCGGAGCTGCACAGGGGGGCGGCGGGGAGTGATTGCATCACCCCACACTGCCCCTGGGCCCCTCCGAAAAGCCTCGGATCCACGTGGGGGGTGGCGGAGAGTGATCACATCACCCCGCGCTGCGCCCCGGACTCCTCTGAGTAGCTTTGGAGCTGCGCAGGGGGCGGGGGGAGTGATCGCATTGCCCCACACCGCCCCAGGCCCCTCCAACAAGCCTCGGAGCCGTGCGGGGGTGGCAGGGAGCGATCACATCGCCCCGCGCCACCCCCGGACTCCTCCGAGAAGCCTCGGAGCTGCACGGGGGGCGGTGGTGAGTGATCGCATTGCCCCACGCCACTGTCCCGTGCTCCTCCGAGAAGCCAATGTATTCCAATGGAGAAAATTATCTCCATTGGAATGCATGGAGCCAATGCATTTCAATGGATATGCCGGGACGGTGGCGGGCGGTCAGATCCCCCTGCTGCCACCGGCGCGCACTGCCCCAAGACCTCTCGGACCGGTGTGCGCCAGTGGCGGCAGGGGGATCTGATCACACACCCCACCCCCAGGCCTCCCCAACCCAATTTTCAGGGATCGCGGGTCAGGTGGGTCCCTAACCCCCACGATAGACGGGGGGTTACTGTACTGTGATGGGGGTTCCTGCATGGCAGGGGGTTGGAGTGGATGGCCCTTGAGGTCTCTTCCAACTCTATGATTATATGATTCTACTTAGAGGGCAAAGCTATTGTTTTTTTAAGCAAATGGAGAAGATGCAAATACAACATTTATCTATCCAGGCAATAGGTTGTTTAACTCTTAAAATACAGTACCAGGGAAGGCTTTGAGATGCTGTAAGCTAAACCGAAAACATACTAATGTTGCAGAGAGGCAGCAAAGGAAGTCTTATACCAGGAAGACCAAGTACAAGAAAAACAAGCTATTTTGCATAATTATAGAGTGAGAGAAGCTGGCCTTGTGACTCTTAAGACACTCGTGTTAATAAAGAGCTATTCCTAATGTCTGTTCCTGGCCTGAGTTTGAATCCTGTGGTTTTCCTCTCTGTTAATACTGGATTAGGCTTTCTGCTAGGCGTTGTTTACAATGCTCCCAAATTTCAGCATGCACTTGTAAGTACAGAACTTAGCTACTGCTGACGGTGTGGCATTTCACGGCAGTTGGGTTTCTTCGGCATTCACCTGCATCCACAAATCACCGATTCAGGAGAAAATTATGTGCAGAGGAGAATTGCGAATCGGGACCAAGACCGTATGTTTGGATTCTCGTGTGAGGATTTACGTGAATTTACGTGAATCACACAATCAGTTTCTAAATTTTCCATTATTATTGCTTTGACAAAAACACCTCTTCTGAAGGTTCAAAGTTCATTTAGGTGTGATCTTGGGCCAGATGCCCCAAGGTCTGCATCACAAGGGGTAAATATATACAGTAATGCCTCAGATAACAAATGGAAATTTCTGAGTATAGGGCTGCCTCGGATAACAAATGTTATTTGTTATACTTACCCTTTGAGGAAGACATCTAGAATTCTGAGAGACCGTTCGCATCCTGGCCACCAGTTTTTTGAACTGTTGCCGTCTGGCAGGAGATATAGGACTCTTAGGTCAAGGACAAATAGACTAAAGAACAGTAGAGCAGTATCCAAGTTAAACACGACAGTTTTAGCAACATCCTAATCAGTTTTTAAGTAGTGTTTTAAATTTTGTAAGCAATTTTAAGAGTTTTTAATATCTTCTTTAGAGTGTGTGGTGGAACAGCACTCTAATTTCGTTGTGCATATCTTGCATATGCATGATGACAATAAAAACTCTATTCTATTCTGTTCTGTTCTGTTCTATTCTATTCTATGAGCTGCCTTGGATAACAAATGTTTCATAATGCCTTGCAAAAAAGTGTACCCGGGATGTATTGCACCCCCTGTAGTTTGTGGAGGGGTGGGAGTAGTAAGAGCAGTTTTTTTCATGTTTTGTTTTGAACCATTCTGTTTTGCTGAGAGATTTGGACCTTTCGAACTTGGAAAGGTATAGGGAAATACCTTTTATTAATCTTTGCACTGATTTTCTTTGCATTTTAGGCAGGAAAAGGCTGGGGTAATCATGCTGCTTTCTTCTGTCCATGTTTACAATCTTTTCCATTGCTCTGCAGGCAAGAACAGGCTGGATTTCTCTTGCTGCTTATGTTTGTTTGCATTTTCCCCATTGCACCTTGGGTAGGAATAGGCTGGGGTAGTCTTGCTAGTTTCTCTTGTCCATGTCTGTATTGCACTGCAGTGGAGGTGTTTTGGAGGGGGTGCTCCAGCACCGCAGGCCTTTAAAGTGCACTTTCTAAAGAGGTATGGAAACACCACCACCACCACCTAGCTTTTTTGCGTTTTCTTGGACCTCTGGAACGGATTAATTGGTTTCCCATTCATTTCAATGGGGAACCACGTTTTGGATAACAAACGTTTTGGATAACAAATTGCCCCTGAGAATGAATTAAATTCGTTATCAGAGGCATCAATGTATTCTGTGCCCACCCCACTCACCCCCCAGTGGTTTGTGTGTGTGTGTGTGTGTGTGTGTGTGTGTGTACAAATACTATTTTGTTCTTTTGATGCCTTCCCCAGCTCAATGCCCAGCCCCCCATTTAATTGTCTCCCCGAGCTTTCCTCTCTCATTCAGGTCTGCCTCACAGAGTCACAAGGGTAAAGAGAGGAACGGAGGAGCCATATGTACCACCTTAACCTGATATGACAAAAGGTGACATATGATTTTGGGAAAGGCAGGGAAGAAACCCTTTTGGTTTCAGTTGTAAAAGTAAAAAAAAAATGGGAAATTCACCACGACACACACATTTATGGTCTGGGGAGTGACATACTGAGAGGAGCTGTATCTGTGCTTGACGTTAGCATAATGACAAATGCTAAATTATGCACTTCAGTGCTAAATGCACAATTTCGGCTCTGTCATTCCCATCCATCTGCAGATCAGGTCAAATGTGACCAAGGGGAATTCATGGGATGTTGCAGAGGAGGCACAGAAGGGGAGGGGAGGTTAATGCAAGTGGTGGAGCACATGGTCAGTCATAAAAACCTTGATCAAACAGTGCGGTGGGCCATAAAGTGACAAGGAGAATTTCAAGAGCTGATTTCTCCCTAGACAATAAACATTGCTGAGAAGCATATGCTGGGGCTGGAGCAACTTCCATGTTCTTTCAGTCCAGGTGCCCCTTCCTTTCCTGGCTGACACCTTCGCTCCCTAGTAAGCGCTGAATTACTTCAATGTCTAACTGCTAAAATGCCAATGACTTGACGACAGTTCCAAAAGTAGTCAGGAAAGGCTAACAACAACAACAACAACAACAACAGTTTTATTATTATTATTATTATTATTATTATTATTATTATTATTATTATT